>JAQHUG010000179.1:1546817-1585513 GCA_028555095.1 Dicrostonyx torquatus
AGCCTTTTTACAGACCATTTCATGCCTGAAACACATAATTAAACTAATTTTGAAGGTCATCCTTATTTTGAACAGTTTAGTGGAGATACAATTCCCACTGTATACAATTAATCCCGTGTAGAATGTTTAGTCAGTGGTCTTAGTATCTTCAGTGTCGTAGAGACATTACCGCGATCAACTTCAGAGACTCTGACCTCCCCACCCCAAAGGCACAGTGTTCTAATTGGCATCTGTCCCCATTCTCTAAGCCATTCCCTCCCAGCAGAAGGCATCCACCAATCCCCTTTGTGTTGTCAACATTTGTTTGTCCATTATGGACATTTTGTAAACAGGAAATCACAGCACATGTGGTCTTTTATGGGTTGGCTTCTTTGATTTGGCTCATCCATGTCGTAGCATGTACTGACATAGGACTCCTCTTTGGTTTTGGAAACAAGGTCTTGCTATAAAGTCTGTGCTGGACTTGACCTTCCCATCCCCTTGCCTCAGTCTTCCTGTGCCGAGATCACAAGCATGTGGAATGTGCTCGGTCCTTCATTCCTTTCCAGTGTCTGAGAATCATTCCACTGTGTGGCTTCATGGCACTGCAGCGGCTCTCTGGCCGGTGGGATGCTGAGCTGTTTCCACTCGGGGCTATGATGAACACTGGTCTGAAGGTTCAGGTATTTGTGTAAAAAGGTTTTCATTCCCCTGGAGTACATACGTGGGAGTGGAGCTGCTGGGTCAAATGCTAACCGTTTGAACTTTGTGAGCAACTGCCAGATGTTTTCCAAAGTAGCAGCATGGTTATACCTACCTTCCTTCTGTACGGTGCGAGGGCCCAGTTTCTCTGCAGTTTTAACAAACTTGTTACTTTTGGCTTAAGCTACAACTCGGTATGAAGTGATATGATTTTCATTTGCCTTCCTAGTGGTCACTGACATTGGCCATCTTTTGATGAGTTCAATGTTGACCTCCTTCCTCCTCCCCCTCCTTCTTGTCTTCTTATGAGTTGCAAGTGTTCCTTTAAAAAAAAATCCCAGGCCAGGCGGATCTTTGTGAGTTCGAGACCAGCCTGGTCTACAAGAGCTAGTTCCAGCGCAGGCTCCAAAGCCACAGAGAAACCCTGTCTCAAAAAACCAAAAAAAAAAAAAAAAAAAAAAAATTCCAGACTGGCCTCCAAATCCCCATGTAGCTGAGGCTGGCCTTGAATTCCTAATCTTCCTGCCTTCACCTCCCAAGTTTGGGGATTATAGATCTGAGTCACGACACTCAGACTGTATGAGTTCTTTGTACCTTCTATATATGTATCATTTATCAGATATAACTTACAAATATTTCCTTCATCCAATGGACCATTTTTTATTCTCTTGACATTTTAAAGCCCCAACACTGTAGTGTGTATGGAATGCATAAGGCTGTGTGCTTTTACATTGATAGTCATGGCTTCTCTGTTTGTTCTCTTGTCTCAATCTGTCTTGGGAATGTATCGATTTCATTTATGTTATTAAATAATTAATATTTATATTGATTTTTAAGGTTACTTATGTCTTTGGTTGATTTCAGTTCATCACTTACTATTGCTTTTAGATCTCAGGTTTGTTTTTGTTTTTCCAGCTCTTTGAGATCCATATAATCTGTTTTATAGTATCTGTCTTTCCTCCGCAGTTCTGGGGGGGGGGGTCTATACCAGGGCTTCACCCATAGTAGACAAGTGCTTCACCAACGAGCTACATTGCCAGCCCTTAATGATAACACATTGAAATTGTATGTTTTTCTCTAAGCCCTGCTTTAGTTGAATCACAGAAGCTTTGAATAAAGGGCAAGCTGTGTATGCATGAGGACCTGAGTTCAGATCCCCATTGCCCATACAAATGCTGAGAAGGCATGGCAGTCTGCCTATAATTCCAGCCCAGAGCAAGCTAGCTAGCCAAACTAACTGTATCAGCAAGTTCCCGGTGTGACCCAGAGAACCTCTTTCAATGAGTAAGATGGAGAACAATAGAGGAGTACTCCTGATGTTAGCCTAGGGTCAACACAGACAACAGACAATATCACATCCATGCATAGCCCCCTACATGTGAATATGCACACGAGCACGCGCGCGCGCACACACACACACACACACACACACACACACACACACACACACACACAATTTATCTAGTTCTGATGTTTACTGCCCCTTAGATATTTTAGTTTGGCTCATTAGCCTCTTGAGTCATGCAGCTTCAAAACCCTGGCCAGTGTCTTGAGAGGAAAACTGGCCAAACATTTCCCAGTACTTTGTCCTCCCCGGAGCATCATGTCCCCTTGGTCCCTTTGCCCCACTGCTCTCTTCTCATGCATGGCCTCCTGAGACTCTTGATTGACAGCTTGGCTTTTCTCTCCGCTCATCTTTGAACTTCTGTCTTTCCAAGATTTTGAACTTAGGATTTTCCGGCTCTATTGGTTCAGAATCTGGCAAGCAATTGAGGAAGGGACCCGTCTTGTACTCCCTAGGTTTTCCTAACAGAATTACAATACTACAGACTTTACCCTTCTATTCCAGTCAGCCCCCAGCCCCCTTCATACATCTCATTCAGCAGAAAGTCAATGTATATTTCAAAAAATTTTTCAAGACTGTAGAGCAGGCTGGCCTCAAACCTGTGATAATCCTCCTGCCTCAGTCTCCCAAGTGTTTGGATTGCAGTTGTGAGCCATCATGCCTGGTTTTCAGACTTTAGATCCAAAGCTTCCATTCAGTATCTTGAACCATGGTCTTTAAGACTCTTTTTTGACCCCTCTTTGTCATGTTTGGGTTCTAGACCCAAAGCACCACCAAGGCCAAATTGAAAATGGCCAAGAAAGCAAAGAACTTGGGCCTGTGGATTCACCTTGTTTCTGGAATCCCAGACCTTCCAGTCTTTGTTGCTTTTGTGTCAAAAGTCCACCCTGAGGGAGAATGTTTGCCATTGCTGGCTCTGTGTGTAGTGCACTCGGAGATGTTTCTTTCCATCTAGTTCATTACAAAGACGCTCTTGGTGGTAACCCAGCAAACCAATGTCCAGACTCATCACGCGATGTGCTGGAATTTGAAAAATACTGGCGAACAAATCAAATCTCTGAAGGAGGGGTGAATGAAGCCCAGTCGTCTCCATATTGTAGGCATCTGCAAGTTGTAGAATTCTGCCTGTGCTTTTAATTCTTTCTGCAGTGCTGTGGTCCAAACTTTAATCTTTAATTCTCTGTTGCTGTCAGAATGTCTCTCTATTAGATCTTCCATAAAAGATGAGTTTTCATTCAAAAGAGTTTGCTGCCCAATCTTTTTTGTCCCCTGTAATATTATGTATTTCCCCTCAAATAATGGCAGGTCACCCCAGCGTTTGTGCACAGAAAGGTTTTATAACTACCAAGGAGCAAGGTAGCATGCATGAAAGCTGACACATTGCCCTGCCACAGTGAGCGGCTAGCACCCTGTAGTCAGACAGAAAGCCAACAAAAGCACACCACTGTCGTTCATTTTCATCAGAAACAATGAAACCCAAGAAAACAAAGCTGAGAATGAGTGGCAGTTGAGTGCTCAACCCGAAACAGGACGTTTATACCATTCCCTCCACGGCTCAAGGGACACACCCATGAGGAGGTAGAAAGAAAGCAAGAATCTGAACAGAGGAAAGGGGCTGGGAAATGTCATCTTTTGGCAACACACAGCCATAGTAATCAGCCTCTCAACAACTGTGGATGACCGGCTGTGCACACATGCACACAAAATGGTTCCTTCAACAGCCAGACACATATGGAGGGGGAGCCTAGAGTGCCCTACCCCACACTGATAGGGTCAGAGGCACGGGGAGTCATTGTCTTTAGTTGTGTACCCCCTGGGGACCCCACCACACTCCAGTAGATAATTCTGAGACAAAGGATTAAATGGAACGGGTCACAGAACAACCCAAAAGCCATGGATCTAGGAAGAGACTGGTGGGGAAGAGGGGCTGCTGGGAAAAGAGATGGGAGTAGGGTGAGGAGAATGATCAGGGTGTTGTGTAAACATGTATGAAATTGTCAAAGAACTGATTTAACTTTTAAAAATAAGGTTTGTACAGCATGCTTGAGATCCTAAATTTAATCCCCAATATTAGAGGGGAAAGGTGAATTTTATGTAATGTGTATTTTGCATTAAAAATGTTTCCTATGGGGCTGGAGAGATGGCTCAGAGGTTAAGAGCATTGCCTGCTCTTCCAAAGGTCCTGAGTTCATTTCCCAGCAACCACATGGTGGCTCACAACCATCTGTAATGGGGTATGGTGCCCTCTTCTGGCCTGCAGGCATACACTCAGACAGAATATTGTATACATAATAAATAAATAAATATTGAAAAAAAAGATGATGGGATAATAGATTGGTATTTGTGAGTTATTAGACAATAAAAAAGTTTTCTAAAAATAAGGTTTGTAATAATAAAATGTAAAGTATTTAGAAATAAAAAAATTTAAATTTAAAAAACAGAACCTTTGTCACTATGAAACCCCTTTATTGCCAGTGCTGGCGATGGTGACAGCAGGATCTGTGGTGATCTGCCACGGTGATGACAAGCATGTGTGATCATCATTTCTGCCACGAACAATTGCAAATTTGGTGATGTTGGTAAACTTTTTGTATTTTTATGAGGTAGACCTTTGAAAAATTGGAGTTACTTACAAATTATCCTTCAAAACATAAACTTCTCTGGTCTTGTTTGTTTTTTAAGACAGGAGTTTTCTGTGTAGGCCTGCCTGTCCTGGAACTCTCTTTGTAGACCAGGCTAGCCTTGAATTCAGAGATCTGCCTGTCTCACGTAGCCCATGCTTATTTTGAACTTGCTATATACCTGAGGATGACTTTAAGCCCTGATCATCCTGCCTCTACCTCCCAAGTAAGACGCCGTTTATAAAGCGCTTCCCACAGCCAGACACTATTTAGTCTGAAGTGACTCTAGTCCTGAGTCGCCAAATGCAGCGATGGCTGCACACAGATGCTGTAGACAACCACGGGCCGGATAAGTCATGAAAAACAGACATCTGCTCACAGCTCTGCAGGCAGAGGAGACCAGATCCAGGCGTCAGCACCTGACACGGAGCTCTTGCTGTGATACCATTTCAAAAGGGAGAGGGCACGGCAGAGGAGGGATGGAAGGAGAGAAGTGGGAGGAAGAAAGGGAAGGAGGAGTGAGGAGGGGGGATACTTCTTATTCTGTCTTAAAGCTCTCACTGCTGAGATGACGGAGTTGTCCTAGAGAGATGGCACTAGTCCAGGCATGAGGGCAGTGTCCTCACGGCCTCCTCCTGGACTTTGTTGCATGGGGACATTGCCAGCAGATGATCCAAATCATGTGGCCACTGTATTTCTACTTGGCATTAGTGCCTTCCCTGGGCATGCTTACTCATCAACCGACTTTCTCAGGTATCCTACTACAGTGCTGGGAAACAACAAAGGCCCGACTGGAAAAACAAAAAACAAAACAAAAACCCTGTTAAATTGTCTAACGTGTAGACCATTTAAATCATATGACAAAAGTCTTTCCTACTGTCTTAAATGCTCTTACGTTCATCTAACGGAAGCTCTGCGTATAAGAATGGAATGCAGTTGAAAGGCCAGGGCTCTGGGACTCGGGCAGCTGCAGATGGCCCTCTCCAGGAAGAATTGCCCACCCTGTACTGGGTTTCTCTACTTTTCATCAGTAGCTTGGCTAATTTCTGGGAACACTGAAGACAGTAATGCTTTTCACATGCTCTGGCATCTCAGTGTGTAAAATATTAATAGTCTTCTGCATACAGCACGGCTCTGAAAATATTTAAGGCCGTCAAGATACTTTTGCTAGAAACAATAAGTCACAAAACCATAAATGCTCTATAGGAGTCCCAGGAGAATGTCCCACTTTCAGTGGGTTTCCTGTGCACAAAATGGCTTATGTTTTAAGTAATACAAGGCTAAAAGTGAAATGCTCTCAAGCCAGCCAGGACTGTTCTGGACAATTGCCCTGTAAACATCGGTCCTGTATTTCAGGCAAGGAATGATTCACATTCTGTACTAGCTTAGTAATAGGTTTTTCCAAGAAGCGCCCTACAATTCACTGTACATTTAACTTTAAGGAAACCAATAAGACAGAGACAAGCAGAACATTTGCGAGTTTTCTCAAGCCTGAGCTCAGTAATCCGAGCAAGCAGTCGGCTCAAGAGTGTCTTATCTTTACTATCACTGGAGGGTCCAGCCTGCTTTACAACCCCTTTCTCTAAAGACTACAATCTCTTACAAACATTTTAAACTGTGTGTGTGTGTGTGTGTGTGTGTGTGTGTGTGTGTGAGAGAGAGAGAGAGAGAGAGAGAGGTGCAGGGAGGTGTGTATGTGCACCACAGTGTGAGCGGAGGTCAGAGGACAACGTGTTGGGCGTGGCTCTCTCAGGCCACCATGCACACTCTGGGGCTTGAACTCAGGTCGTTAGGCTCAGCGGCAAGCACTGTTACCTGTTGAGCCATGTCACCAACTCAGATCCTATCTTGAACGGTTTAAGCAACCTTAGCATGACTAATTGCTTCTCAGTGGGTAGAACCACATGAGTATCCTTCTTTGGCACACTTCTCTATAGCACTTCTGCAGAACAGTGTTGATGTGACCGCAGAGAAATCTGGAGAACAGAACAGCCATCGAAGTAAAATGTAGCATTAAAAGCCACAGAAACACAAGTGCCCTCTCAGGGGTTACTTAACAAAGCTTTTTTTGAAGTAAGTTTCTTATCTTTTCTACTAACCCATTATAAAATTCAGAACAGGCAGACTGCTCAGCAAAATGTCCCGTCAGGATGGCTACATTGTTGCTATTGCGGCTGTACTTTTTATGAGGCTGCTGTTGTTACCAAGACAAACCGGGTTTGCCAAAGACAAATGTTTGCCCCATTTTAGGCTGCAGACATGCATGTGCACCACAGGTCTCACCTCCCTACAGATTATAAAACACCACAGCACTCCCAAAGCACATTTCCCCCCTGACCCCAGCCCCTCTCAGAGTCCACAGTGGGGTGGAGTAATGAGATCACTTGGCAAATGATTTGTTTTAATTTATTTATTTGCCTACATTGGAAAACCAGTCTTTCTCTGATGTAGGTCAGCCAGTGTTTGGGAAACACATTATGGAAACCGGGAACCCCAAGAGTTTGGTTAAAATGGGCTTCCATCTGTAAAACACCGAAAAGATTCATGTTAGCACATGTGGGTAACCAGTAGACTACCATAGCCGTGGAGGGAATCTGGAAGCGTTTCTGCCCAGAACTGGCCCGCTCACATTCTCCACCACGGCTTTCCAACACATTCTCTCTGAATGTTTATGAAGATATCCAGATATTCTGGGCTACATTTATATAGCTCACAGATTCAACCTAGTTAGCATGCCCAAGGCCCAAGATTTGGTCTGCAGCACTGTGAGAAAATTAAAAATAAAACTATACCGCTATTTACAATGTTTTGAGAA
The DNA here is from genome assembly GCA_028555095.1 of Dicrostonyx torquatus. Lineage (NCBI taxonomy): Eukaryota > Metazoa > Chordata > Mammalia > Rodentia > Cricetidae > Dicrostonyx > Dicrostonyx torquatus. The sequence goes on from JAQHUG010000179.1 coordinate 1,554,280, forward strand.
CCTTATCCGCCTTCACCGCGTCTGAAGCACTGTGGCACTGCTGACGTCTGTAGCATGTGATGGGCCAGTTGTGACTCACTACGTTGCTAACCCACCAGCAAGGCATGACCCTGTAACTTTAAAAACAGGCCTGAACCAATCAGTGAAGTCAAAAGGTGAGGTTTAAATTCACAAGGAAAGTTGTCAACTATGCGGCCTTTGGAACACACGTTTTCTAAGTATATATTATTTCTCAGTTTTTATCTAAGTCATGAATGTTTACCTCTCTCCCCATCACACTCTCTTCAGGGTTTCATACCTCAATAGCTGGTCCTGCCATTGGATAGGATACTGCTAAAGGACTGGTTGTGGCCATGTGTTTGAAACCCTAAACAAGCCGGGACCATCAGTTAACAGACCCAGACCATCAATCAACAAGCCCAGGAAGAGGTAAATGAAAGCTGCTACAAGGAAGAGAGCAGGTGAAAATGATACCAAGCAAGATGGAGAATGAAGAAACCACAAACAGGCCAAGCCCAGAGCATCTGTCACCAGGAAAAAGAACAAAGGCGGAGCAGGCACATACTTGTTGGCATTTCTAGAGTGGTCATTTACTTATGCCATCTACTGTTCCCTTCTCTTTATTATATTCATATTGTCCCTTATCTCACCCATCATAACTGCTGTTCTAGAATCTCCCATTGCCTCTAATCCCTTGACATAAATAGGTGTTTACTAGAGAATAATACTTATTAAATGAACAAGTCAAACAGCAAGATCCAGTGAACGAGCCCTTGGCTCTCAATTCCCATCTTCGTAGTGGCATCGTTGCAGTAAAGGAAGCATCCTCCTGAGGGACACCGGCTGTGAAAGCCATTCCAGCCCTGCCCCAAGCAAACAACACAGGGCTCTTCTTTCCCAGTGGATGTGAAATAGGTCTCAAGTTCTTGAAAGCACTTGAGCAGAATAGCTGACCTGGTGCCTGAAGCCACAGAGCCCAGCCCAGTACTCAGATAAGACCGCTAATAAGGCTGGCACACGTTCAAGATCTTAACTGGCTTTGTGATTCTCGAATCACGCAACACTGCATAAAATAGGTGCTCCAGTGAGCTGCAGAGTGAAGTCAGTTCTATAGTCAGAAAAGGGCTGCAAAAATCACAAAGAACGAAAAGTGGATTTGTTATTTCAAAGCGAATTCCCTTGAGGTGGGTGGGAGTGCATTTCTATAGCACAGTGCTCGCCTGGTGTGTGTGCGGCTGGAGAGATGGCTCAGTGGTTAAGGGCACTGGCCGCTTTTCCAGAGGACACCGATTTAGTTCTCAGCACCCACATGTCAGCTCATGACTGTTTAACTTCAGTTCCAGAGGATCCAATGTCCTCCTCTGGGCCCTGCAGACACTGCACTTACATAGTGCAGACATACATGCAGTCAAGACACCCATACCCATAAAACTAAACAAACGAAAACCCCCCAACTTTCTATGTAAGATGGAGACAAAATACCTTAGGTTATTTCAAGTAATTTGCTTCTGTAAAGATTAAAGCAGAGGAAACCTCATATGAGGCCTATAAAAATTGGTCTACTGGGGGGAATTATCTCTTATTATTATCTTTTATTTCTGAAAGGCCCTAATAACTTAGTCTTGATTTGTTGCCTTTGGCTGGAGTTACTTTAGCCTGGTCTGCTGGGACCCCAGGCAGGAGCACATCCCAAGGCAGTAGCCTCCTACAATTTTGATGTAGCAAATTATCAAACAAGCATTTAGTGAGACCAAACACTGTGCTGGATGCTACAGGGTAAGCAGAAAGAACCCTCAGAGTTCTCCGCCTATGGAAAAGACAATGAGTTCAAGGCTAGCCCGGGCTCCATGAGATCTTGTCTCAAAAAACACATATGAACAAAACAAAACATGAAAGTATGCTGGCTACAAAAGTAGGGGAAATACTCAGAAGAGACAGCTAGACCAGATTCAGGAGGCAGTGGGATGAGGTGAGAATAAGGAAGGCTTTTAGAGGGTAAACTGAGACCTGAAGAATGAAGAAAAGTTAGACAAGCAAAATCCAAAGAAGTCTAGGCAGAGTATGGTCAAGAAACCGGCTTCAGCCAGCTCTGGTGTGCATGCCTACAACCCCAGCACCACAGACATGGAGGCAAGAGCACTCCAAGTTTGGGGCCAGTCTAGAGAAACAATAAAAAAATCTGGCCTAAAGTTTCTTTCCACAGAGTTAGATTTCATTTTTTATTGGGTGTGGGCTTCTTATTCATACAATTCACTGAATTCCTACTTGGTACAAGAAACACTAAGTGTGGTGGATCAAATGATCAGTCAGCACTGGAGCACTGATTATTACCTATGCACAGAGAAGTCTGTAAACACCTAGGAATTATTCACTCCACACCAATAACACCAGCCTATAGATTAGCCAGCCCACTGATCAGCCAGCCCACGGATCAGCCAGCCCACGGATCTGACAGCCCATGGATCTGACAGCCCACGGATCTGACAGCCCATGGATCAGCTAGCCCATGGATCTGACAGCCCATGGATCTGACAGCCCACGGATCTGACAGCCCATGGATCAGCTAGCCCATGGATCTGACAGCCCATGGATCTGACAGCCCACGGATCTGACAGCCCGCGGATCAGCCAGCCCATAGATATGACAGCCCATGGATCACCCAGCCCAAGAATCTGACAGCCCACGGATCTGACAGCCATGGATCTTTGACTGTGGCATCCATCCTATTGTATAGAACTAATTAGCCCAGGCCTGATAGACTGCTCACAACATTTAAAGTCAAATAAATAGGGGGCAGCAGAGATGGCTCAGTGGGTAAAGAGATTGTATTGCTCTTCCAGAGGACATGAGTGAGGTCCCCAACATCTACATCAACCTGTACCTCCAGCTCCAACAAATCTGACACTTGTGCTTCCATGGGCACTTGAACTCATGTGCAATTACCCACAAACAACACCCACATATAACTTAAATACTAATCTTTTTGAAAAATCAAATTTGTATTTAATTTTTATATAGGTCGTTATGGCTTAAAAACACTATTTTACAAACTGGCCATGGTGGCACACACTTTTAATCATAGGACTTAGGAAGCTGAGGCAGGAGGATCATGAGTCCAAGGTCAGCTTGGGCTACACATCAAGACCCTGACTCAAACAAAACAAAACAAAACCCTATGTTATAGTTAAAAAAAAAAAACCAAAAAACAAAAAACTTCTACTTTTAAAGTAAAAGGGCTACAACAAAATCTTTAAAATAACTTCCAGAGCTGGGGCTATGGGCCAGGGGCTGAGCACCTGAGGCTCATGCATGAGACGCTGTGTTCCATCCCCATCCTGGAACCCCCAAATGAGTTTTGAAGGACACCACTCCAGACAACCTGCCGTGCTCAGTGTCGCTCACTTTACCCTCACATTACACAGCTGATTTTCCCTCCAGCATACCAAGGAGAAACTGCCACCTTGCCAGCAACCTGCTCCAGTATAGATCCCAGCTCCCTGCAGTGTTAGGAGACTCACAATACCTGCCGCTCCAACGCTGGAGGTCTGGCTTCACAGGTCCAGGAAAGTTGAGACCTGCCTTGGCCAAGAAGCTCCAGTTCTATTTTGTTTTCAATTTCTAATAAATAGAACCCAAGCAATTCTTTGTCAGTGAAGTGAAAAAAATTAACGAAATCATTCAATGTTTCAGCAAGAAGTTGCCCCAGCAACTCCAACACTTCCCAAAGAAAGTCTCATCCAGGAAAGAGAGCTTTGGCTCCACCCACCAGAGTTAGTAGCCTTGGTAGTCATGGTGGAGCAAAAAAAGCATTCTTTACCGTTTCTTAGTAATTAAATGTCACCTCACCAACCAAAACAAACTCCAGAGTAACTTGCGGCTTGATTGTGCTGTTTCCGCACCTCCATGCCAGACCGTATGCTTTGCTTTCTTCTTTACGGACCCAGGCCAGGAAGCAAGCTGGCTACTTCCACAGAGAAAAAAGAACACTCAGTTCCTAAGGATATAGCCACAGTTTTGCTTTTAAACGTCAAGCCACGTCAACTTGTGTTTTACCTTTTCTTTTCTGCTTAGACTCAAAAGCATTTAGAGCAGCGGTTCTCAACCTCCCTAACACTGCGACCCTTTAACCCAGCTCCTCGTGCTGTGCTGACCCCAACCATAACATTAGTTCATTGCTTCCTCATAACTGTAATTTTGCTACTGGTTTGAACCATAGTGTAAATATCTGCGCTTTCCAATGGTCTTGGAAGGGTTATTTGACCACCCCAAAGGGGTCACGACCCACAGGTTGAGAACTACAGATTCAGTTTTCCTTAAATGCCAACCCTCTGGTGGGTGCTGTACTCCTTACAGCATCCTGAGGCAGGATGGGTAGGGCCCCACTCATAGGCAGAACCGGAGTGCTCCAGAATCCTTGGCTTGTGAACATTTCAGCAGAGGAGACTGGTTTTGAACTGACTCTTTCACTCTGAGATCCTAAGTGTTTTTCTACCACATTATACTTTTATGAGACAATTCTCAATTCTTAATTGAAATAGCCAAGTATTGACTAAAATTTTTGGATGGTAATTTGGTTTAGCAATATAGTTTTCTTTTTTATTCCATGCTGGAAGTTGAGCCCAGGTCAAACTCTTTACCACTGAGTCAAGATCCGATGTTTCCAAACAAAAAGACTTTACTTGTAAATGAAGGATGCTCAGCCCTTTCCTAAGTGTTCAGAAACAAAGGCAAACTAAAGGGCTGTGTTATGGCCCTAGTTGGTTTTTTGTTTTTGTTTTTTCCTTTTCCTTCTTTCTAAATTTAAGTGACAGAGCTCTGTTCTTGAGGAGGAAAGGCGGAACACTGAGGTAAGAGGATGGACGTCGGGCAGAGTCCACGGCGGCCAATTCCAGGGCTGAGAGGCTGGCAGGTCACAGTAGGTGCACTGCTTAAACCAGAGAGGGAGATTCTGCTCTGCTACGGACAGACGGCCAGACAGTCCTAAACACAGCCCCCAGAGCGAGCAGCTCCCGGGACGGGTCTTCAAACCTGGCCCTTCTCACAGCTGTCTTGTTCCCCAGGAGATCCAGAGTGACCCTATTTCTATTGCATACACCTTTTGATTCTTCCTACAAAAACAGATTGCCTCTAAAAATTGCTTTTCTCAGGCAGGGCGGTGGTGACACACACCTTTAAGCCCAGTTCTTGGGAGGCAGAGGCAGGTGAATATCTGTGAGTTCCAGGCTAGCTAGGGCTACCTATTGAGACCTTATCTCAAATGTATATGTAAAATAAAGAAATTACCTTTTATGTCTAGGCACAGCTGGCTGCACATGACTGTAACATGTGGGAAGTATAGACAGGAGGACCAGTTCAAGACCAATAACTACATAATGAGTTCAGGCCAGCCTGGCCTACTGTCTCAAAAGATGAAAGCCAGGCGGTGGTGGTACAGGCCTTTAATCCCAGCCCAGCATTTGGGAGGTAGAGGCACGCAGATCTCTGTGAGTTCAAGTCTAGGCTGGTCTACAAAGTGATTTCCAGGACAGCCAGGGCTGTGCAGAGGGACCTGTCCTAGAAAAAGAAACAAACAAAATAAAAAAAAAACCCAATTGTTTCTTTTGTTTTGAAGCAGCTCCTTGGGCTCCTGTATCCTCAGACTGCGCACTCCACATCCACTGGGAATTCAGGTAAATACACACTCCAACTGACCCTGTGGAATTGGCCCATTTCTTATGCTTCCTCCCTAATTCCAAGCTCTTCCCTTTAGTATAGTTTCTGTCTAGTTTCTATTTCTATTTCAGTTGAAGACATCAGTTTTCTAGTTGTCCCAGAAAATAAAAAGCTAAGTGTTCCAAAGATATGTACTAATTTCCACAGGCTTCTAGGAAGACAAAGTGTAAATTTATTATAAAACATGTGTACAACAAAGAAATCCATTGTGACAGCACTGATTTTAAAGTATAAAAAGAGACACCACATTCATCTAATTCACTTTCTCTTGTGGATAATTAAGAAATGCCTAAGTTCTTAGAAAATCCCATTATCTTCTTGGGTCCCAGACACCCACATTGGCACGTACTGACGAGAACCACATATAAAGCAAACGAGAAACCAGAAACAGTTACGAAAGAGTAAAAGGAAATCAGTTACTGGTGTTCAGAAGGCAGCAGGTTTGGAAAAGAGCCTGGGGACAGCAGAGGAAGAAAGCTGAATTAACGTCTTTGAAAATGAATTAATTATGCAACCCTTTCCACAGCTGTCACAAGAAAGCTGACTTAAAGTTATTTTCAAAAACTGCAGAGTTATTGAGCTTTCCCCTTCCCAAACCAAACAAACAGAATACTGCTGACATCTAAAACAAGGTAAGGTAGCAATGGCAGGGAAGTTAGAGGATCCTGGTCACTCCGTGTTGCTCTGCAGGTGACAGCCTACCTGAGGGAATTGTGGAATGGCCCTCGGAGCTCAGGTGGAACTCGATTTTAATGAGACTCCGTTCAGTACCCTTCTTAGGTTTACCTCAAGGGAGCTGCAAGATGCCTGCCTCCACAGCCTGATGAGGGCAGGGCCCAACAGCAACAACAAAAATTAGCCATTTATTATTCTGGGATTCTTGGTAGGTCACTAGCCATTATTCTGAAAATATACAACTTCACATTTTATAGAAGCCAGAAACATGATTCAAAAGTTCCCAAAAGTATATTAAATAAAAACCACGTAGACACGCAAGATCTCACTGGTGGGATTCATTTAGGCGACAGCTTTGCTACGGTCACTGCTCCCACCTGATGTCGTCCTTCCTCAGCTTCACCTGCAGATTGTGGACTTGGGCTGGATGGCAGGTGCTGTGTTTCTGAAAAGGGTTGGTTTCATGCCAACCTTTTCTAGGGCTATTTTTCACGTTCTTTGGTCCTTTAGGGTTGCCATCTTCCGGATGGATACCTAAGGATTCATTTATCCTTGAGTTCTGAACTTTTTGCTGCAGTTTACGGACCTGTAGAGAAAAAAAAAATCTAATGTTTAAGATAAAAATTAATATAAATGTGCCCTAAAATAGATGGCTAGATTGGTGGCTTAAAGATTATGTCCAAAGGTTCAATTCAGCAGGTTACTCACTGACCACCTGGTCCATGGCTGGCACCATTAGTCAGGCAGTTGAATGACACATGGAACGCCTTGGCTTCAGGGAGCTTACTGCTCCAGTTAATGAGAAGAAGCACACAGACGATGACAGAGACTTCTCAAGCTGGGATGACTCTGAAGAGAAGAGCGTGCATGTGAGAAGGGCAGAGTAGGGAAGATGGGTGTGGACAGGAAGTTGAGCCAGAGGTACTGGTCGCAACTAGAGCTCCATGAGAGTGGGATTTTTTAGGTGATATTAGCAGCAAAGTAAAGAATTGGTGCTAAGAACACGTGTTTATTTGCTTAGGAGGCAATTTTTAGTTAAAGGTTAAATTTATCACAATAAAAGGCTTGAACGCTTATTCAAATTATAAAATATATAGATTGGGTAACTTTAAAATTGTGATTATTCTCCTGTCTAAAGTTTCTTCTGTGCCCAGAAAGGGCACAAGTTGTACAATCTCTGCCCCAACGCAATCATATTTTTTTTTTACTTGCTATAGTCTTAAAAGCCAGTAAAATGAAAATACAGTGATATTCAGAGCTTGTACAAATCACTGTCTTATAAAAGTATGTGTGGGGGGCTGGAGAGATGGCTCAGTGGTTAAGAGCATTGACTGCTCTTCCAGAGGTCCTGAGTTCAATTCCCAGCAACCACATGGTGGCTCACAACCATCTATAATGAGATCAGGCATACATGCAGGCAGAATACTGTATATATAATAAATAAATCTTTAAAAAAAAATAAAAGTATGTGTGTGTGGAGGGTTGATATCCCAGCAGCTTGTCTGAATGCTGACCCTTCCCTCTTCTAGGAGTGTGAGTGTGTGAGTGTGTGTGTGTGTGTGTGTGTGTGAGAGAGAGAGAGAGAGAGAGAGAGAGAGAGAGAGTGTCTCTTCTACTTCAGCAATGTCACAGTGTTCTAAGTTAATCTATGGATACAGTCACTGGCTTAGAGTAAAATATTATACTCATGATTCTTCTGCTAAAATAGTGAAGGTTACTAAAACACAGGTACAGAACCCTCCATACCTGAATTCTACAAACTATAGGTGGCTAAGCATAGGTTTCCAAGGAACACAATACAGCCCAGGTTGTTTCAGACGAAGAGAATGGTTTCAGGACTGTGGTACCAGGTTTCTGTATGGTCCTGTCTCTGTGCACAGAGGACATTGCTAAAGCAGTGGGAGGGAAGAGAGGAGGCAAGAATGCTGGAAGGGTAGCTGGAGCCTCCTAAACATGCCCCGGGCTGACTGCACATGAACCCTTCTGCTCTCGTCCTTACCCTAAAGACTGTACAGGAGACCCACGGTATTACCTGCAGTGGTGGCTCTCTGTAAGAAGACCAAGTGACTCCTGTGTATCTTTTAGCACACCATACCACAAACTTCCAACTGGAAGGCCATGTGACACTGAATCCACATGTATGTTTCAGAATATCTGTTTAACTATGCAAAGATATGTTGCATTTGTTTGTGTTGCAGAATATCTGTTTAACTATGCAACCTTGCCTGCCCAAGGCACCTGACTGGTCTAGTAAAAAGATGAATGCCCAATAGTGAGGGAAGAGGAGGCAGATAATAAGGAAGGTGGAGCCAATAATTATGTGTGGTGGGACTTCCAGGCAGGGAGAGTAAGTAGGAGGAGAAATTTAGGCTCAGGGAATAAAGAAAAAGAAATGTCAGGAGTCAGACAGATATACACAGAGGAAAGAGAACAGTAGGACATAGAGAATGAAGGAAAGGTAAAAAGCCCAAGGCAAAAACATAGGTAAATAGAATCAGGTTAAATTGAGTTAAAAGAGCCAGTGGGTCAAACCTAAGCTAAAGTCAAGCGTTCATAATTAATAATAAGTCTCCTTGTCTTTGGGAGCTGGTTGGTAGCTCAGAAAATCCCAACTATACATATATTTCTAGTACTTCTTTGTTTTCTTTTTTTCCTTTTCAAACATGGTAGAGCAGTTGTTTTTGTGTTCTGAAGGCCAGCAGTTCTCAGAAGAGTAGTGTGTGTGTGTGTGTGAGTGTGTGTGTGTGTGTGTGTGTGTGTGTGTGTGTGTGTAAGTAGTGTTCTTACACTGTCTTGATGCTTCTTGAGTTTGGAAATCTGGTTTTCTTTGCTCTCCATCTTCTTGACTAATTGCTCCAGCTCGTGCTCGATGTCATCAGAGACTGGATGGCTTCCAGTCTGTCTCAGTCGTTCTCTGTGCTCCCTGCAGAGAAAAGCAAGCATCACGGATGGGGAGCAACTCAGCCAGAGAGTGCTTCTCTGCGTGTCAGATCAAGTGTTTAATACTTAGCAATATAAATAAATAAATAAACCCACAAAAGTAGTGTTGTCTGACATGACACATGGATCATTTTTGCATGATTAAAAACAGAGCAAACATTACATATGGTTATAGCTCATCTGTTTGTCATAACTAATTTTTTCTTCAACTATGAGTTAGTTAAGAGTAAAATATTAATCTTCAAAAACAGTCGCTAGCATTAGGATATATAACTAAATCATGATAAACATAATGATTTAGAATTACCTCAGTATCTAGCTGTTAAATAATCTAAAAAACAATCTAAATTCCTGGTGTTCTCAGCTAAAAAGAATGAACGGTTTTACAGGGTTTGGCCAGAGGCAACACAAAGTTCTCTTCAGTTCCATGTCTAGGGTTGGAGATACAGTCATGTGTGCAATGGCAGTTCCTGAGTTCAGCGAGTCTGCTAGCTAAGTCACGTAGTCCTGATGTACATGCTGAAAGAGATTTAAGCATGGGACATAATACAGTAACCCCTGTGCCGATCCTCCTTGCTAAGGAAGCTTCCCAATCTGTGATATGAACCAGGCAGAATCTAAAGGAATGGTATTCTTACCTGCCTAGTGAAATCACCCACATTACTAAAAGATTTCAAAAGAAAAGCATATTTCTTCTAAAAGCTCTTCTGAGCTCTAATTTAAAGTCTTCAGACTCAATACATGTGATTCATAAGATCTGTGTATCAGTCTAAATCTATGGAATACAGGAAAGTAGTAATTAGACATAGTTAAAAGATTAAATGCTACAGTAGGAACAATGAAAATATTGATAAATTCATAGATCAAGACAAAGTAAGTTCAAATAGCCATGGAGAATTTATAGGTGGGAGCTACAGAGATCACTAAAGAGTTGAGAATGTGTGCTGCCCTTGCAGAGGACCCGAGCTGGGTACACCCCTCTGTCACTCTGGCTACAGAGAACCCAGCTCCTCCTCTGCGATCTGTGAGCACCTGCACCATGTGCACACATCCACTCATGTGAATAAAAATAAATCTTAATGAATACATAGTTGATACTGTTCTTAAAAGAGTCGAGAAAAAATGTATCTAAACACATATTGTTATTTTAATAAAGAACAAACACTTACACAGTCATTTGGTCCAACTCCTCTTGCATTGCCATCAGAAGATCAGACAAACTGTCGCAGATGGGAATGGGCTCTCCTGAGTTAGGGGGTACAGCTTTGCCCCGGGAAGTTGTTCTGAGAGGCTTGTAGCGACACTGTGGCTCAGTGGCTGGAGCAGGTCTCTGAAGGCAACGAGGCCCATAGGCACACATCATCTGCAGAAATTTACAAGCTTGTATTAAAGGAACAGCCCGCGCTGGACAACGTGAAAGGGACGACAGGGCTGTGAATAGACTAGCGCTCGACAGTGTGTGTGCCGGTGAGATCTCGTCAACCCGGCACAAGCTCAGCCGTCTGGAGAGGGAACCCAGCTGAGAAAATGCTGCCAGCCTCTGCCTACAGGCAAGTCTGGGGGACATTTTCTTGATAAAAGATTGATGTAAGTGGGGGCAGTCCCACCCTTGGGCAGGTGGTAAACTGAGCAAGCCCTGCAGAGCAAGCCCGTACGAATTGTTCCTCCATGGTCTCTGCTTCAGTTCTTGTTGCCAGGCTCTTGTCCCAACTTCCCTTCATGGAGGACTGTGAACTGAAATAACCCTTTCCTCCCCATGATACCTGTGGTCATGGCATCCGTCACAGTGAGAGAACGCTAACTAGGGCAGTTTATGAACAGCATTTGCAAACCAAGGCCAGGATCCTCATTTCTGTCCTCTTACCTTCTCCCTCTCCAAAGACTGTGCTCTACACTTCGGGTCCATTGGCTGAGAGGGTTCCCTTTTTAAACACTTCGTTTTCTAAAGGTTAGCAAGAGAAAAAGGAAGCAAAGTACTATTTTAATATATATTTATGATATAAAAAATTCTCAAAACTCAACAGCAAGTAGTACAATTTGGATGTAGGAGCAGACATAAAAAGACATTTGACTAGAAAAAAATGGCAGACACATAAAGATATGGTTAACAACCTATTCAAATTAATATAAAATACCCAAAATAAAAAAGTTAATAATAAAAAAGAAAACATCACCACATGTTTGCCCATGCCTATTAACATGGGCAAAAACAAAACAAAACAAAACAAAACAGTGATGACATCAAATATTGTCAAGAATGCAGAGAAACTACATCACTTGCATATTGGTAAAGCCACGTTGGGTGACAAGTTAGCAGTTTTTTATAAAGTCAAACATGTATTTATCATACGTCCTAACAATTGCACTCTTGAACAATTATTCTAGAAAAGTTAACACTGATGGTCACACACACACACACACACACACACACACACACACACACACACCCATCAACACATGGATACAGTATCTTTACTTGCAATAGCTGAAAAGTAGCAACAACCCAAATGGTCCTTAAACGGGGACTGATAAGGTGTAGTAGATCTTTAACATGGATTAGTGTAAAAGGCAAAGAGAATAGATAACCACTCATATGGAAGTCCAGGGAATAGGCAACCCCAAATGCTCAAGCTCTACTTGACCTTTTTCTCATTGGGATACAGTCTTACTATGCAGTGCAGGCTGATTCTCAAATCATGGCAATCCCACTGCATCAGCCGCCTCATAACTTAGATTGCCGGCTTGTTCTGCAGTGCCTGACCATACAGGATTCTTGAAATAAGTAAACTACAGAGAAGGCAAACAGAATAACACTTGCTGGGGCTGGGGGAGGGGTGTGGGTCTGAAGGAACTGTCTGGAAGAACGTTAGAGTGGGTGAACGCTATCTTGATTGTTGTGATGGCTACAGGAAGCCACACAGGTAACAAATCTATGTACGTCTCTCAGGCTTCTCAGTTACCATTAGAATTATACCTCTGTCTCTACTGTTCCTAAAAGCCTTCAATAGGTGCCAGCTACTTATATTAGAAGTTCAAATTCAACACCACCACCCGTTTTCAGACAGGAGTCTCACTGTTCGCCAGGATAGCCAGGAACCTACTATGTATTCAGGTTGGTTTTAAACACAGGGCCCTCCTGTCTTAGCCATCTGAGTATAGGAATTATAAGTGTTCATCACTATACCAGACTTTAAAAGTTAGGGTTGTTTTTTTTGTTTGTTTGTTTGTTTTTTGTTTTCTTTTTCCTTTTTGGAGACAGTGTCTTGTTAGGCCAGGATGGTCTTGAGATTATAGCTATGCATCTCCGTCCCCAATAGGATTATATTTTAACACACTTCTCTTATCTGCAGGGTGTCATTCTTTAGGATTCCGGGATGACTGTAGTGTGGCGTGGCGGCTCTGCACGACTCCCATGTCGACGTGGTGCTTAAGACTCAGCATATCCCTGCTTGTCCTTGAACTCCCAGACTCCCTGCCTCAGCCCCAGCTGGCACTCTAAGCATGCACTGCCACGCTGGGTTTATCTGTCTCTGTCTCTTAGAATCAGTGGTCTAAACAACTAAATCTAGGAGCTGAATATTCAGCCGGAGTCATGGAGACACAGTGTTAGAGATAAGTGGGAGCGCCTGCACTCTGAGCCTATCTCCGGCGCGGTCAGAGCGCCTTTTCACCCTGTGAACCAGCACTTCTACTAGCTGATTTGCTCCTAATTACCCTCTACTCTTTCAGAAGTTATATTTTCTTTCTTATATTCCGTTTATCGTCTCATGGTTTCTACAATAAATATGTAAAGTTAAACTTCTATCTTATCGGATAAAAGACAGCATTAAACAAATATTTAATAACAGTCATTGTTCCATTTGCAAATTATTTATAGTGCTTTTCTATTTGGGTTTCCAGTTCAAATCTCATTACTCAAATAAGACATAAAAAGAGATTAAGGAAATAAGCAAAATAAGTGGTTTTTTTATTATTATAGCTATAAAATTATTTTTCCATTTTTGTGTTGTGGTATATATTTATGTTTATATCTTTGTAGGCACATGTGTGGAGTACATGTGTACATGTATGTGCATACATGTGGAAGCCCAAGGTTGATGATAGAATCACCCTAGATTGTCTACCTTATTTGTTGAAGGCAAGGTCCTTTAATCAAACCCAGAGCTCATTGATATGGCTAATTTCTCTAGCCAACTTAACCAAGGATTTCCTTGTTTCTACCTTTCAAGGATCTAATTACCAGGGAGGCTACCATGCCCCACAGGCATTTAAGTTGGAGATGGACTGCATCTCTCATGCTTGTTCAACATTTAACTACCACTGAGCCATTTCCCCAACTTTGAATATAGTTATAAAATTCTTTTTAAAAATTATTAAGGGTCCAATAAAATGGCTCAATTCGTAAAGACCCTTGTAAAAGTCCTGGCAACCTGAGTCTAATCCCTGGAACCCACGAGGTACAACATGCCCTGCAAGTTGTCCTCTGACCTCCATGTGCGTGCCATGGTTGCACGTGTGTGTGTGTGCATGTACACACATCACATACACACACTAAATAAATGTATAACAAAACACAGCCAGATAGCCAGGTGTGGCAGTACATGGCTGTAATCCCACCTACAGTCTGAAACCAACCTGGGTTACTAGGGTGTAACCCTGTCTCAAATATTGATAAATAAAATTGAAAAATCTTTCTTTTTACTGTATATGTATTTACATAAAGCTGCATTTAGGATTTTTTTTTTTTTTTTTTTTTTGGGAACACAGAAGCACATCAGGCCCAGTTTCTCTCTCTCTCGCTCTCTCTACCTGGTACTTCTGAATCAGGATGTAAAGCACTCAGCTGTTGCTCTAGTGACTGTCTGCTTCCCACCATGATGATAATGGACTAACCCTCTGAAACTGTAAGCAAACCCCAAATAATTATATGCTTTTTTTTTTTATAAGCGCTGCCTTGGTCATGGTGTCACTTTACCACAATAGAACAGTAAGAAAATGTATTCTATCATAAATATCTTTTAAACCTTTCTAGAAAGAAGCAGAAGAGACTAAAGGATGAATACATGTTTCTCATAAGGTTAAGAAGTGGTGTCTGGGGAAAGATGAACATGCGCACCTTTGGTGGCTTCTTCTTTCCCTTACAGTGCTGCGATTGGGAAACTGTAGACATTAAAAGTCTGCTGATCTCCAGTCCAGTTTGAAGCTATAAAATTAAAGAAATAATTCATAAGACTGATCTGTAACAAGCTTCTTTATACACAACAAAAGTTGAGATCTCAGTTTTCAAGTATAAAATCCGTTCTAAAGTCAAGCAGGGCTTAGTTGTAGCAACTTGGATGGACCTGAAGCAGGGTTGCATGAGCCTAGGAGCTCAGGGCCAGTCTGGGCAGTGAGACTCAATGTTAAAAAACAAAACAATAAAAATAAAGTCCCAAACCCAAAAACTTTTAGAAAAAGAATACTTGAGTAATACATTAGTTTGGCAAGTATGACAATTATTTTCTGTTTATAAAAGAATTAGTGTGTGTGTGTGTGTGTGTGTGTGTGTGTGTGTGTGTGTGTGGTGTATGCTCATGTGTATATCTTAAGATGAAACTAATATATGCCAGGAGTCAGTTACCTCAACTAAGAATATATATATAGGATGTACAAGGTCTTTGGCAATATATCTGAGAATATGGATGTACAGGCTAAGTGAGAATTTTGCTACTACAGCAAAAGACTGTCGTAACAATCTGCAACACCCAAACTGAGTGTAGTCTAGGGTTCAGGTCACGAGAATGAAGTATCCAAAGACATGCAGCCACTGTGATAGACTCCAGAATGCTACCGACCTCGCACGCTCTGTCTTGAAACAGCTTGCGCTGATGCTCCTCTTCCTTTAGTTTTTCTTCTAGATAGTTTATCTTATCCTGCAATAATGAACATGTATGAGAACCAGAGCCATCTTGTCCTTTCCAAGATGGTCCTAGGGGGTCTAGATTTTTAAGAGCTAGCAAGTTAGAGTAGAAAGTAAGAAAAAGGAATGGCAAAAGATGCCACGATTTCTCTTGGCTGTCTACCTATGCTTCCTTCCTTACTATTTATTGCACATGAGGGCAAAATGAAAGAGAATAAACCCACAGCTTTATTCGTGGCTGCCACCAGACCCATAGAGAATAAACCCACAAGTTTTATTCTCAGCTACCACCAGAACCATGATGAAGTTTCTGAGAATGCTATAGCTTTTAAAGGTATTATGGTCTTGGGTCTCAACATTCACACACACACACACACACACACACACACACACACACACACACAAAACCAAACAAACCAAAAAACAAAACCAAAACAAAAAACCAAAACCAAACACCCTCCCCCCAAAAAAAACCAAAAACCAAACCAAACCAAAATACCAATAGCAATGCCAGCCATGTGCATTTGATGGGAGATAATGTTGGGGAGCAGGGCGGGAAGACACCTGAGAAATGTAAGACTTGGCCCTGGTTATTTAAGAGCTTAGTGCTATGCTCTGTCAAACAAGGATTATAATAAGCTGGAGGGTTAGCAAGACAGCCCAGCAGGTAAAGCGCCTGCCATGCAAGTCTGATCACTTGAGTTTGATCCCTGGAAGCACACAGAAGTAGGAGAGAAGCAGCTCCACAGAGCTGTCCTCTGCCTTCCACACATACGCCATGGCATGCATGCACCCCACCCCATCGTTCACATACACATAGCATAACAAATGTTAAAAGAGGAACACACATGAAATGGTAAAATGGCAAAGCAATGAGAACAATTTGAAAGGCTCACGGCACACTCCATACCTCACACACACATAGTACACCTTTCATGTGTGTGTGGTTCGGAACAGGAACCATGACAGAAGTAAGTGTCAAGGGGAGAGACTTCTGAGTATTGCAGCTCTTAAGAGGGGCTACAAAGAGGCTCTACAGAAGTTCTGTGAAATGACAAGAACTTGGCGGGAGGAGGAGCAGGGGTGTAGGACAGGCAATAAAGGCCACCTAACAGCCTTCAGGTCAGACACCTGACAAATGAAAAAGTTCTGCCGTCTTAGTCAGGCGCCTACTGTGCTATCAGTAGGCAAGCTCCCTCATGTCAGGACAGAACACACTTTCTCCCCAGGCAGGAATTACCCAGATTACTGAACACTGCATATGAAGGGCTCTAAACCTTTGGCTGCTCATTCCAATACAGTGCCAGCTTTGCCTCCCTCCTGGCGCCATCACCTTCGAGACAAGCAGAAGCTTACCTCAGCAGTCTGCTGAGTGGCTGTCAATCTAAAACACTCTTTTTCTAAGACATTGAGCTTTTCAAGTTTAGCGTACAGCTTCATCTGATCTTGCTCTTTTTCCCTTTGAAGCTGGGCCTGGAAAAGATTTTAAAAAAGAAGAAGAAAGAAAGAAATCTCAGTTTGGCAAGTGATGCCAGTGGATCAAGAGTCACATAATTTCTGAGAAATCAAAATATAACATAATCAGCTGCTAGAAACATGTACACACAGGTACATATGTTAGGCACTTCCAAGTAGAGAACAAGAAAATCAAATCCTTCAAAGGAGCAAATGTGATATGTGACGAACATGTCGCTGAATTCGCATGGAAAGAATAAACCCTTTGCATCCTTATACAACAGTGGCACCGAGGAGGGGATCCCACAAAACTTACACCAAAGAGATGCGGTGTGGCCACAGGTGACCAAGACTGCTCACAGCCCAGCCTCCCTGACTCTAACAGAGAAGAGCAGCTGGGGACAAAACATGACAGGAAAGTTAACCCCACATATGCACAGGCTGTTTCACAGGACCGTTTATTATCACATTAGTAATAAGGACCAACGTTGAGGGGCAAAGAAGAACCTTACTCTGGTTTCTGTGGACATAACATGGCTCCAAAAGGGAAACCTACTAATTAGAACAAAATGGAAAGCAGGCACTAAACGCGGTCTTGGAGACCGATGACCCAATAGTGCCGTCTCCGAGAAGAGAGAGTAGGGCAGAATGCTCACTGGAAGAATACAGGCTAAAAATATTCCAAGTATAATTTAAAATATTGAAAGATTAAAAAATAAAAAAACCCAAACACCAGAAATAAAAAAGTAGAATCAACAAGTAGGGAACTGGTCAGAGGGGCATTGCCAGAACACGGCCCAGGAATGGAGGTGTGCGAGGCAAATTCTGAGTGCTTGTGAAAACACTCCAAGAAGACAGGAGTCTGTGCCCTCAGTTTCTTCCCAACAGAGGTGTTCCTGGACAGTTCCGTGCTCCACCCAGTGTAGCCGATGGGAGTGAGTTTACCTCAGACTCCTCACCATTGACTGTTGCTGTTAGCTAAGGGCTTAAACTAGCCTTTATCTGTCTCTATGGAAGAACATGGTTTTGCCACATATGGCTCCTCCTCGTGATTATACCCAGCTTGAACTCATGAAAAACTTTACTCAGGTGACTTTTCTTAACCCTCAGGGCATAGTCAGAGTTAGCTATTGCACGAGACTTTAGTTGGCTTCATTTCTCGCCTCCGTTCCCCCAGGTCCCATAGCCTCCGGAGTGGTAAACAGTGCGTCAATCATCAAATTGTTAAAATTAGCAATAAAGAAGAAATCTTACCAGCATCCTGAGAAGCAGAAACACAGCACACACAGAGGGAAAGATAAGAACAGTCATTAGATACCACGAACGCTGAAGACAACTGGGACAAAAACCTTAATGTGCTAAAAATTTAAAGTTGAGTATTGTGGTATACTTCAGTAATCATAGTACTCAAGAGTGGAGGCAGGAGGATCATCCTAGGCCAGAAACAGCCTAGGCAATACAACAAGGTCAAAGGCCAGTCTGCACTTTAGAGACTAGCTCAAAACAAGCCAGCAAACAAAAAAAAAAACTACCCCCAAACAACAACAAACAAACATGCAGGGCAAGAGAGACAGCTCAGAGGGGGAAAAGTACTCCTGTTAGAGCCCGGTGATCTGAGTTCGGTCCCCGGAACCCACAGAAGAACTTGAGCAGGGCGGTGTGCATCTGTCAGCAGACACAGGGGAGCTGCGTGGAAGCTCACAGGCCACAGGCTCCACAAGCGTGGAGCATGAGAAACAGTGAGGCAGACCCTGCCTCCAAACAAAAGGAGGAGAAAATGGACTTCTCAAGAGGGGGCCACCACGTGTGTGCTCCGACACCACACACACACACACACACACACAGACACACACACACACACACACACACACACACAACAAGACACGAAAGTCACAAAGTAGAGTTCTATGTCTAGCAGAAACATCTCCCACAAATGTCTCAAATAAAGGCTTCTCCAGGCATAAGAATGCTATGAGAATTTTGGGCATGAATTTTTCCTCAGACTGAAGAAACTCAATCTATGCAGAAAAATGAAATGCACTTTTAAGTGATTAAAATGTAAAGAAATATATATTTTCTTTGTAATTTTCTTTAAAGGACAATCAGAAATTTAAGAGCGCTAACAAGGAACTACGGGTCGGTTTCACGCCGTGTAAAAGCAAAGGAAAGCTGTACTAGAAATGGGGAAACTGGAAACACGTGGCAGAAGGGTCTTTCTCGTGAAGTGTTTAGCACTAATTAAGGCAGACTGTGGCAGGTTAGAATACAGGTATCTGAAGAAGCTATCACCGGAGCTGGGGGTGCTGGTTCATGCCAGAAACACCAGCCCCTTGCAAGGCTAAGGGGAGACTACTGCAAGTTCAAATCTACCCTGGCACCAGATCGAGACCTTGCCGTAACATGAATGAATGAATGGATGGATGAATGAATGAGTGAACGAGTAATGGGTTGAAGGAGCAGCTCAATAGTGTACAATGCTCAGGGCTCAATTCCTTGCACCACACACACAAACACATATTCATACAAAGAAACCACTAGTAAGATTTGAAAATACTTTTAAATGAGTTAAATAAAAATAAAAATTACCAAACTCTGTTGGATGAAGGCAAAAAGTATTTGGTAGGGACTAGATAACTTTATAAAAATAAAACAGTTGAGAGAAGGAAAGGAAGACTTGGGGTGAGGTATATTAGAAGCTGCTTTCTGAGTGATGCTAGGAAGAGTCAGACAACAGATCACAGACTATTCCAAATAGAGAAAGACTAGAAGCAAATCACAAAGGAGGTGACAGGACAGAGAGAAGTGTGAAGAAGGGCAAGGGAGCACATGGCTTCAGCTGTGGCTCTAGGGCAGGGGGAGCAAGACTTTGGTGGAGTTCAAAAGGTAAGGCAGGCAGGCCGCATAGTGAAGCAGCTCTCGAAAGCTACCCATCCATTTGGGGGAATCTATCAGATGGTGACTCCTTCTGTGTAACAGGCCAACACTCCCCATTTCTGAGGGCTGTGTGCAAGGGAGCCAGCCTATTGTTCTCAGACTGAGCTATTCTGGGGACCTGAAAAACGAGGCAGATGGTAGTCTGGGACTACATGCTGCAGTCCTGGGAGGAGGCTGCTGTAGTGCAGGAAGGGGCTTGGAGCAGATGCTAAGAGGTTCAGGCTTAGAAAGCTGGGCTCTGGCAGGGGTTAGCATGGTGGATGGAGCTCCACCTCCTCCTGAGGATAGGAGCAGACTCCATTATCTGTAGATAACTGTGGACAACTGGTCAGTGGGTGCCAGATCTCTGGGGCCACCTATGTACCTTGTATCTCAGGGCCAGCAGGAGTGAGCTCAGAATCCCCAGCAGAGTGGTACCTGGCCCGGCTGCGCATCTCCCGCGGGGCAGTCTGTGAGGAGCAGGATTAGAAAGCACAGCCTAGACACGAAGATGTCAGTGCCTGCCTGCCCTATCATCTACTATCTGAACTGTTAGCCTAAACAAATGTTAACTTCATAGCACACTCCGCGTCGTGTTCTTTCTATTTTCTATCCTGTGTCACTAGTGCCAGAGGAGATGGCTGTAATGGGGCATAGGTGTGTTTTCATTTCTTGTTTGGTCTGGTGTTGTCACTGTTTTCTCCTCTCAGTGTGACTGAGAATTAAATCCGTAAGAGAAGGCTATTCACAAAGGTCCCCAAATAAAAGCAGAACCCCCACCAACAATATGTAAACCACGAGAAGCACAAAAAATGGGAGTAGAGCACCCTCCAAGGTCAGACCCCTCAATGAAGGCTGAACGGAGGGTTCAAAGTCCACTTGTTAACAAGAGAAACATGCAGTGACTTTGAACACAGAAGCAAGCAGATAAGCAAAGGACGGAAATCAATTCAGGATGTGGGAGATAAAGCTAGATGAGCTCAGGAAAAAAACCTGCCATTTTGGGAAGGAAAAAAAAAACCAAACCAAAATGTTAGAAATGAAAAACCCAATTTGCCAAATTAAAAACACAGCAGAGAACGTCACAGACATTGCAGTGAATCACTAGATCAAGCAGAACAAAGAATATCGGGAGTAAAGACAATAAAGAAAGGAAGTAAGCGTGAACACACTGGTACCCACTCTGGGACAGGAACAGACACCACATCTAAAACTCCCTCGGGCAGAGGAGACAAGATAAAAGCTAACAGCTAATCTTCCTTGTCAACCTGACTGGATTTAGGACCGCGTGGAAATCTACCTTTGGGTGTGGCCCGTGTTGGTGCTTTCAGAAAGGGTTAGAGAGGAGGGACAGCCCAGTCTGAATGTGGGGGATCCCAAACTGAATAAACAGGAGGAGAACACAAGCAGACCTTCCTGACTGGGGATGCAAAGTGACCAGTAGTCTCCCACTCCTGCCACTGTCAGGAATAAGTGTGGGGTCAAAAAGAAAGAGACACCATTGGAACTGAAGTGTCTGGACAAGGCAAACTTCAGTCTTGAAAGGAGAAGTCGTGCTGCTCATCAGAGCAGAATAACAAGTACTGGAACAGGAAGTGCACACAGTTTTTATTCCAATTCAGGTGACTGTGGCTTCTCCATTGGCTGGGATCCAACCTCACAACCTTTTGCAAATGGCTAGCCTGAAAAGAATCAGTGCACGGGAAATGAAGGGCCTTGCCTAAACAGAGGTTCTACTGTGTGTGTGTGTGTCTCTGTGTGTGCGTACGTGTGTGGTAGCTAAAACATTTGTATAAAAGTTTTACAAAGTGGAAAAGGTATATTTGACTCTTCAACACAAGCGTCACTGCATTTGATGGAAAGACTCATATTTAATTTCTTACCTTACCATGATGGTCTGTGCACTCAGACTGGGGTCAAAGTTGCTTTTGTCAGGTTTTTGCCACAGCCACAGGAAACTGGTACTGAGGTGGGGGCTGATAAAGCTGACTGTATGAGTTCTTAGGTGTTTGGACCCAGTTTATGGGGAGAATGTGAAAGAATTCAGAGCTGTGAGTTAGCAAAGTCCTAGAATCCTTTAAGCAGAGCTCAGGGGCCATTCTGGGAAGGCTAGACAAGAAAACCAAGAGATACACAGTGGTGTCCCAGT
The DNA here is from genome assembly GCA_028555095.1 of Dicrostonyx torquatus. Classification (NCBI taxonomy): domain Eukaryota; kingdom Metazoa; phylum Chordata; class Mammalia; order Rodentia; family Cricetidae; genus Dicrostonyx; species Dicrostonyx torquatus. Next base: position 1,576,023 of record JAQHUG010000179.1, read on the forward strand.
TCATGAAATTCCGAAGACAAAAAGGATTTGGTTACAGGAACTGAGCTAGTGGCCATTCACACTACACTCTCGTGACAAAATTGGATTCATTCTGCCCATGTCCTGAGCACTTGAGAGAGGCTGAATTTAAAAGCAAAGGACAGGGGATGAAGATGGCTCATCAGTGAAGAGGTAAGAACAATTGTTTTTGTTTTCTTTTCTTTTGTTTGTTGTTGCTGTTGCTTTTTGTTTTTCGAGACAGGGTTTCTCTGTAGCTTTGGAGCCTGTCCCGCAATTGTTATTCTTGCAGAGGACTTGGGTTTGATATCCAATACCCACATCTGGTGGCTCACAACTCTCTGTAACTTGAGTTCCAGAAGATCCAAGCCCCTCTTCTGACCTACTTGGGTGCCCACATGTGTATACATATGTGCTCGCACACACACACACACACACACACACACACACACACTAAGTATCTTAAAAAGCAATGTATTAATTTGTTAGGTAGAGGAAAATTCAAGGGAAGATTAGATTCAGGCTGTGGCATTGTTATTTCCCGCTGCTTTGAGGGAGAGCAGAAAATGGATCAGAAAAATATGAAAATGTGTAGTGTAGTCAAGAAGGGAGCACTGAGGAAATTCAATGTTGCAGCCAAGGAGGATGGACAGCAATTTTAAGTGTTAAAGGTAGTATCTCTGTTAAAGAGAAACCTGGTCCTGTCCTTGGAACAATAGGAAAGTTGCTATGAGGATAAGACCAGAGTCATGGAAGGTTCCAGCTTGTGAGAATGCAAATCCATTCGAAAGCCGAGAGTCTGAACTGGAAATGCCATTAGAAGGATTCACCGATTGAAAACAGCTGTAGGTGAACAGAGGCCACGGCAACTGTGACCCAAGAGGTCAGACCACATCTTGGGCTGGCAGAAGAACTTGGCAGTGTCACCCACATGGTCTTGGTTTTGCATAAATGAAAGAAGAGTGAGAGGTCATCAGAGTTTGCACCAAGATGTCTGCAGGCCACTGACACTAGGCAATGCGTGACAGGTTCCAAGTTCCTGCAAAGAGGCTACTGCACAAAGCAGTCAAGGTGAAGTCTAAACTGCAGTGAGACCCCAGCATGTTGGAGATAATAACATCATGGGACATCTTCTCAGGAAAGTTACAAACATATATAGTAAACCTGGCCCAAGGAGGAGTCTGTGTGTGCTACAGGAAGGACAGCCGGAAGGACACAACCCCTCAAGGGAGAGTCTGTGTGTGCGACAGGAAGGAGAGCCAGAAGGACATGACCCCTCAAGGCTGTTGGAGCGCAGATGACTCCATCACAGCCCCAGTTACCGTACATGCAGCACAAGGTTGATCCTGGCTCTCCTGGCTTTCAGTCTGGTTCTGGTTTCATCTTTGTATAGCCCTACCCCTCTTTTGTAATAGGAAAGTCTACTCTGTATCACTGGGCTGGAATTCTTCGTGATTTTATGGGAGCCCAAAGTCAAGAGTTTGTCTTGAGTCTCAGAAGGGACTTTGAACTTCAGAAGAGTTTGAACTGTTGAAAGATTATAGGAACTTTTAGACATGTACTAAAAGTATTTTACACTGTGAGATGAAGATGAGACTTTGGGATGCATAGGGTGGAGTCCTATGGTCTAAAGCACATCTGCTTGGGCATCAGGTTGATAAGGCACGGGATTCTGATGGCTCATCTTCACTATCAACTTGACTGGACTTAGAATCACCACGAAAACACATCTCTAGGTATGTATATGAGACTCTTTCCAGAAAGGCTTAAATCAGGAGGAAAGACCTATATGAATGTAGGTGGCATCATCCCATTGGCTGGGGCCCTGAAATGAATAAGGAGAAAGAAGCAGAAAGCCGGACCCATCTGTTTCCCGACTGAAGAAGATGCAATGTAACCAGCTGCCTGGTGTTCCTGCCGCTCTGCCTTCTCTACTGCCATGGGCTACTATACTGTAAAACTACGAGCCCAAAAAAGCCCCTCCTTTGCTTTAGCTGCTTCGGTCAGGTATCCTGTCATAGAAATGGGGAAAGCAATACAATCAGTAAATTATGGCAAAATTTTCCCCAAGTTTTGGGGACATCCAATGTGAGAAACATGCCCCCCACTACAAAGGTATTTAGCTTAACAAGGACCATAGTTCCTGAAACTTCCCCTTCCCCTTTTTGCCAATTAGCCAGTCTGTGTAGGAAGAGATGCAACCACTGCCTCTGCCAGGGATGAAAGGCAGGCTTGCCGGCGTGCTACCTAGTTTAGCTGGGATTCTAGAGCACCCTTTTCCAAAAAGAAATCATCTTGCCCAATTACTTTCATGCCCATATGTTCATGTGTTCCTTTATGCAACACTGAGATTCTCCCCCACCCCCCACAAATATAAGGGGTACTTAGGACTCCAAGTTGACAAGCACCAAGAGAAGCCACTCCACCACACAGCACAGGTAAAAGACTAGAACTCCAGAAGAAATGACATTATAAGCAGCAAGAGAAAACCAGCAACTAAAGCAAACCCAACTTCTCGGCAAACTCCCTAAGGCCAGGGAGCACGGAATGATGGGAGCACGAATGATGGGAGTACGGAATGATGGAAGCATGGAATGATGGGGACACAGAATGATGGGAACATAGAATGATGGAAGCACGGAATGATGGGAGCACAGAATGACGGGAGCATGCAATGATGCAGTTCCAGCCTCGACAGCAAATGATTACCAACTGAGACGACTACATCTAGAAAAGTTATCTTTTAAAATTAACTAAGAAATATATTTGATAAACCCAAGTCATTTATGACCACTAAGCCAGCACTAGGAAAGATAAAGAAAACCAACACACAGGCCATAAAATCAACCCCAAAATCAGCTTTTATTACGTTAATTGCAAACATGATGAGAAAGAAACAAAGACAATTCTATCCACAGGATGGAGATGTGGGGCACAGTGGGGGACTTTGTCACTGGGAGTGTGGTCTGGCCTCCACTTCATCACTCCTGCTTTCTGACAGCAAGGTTTCATTTTCCTGAAGCCCCTGCTAAGAAGCCACAGGCCCGAAGCAACCACGGATGGAAATGCTTAAACTGATTAAACACGGAGCACGTTTTTACTTATTTATTTTATTATGTATTTTTATTTTTTGAGATAGGGTCTCTCTATGTAGTTTTGGAATTCACTATGTAGACCAGGCTAGACTTGAACTCAAAAAGACTCAAGTGGATTTGCCTCCACTGTGCGGGGTTTAAGGCCTGAGTCACCACATCTGACAACCTTTTCACTTTAAGAGGTAATTGTCTCAGGTGCCTCTTGACTAAATGGTACGATTTTAATTTTAAATCCATTTTGAAAAGTGCTCAGTTACCCTATCTTCAAGAATTGCTTCTTAGCCAGGCGGTGGTGGTCCGTGTCTTTAATCCCAGCACTTGGGAGGCAGAGGCAGGTAGATCTCTGTGAGTTTGAGGCCAGCCTGGTCTACAAGAGCTAGATTCAGGACAGTTAGGATTGTTACAGTGAGAAACCCTGCCTCAAAAAAAGCAAACAAACCAAAACCAAATTACTTCTACATCATTTTTCTCTCCATTTTAAAACCTCTGGTTATATATCCAGTTAGATCTTTCTTATTACACTGACATGTTACCTTTCCTTATTTTCTGAATTTACTATAATTTTGCCTTTTGTGTCCATTTCTTGAATTTTGTCTGGTAATCATCTAGTAGATCTACTAGTTCTAAATTTCATTTTTAATATTTAATTCTTCCTCTAATCTGCTTGGCCAAATTATGGTTTCTAACACTCAACAGAAAATGTCATCTTCTTCCCCCACCTCTTCCTTTTTGAGAGTCTATGTTGCCAGAGTGGGCTCAAGCTTCCCAACTGGAGCGGCCCCTTCCCGACTAGTGCTGGTGACTTTAGGGGTTGGTGTCTGTTGGAGCCATTGCTTACTCAAAGCTAACTGTGGGAGTGTCATTGTGTCCCTGCTCCAGGTTGTCACCCGGGGGTTTCTGCTTTCTTACTCAACTTCACAAAGCACACAGCCTGAGGGCCTAGGTGTTCTGCTCTTTGTAGGCTTCAGGCTGAATTCCCGAGCTAGGGCTGGGCTGGCAGAGGTACTGTCTCAGCTGCCCCCTCTGAAGTCACTAATGCCTTCAGAAGGAATGAACCAAAATATCAGGCCCAACTGTGGGCATTTAAATCTTTACACAGTCTGAATCCCTGATTATGTGCTGCCCCATTTAGCGCCTAGTCTTCTTCCAATCCCGCCCCTCCCTCTTCCTTTCTTTCTTGTGCGACTTCTTCAGATTATCTCTTAACTCTTATTTTCTCTGCAAAGATGTCGGCCTAAAGAGCACAGTCTACCATCCACCACTTCATCTGAAAATCTACACACAGCCTTACAGCTTACTAGACTTATAATATGAAATTTTTCCCATATTCTATTCTCAAAAAAAAAAATCACATTAAATTACCATTCCTCAAAGGAGAGTATGCTTACCTGTTGTTCTAGGATCATAGCCTTTTCTCGCTCTACATTGAGAACCATTCTCTTTGTATATTCAAGTTGCTTCTCGAGAAGAATACAACGAGACTGGGCTGAGCTTAACTGGATGCTTATATCTATGAAAGACAAAATAATGAGCTAATTAGATTATTACATAGATCAGGGATTTAGTCATATACTGCAAACTCAATCCAAAGCTAAAAGTGACTTCGTGTGTACGTGATGTGTGTTGTGTGTACTGCACACACACAAGCCACAGGAGGAGGATGCCAACTGTCTGTTTCCTCTGCCTCATTTCCTTGAGTCAGGCCTCTCCCACGACTGGCAGCCATTGGTTCAGCTTGCCTGGCTGGCCAGCAAGCAGCTAAGATGTGCCTCTCTTTCCTGCCTACCCCAAAGCTAGAGTTCTAGGTACTCACATGCTCAGCCTTTTTAGATGGGTGCCTGCGATTCTAATCCCGGCCTCACTCTTGTAAGCAAGTGCTCTTGCTCACTGACTTTAAACATACTTTTGGTGAATACTCATTCACCAAATTCACAGGTCTGAGAGCAACCTGTGGGTTTCAATTTTCGCTTTCTACCATTGAGATCTCCTGGGTCTAGAACTCAGGTCACCAAGTTTGGCAGCATGTAGCCATTGCACTGGCTCTCTCCTCTACTCCTCTTTTTCTTTTTATCAAAAAAAAAAAAAAAAATTTGTGTGTGTGAGTGAAACCATCTCTCACTTAGTAGCCCCAGCCAGCCTAGAAGTTGCTATGCAGACCAGGCTAGCTACGAATACACAGAGATCCGCCTCTGCCTCCCAAATACTGAGAGTAAAGGAGTGTGCCACCATGCCTGCCTCTCTCCTCTCCTCCAAACTACTGACCACTGAGTTCATCCTAAAAGGGCAAGTAGCCAGTTTTTTAGCTGTGAGCCTGGCCTTTAATGGCCGAGCCATCCCTCCAGCCCCAAGCAGCCAGTTCTGAATCTGTTCCCTTCCATCAGTTTATTTTATTCAGTCTCTCATTTTCTTCTCATTCTTCACGCTATTTGCAAGGTGAAACACAAACAGGCGTGATTATGTGAGTGAATGTTGTCGGAAAAAAACAAAAAAGTTTTGAAGAAAAAAATCAGACAAAGAACTCCCACTTGAAATTTCTTAAAATTCTTATCTAATACCCTTTTCCTAATTCTCACAGAAGTCTCTATCTCCTCTAATTAAACCTGAATTCCTCAAGTTGAATAAAATTATTTCCCATTCATTTTTATTATTTCTATGTTGTTTAATTACCATTGCTTTATATTTCAAAAATTTTAAATTAACATTAACCAAAAATATAAAGTATTATTATGGGTTTAGCTGGGATTTATTAATTACTCTAAAATATTCTAATTTCTAAACACAACTTATCTAAGTTTTTTCTTTCAACTCAAATATGTATGCAGGGGGGGGCGGGGCTGGGGCTGCAGCTCAGCTGCTAGAGGACTGCAGTCCCTGCACTGCACAGAGCAAGCCTGCAGGTGTGCACGTGCAATCCTGCACTGGGGGTGGAAGCAGGAGGATCAGCCTTGGCTACAGGAAGTTCAAGACCAGCGTGAGGGATGTGTGAAACCCTTGCCCCAAAAAACGTATTTGTGAGCTAGGATAATAGATAGAATGCAGCTAAGCTCAAAGTTACCTTAGTTTCCCACAAATATCAAAATGCCTAAGACCACGGCCTCGGGCTCTCCGTGGCTGTAAAAGCAGAGACGTCTGAGGAGTCAGCGCGCCCTGGGCTTGCTGCTGTGGTAACCCGCACGCTGAGAACCGTCGTCATTACCTTTTTTCTGCTTGATCAGTTCCTGGTGGGCCAGGTTCCGCTCATTTGTCTCGTTCTCCAAGGCCTTTTTATACTGTGCTGCCTCTCTGGACAGAGAGTTCAGGTTGTCCTCAGCCTGGGTCCGGTCCAGCTCGATTCGATGGATCTTTTCCTGCAGAGTCTTTAATGCTGAAACAAGTGCTGTCGAAAAGAAATCTGCTTAAGGTTTTAAGTGAAATTTTTTGAAAACTTAATAATCACAGCAACTTCAGTAACAATAAAAAATAAACAGTGTATGTTTGTTAATAGCCAGAAAATATATATAAGTCGATGTATTAAACAGATAAAATTAAAATGACTCGAAAAAGGTATACATTTTCTATGACGTATCTTGTAAAAATAATAATATACTGGTTTAGTGATTTCTAGGACAGGACCACAAATAACTTATTATTCAAATGAGAGGCCTCCACTAATTAACATGGTAATTGAGGTTTAAAGTTGTGTTCAGTTCTTGACGTGGCCAGTTTTAGTGAAATCACAGCCATTTTTTGTTCTTTGTCTGAGAAGCAATATTAAAGATCAGGACGCGTGCGGTGGGACAGTTTTTCCATGAAGCAAACGAGTAGGCTGGACTAAAAGACACAGGGAGCACATGTTTGCTCCTGGGATTTTGACTTAGCGACATTGGTGTCTTCATGATGCAAATAAATGTAGAGTTAAGCATTTTTCAAATGTTATTTTACATTTTTTTTTTATCCCTTTCTGGTTTCAAATGATAAAACTAGAGCTGAGTGGAATATAAATAAGAACATTAATAGCACAGTAAAACGCTTGCTGAGACTTTTGTTTGCTCTTTGGCGCCAGCAGCTGGTGCACTGATTTGGATGTCAACTTGACACAAGCATCATCCGGGAAGAAGAACCTCAACTGAGAAGATGCCTCCACCAGACTAGCCTGTGGGAAACCCTGTGGTGCACTGCATTCATTAACCATTGATGTGGGAGGGCCCAGCTCACTGTGGGCAGTGAGTGCCATCCCTGGGCTGGCATGAGAAGCGGGCAAGTGGGCAGCATGCCCCCAGGGCGAGCCTTCCCTCAGGGATGGATGGGGTGTGACCTGAGAGTTGTGAGTGGAGAGTTTCCTCACCAGGCTGCTTTACCACACCAAGAGAAACCTATCTAACACAGTGACTATTAGAACAGATTTTTTTGGAAGATTAATAGACAGATCTTGTAAAGTAATTTATAAAGCATAAAATATTTCTGGAGTCACAAATATGTTCTAATTTAATTTTAAGGTTCTTTTAGGCTTATGTTTAAAAAGTTAATAGTTACTTAGATATAATGGCTTCCAAAGGGATTTACAAGGATAACCTTGTATGTGTAAATTCTAACTGATGCTTGAATGTGATACAACTCCATTTCACTCACTAGCATTCTGATTATCTAAATTACAAGGATTCCAAATCTGAATTTCTACTCTTCTACAAATCTTTTATTAATTTATTTATTTACCTTTTTCTGTGTAGCCCTGGCTCTCCTGGACTCACTCTGTAAACCAGGCTGCTCTTGAACTCTGAGTTCAAGAATGCTGGCATTATGCCGGGCGGTGGTGGCGCACGCCTTTAATCCCAGCACTCGGGAGACAGAGGCAGGTGGATCTCTGTGAGTTCGAGACCAGCCTGGTCTACAAGAGCTAGTTCCAGGACAGGCTCCAAAGCGACAGAGAAACCCTGTCTCGAAAAACAAAACAAAACAAACAAACAAAAAAAAGAATGCTGGCATTAAAGGCATGCGTGACCATCATCCCCTTTTTAAATTGTATGTGTGCATGTATGTGTGTGGGTACACATGTGCCATGGCAAACACAAGCAATCCTCTCCTACCATGTGGTTACTGGGAATGCATTCTTCTTTTTAAATCGTTTTTATTGAGCTATAAATTTTTCCCCACTCGCCTTCCACCCTTCCCCCGCCCCTTATGCTCCCAATTTACTCAGGAGATTTTGTCTTTTTCTCCGTCCTAAGTATGACCCTCTTAGGGTCCTCTTTGTTGTCTAGGTTCTCTGGGGTTGTGGACTGTAGGATGATTATCCTTTGCTTTATGTCTAATATCTGCTCATAAGTGAGTACATATTATATTTGTCTTTCTGGGTCTGGGTCACCTCACTCAGTATGGTTTTGTTCTAGTTCTATCAATTTACTTGCAAATTTGAAGATGTCATTATTTTTTTTACTGCTGAGTAGCACTACATTGTGTAAATGTACCACATTTTCCTTATCTATTCTTTGGTTCAGAGGCATCTAGGTTGTTTCCAGGTTCTGGCTATGACAAACAATGCTGCTATGAACATAGTTGAGTACATGTCCTTGTGGTGTGATTGAGCATCCTTTGGGCATATGCCCAAAAGTAGTATTGCTTGGTCTTTAGGTAGATTGATTCTTTCTTTTCTGAGAAATTGCCATACTGATTTCCAAAGTGACTGTACAAGTTTCCACTCCCACCAGCAATGGAGGAGTGTTCCCCTTACTCCACATCCACTCCAGCATAAGCTGTCATTAGTGTTTTTGACCTTGGCCATTTTGACAGGTATGACAGTATCTCAGAGTTGTTTTGATTTGCCTTTTTCAAATTGCTAAGGATGTTGAGCATTTCATTAAGTGTCTTTCAGCCATTTGAGATTTCTCTGTTGAGAGTTCTTTGTTTAGATCTGTACCCCAGTTTTTAATTGGACTTTTTGGTATTCTAGCGTCCAGTTTCTTGAATTATTTGTGTATTTTAGAGATCAGTCCTCTGTCAGAGGTGGGGTTAGTGAAGATCTTTTCCCATTCTGTAGGCTGCCATTCTGTCTTGTTGACCGTGTCCTTTGCCTTACAGAAGTTTCTCAGTTTCAGGAAGTCCCATTTATTAATTGTTGCTCTCAGTGTACTACTGGGGTTATATTTAGGAAGTGGTCTCCTATGCCAATGTGTTCAAGGGTACTTCCCACTTTCTCTTCTAAGAGGTTAAGTGTGATTGGTTTTGTGTTGAAGTCTTTGATCTCTTTGGACCTGAGTTTTCGGACTTGCATGGTGATAGATATGGATACATTTTCATTCTTCTACATGTCAACATCCAGTTATTATGCCAGCACCATTTGTTAAAGATGCTTTCTTTTTTTCATTTTATAATTTTACCTTCTTTGTCAAAAATCAAGTGTTCATAGATGTGTGGATTGATATC
>JAQHUG010000179.1:1586870-1612736 GCA_028555095.1 Dicrostonyx torquatus
GGTTATAGGTCTATTTAATTTGCTTATCTGGTCTTGATTTAATTTTGGTATGTGGTACTTATCCAGAAAATCGTCCATTTCCTGTGAGTTTTCCAATTTTGCGGAATACAGGTTTTTGAAGTATGACCTAATGATTCTCTGAATTTCCTCCATGCCTATTGTTATGTCCCCCTTTTCATTTCTTATTTTGTTAATTTGAATATTTTCTCACTGCCTTTTGGTTAGTTTGGATACAGGTTTGTCTATTTTGTTGATTTTCTTGAAGAACCAACTCTTTGTCTCATTCATTCCTTGCATTGCTTTCTTTGTTTCTATTTTGTTGATTTCAGCTCTCAATTTGATTATTTCCTGTCATGGGTGAGTGCTTCTTTTTGTTCTAGGGCTTCTAGGTGTTCTTTTATTCGCTAGTGTGAGATTTTTCCAGCTTATTTATGTAGGTATTTAGTGCTACACACTTGCCTCTTAGTACTGCTTTCATTATGTCCCATAAGTTTGTATATGTTTTGAGGTCATTTTCATTCAATTTTAAGAAGTCTTTAATTTCTTTATTTCTTCCTTGATCCAGTGGTGATTCATTTGGGCACTGTTCAGTTTCCATGGGTTTGTGAGCTTTCTGCAATTAGTGTTGTTGTTGAATTCTAACTTTAAGCCATGATGATCTGATAAGACATAGGGGTTATTTTCTTTTATTTATTTTTTTTTTATCTGTGGAGGTTTGCTTTGTTACTGAATATGTGGTCAATTTTAGAGAAGGTTCTGAGAAGAAGGAATATCCTTTTGTGTTTGGGTGGAATGTTCTATAAATGTCTGTTACAGTCCATTTGAGTCATAACATCTGTTAGTTCCTTTATTTCTCTGTTAAGTTTCTGTTTGGTAGACCTGTCCAGTGGTGAGAGTTGGGTGTTAATGTCTCCCACTATTAGTGTGTGGGGCTTGATGTGTGATTTAAGCTTTAGTAATGTTTCTTTTATAAATGAGGGTGCCCTTGTATTTGGGGCATAGATGTTCAGAATTGAGATTTCATTTTGGTGAGTTTTTCTTGTGACAAATTATGAAATGACCTTTTTTTTTTTTCGAGACAGGGTTTCTCTGTAGCTTTGGAGCCTGTCCTGGAACTAGCTCTTGTAGATCAGGCTGGTCTCGAACTCACAAAGATCCGCCTGTCTGCCTCCCGAGTGCTGGGATTAAAGGCGTGCGCCACCACTGCCCGGCTGAAATGACCTTCTTCATCTTTTTTTTTTTTTTTTTTTGACTACTTTTAGTTAGAAGTCAATTTTGTTGGATAATAGGATAGCTACACAAGCTTGTTTCTTAGGTTCTTTTGATTGGAAAATCTTTTTCCAAACCTTTACTCTGAGGTAATATCTGTCTTTATAGTTGAGATGTGTTTCTTGTATGCAGCAGAAGGATAGGTTATGTTTTTGTATCCAGTCTGTTAGCCTGTGTCTTTTTATAATTGAATTGAATCCACTGATATTAAAGGATATTAATGACCAGTGATGGCTAGTTCCTGTTATTTTTGCTTTTGTTGTTTTTGTTGGTATTGTGTGTGTGTGTGTTTCCTTCTTTGGGATTTGCTGCTGTGTGATATCTATTATCTGTGTTTTTGTGGGTGTAGCTAACTTCCTTGGATTGGAGTTTTCCTTTGAGTACTTTGTATAGTGATGTAAATAGCGGGAGAAGCGGGCTGTGTCCCACCTGGCTCCCGGCCACGTGGCTGCACATCCATATGGCTATACCTGGAATACACAAGTCACACACAAACTGGATTCATTTAAATTCTGCCTGGCCCATTATCTCTAGCCTTTTCTTGGCCAGCTCTCATATCTAAAACTAACCCATTATAAAAGTCTGTGTGTCACCACGTTGTGGTGATCTTACCGGGGATCATTCAACATGTCTGACCCTGGAGGCTTCATGGCGGGAGCCTCATGGCGACTGTCCCTTACCCAGTCTTCTTCCCAGAGTCCTCTTCTCTTTTCCCCGCCTATCTAAGTCCTGCCCTATCAAATAGCCCAGGCAGCTTCTTTATTTAACCAATCAACGCACAGAAATAAAGATGGACCCTCCTACAGTATAGAGCTAGGTTTGTGGGTTAAATCTGGTTCTGTTATTGAATATCTTGTTTTGTCCAGCTATGGTGATTGAGAGCTTTGCTGGGTATAGTAGTCTGGTTTTGCATCTGTGGTCTCTTAGTGTCTGTATAACGCCTGACCAGAACCTTCTGGCATTCACTGTTTCCATTGAGAATTTGGGTGTATTTCTGTTGGTATGTCTTTATATGTTACTTGGCCTTTTTCCTTTGCAGTTCTTAATAGTCTTTATTCTATATGTTTAGTGTTTTATGTTTAGTGTTTTGATTATTATATGGCAAGGGAATATTTTTTTTTTTTGGTCCAGTCTATTTGGTGTTCTGTAAGCTTTTTGTATTTTTATAGGCATATCCTTCTTTAGGTTTGGAAAGTCTTCTTCAATGATTTTGATGAATATATTTTCTGCCTTTGAGCTGGACCTCTCCTTCAATTCCTAGTATTCATGGTGTTCCAGATTTCCTGGATATTGTGTTAAGAATTTGTTGGATTTAACATCTTCTTTGACCAATGTATCTATTTGCTCTATCGTATCTTCAATGCCTGAGATCCTCTCTTCCATCTCTTGCATTCTGTTGTTTAAGCTTGCTTCCTGATCATTTACCCAGATTTTCCATTTCCAGATTTCCCTCGGTTTGTGTTTTCTTCAGTTTTCAAGTTTTGAACTGTTTCTTTCATCTGTTTGATTACTTTTTCTTAGTTTTCTTTAAGGTGTTTATTGATTTCTTCCAATTTCTTGTTTGTCTTTCCTTTCATTTCTTTAAGAGAATTTTTCATTTCCTCTTTAAGGACCTTAAGTATCTTCATAAAGTTATTTTTAAGGTTGTTTTCTACTGCTTCATCTGTATTAGAATGCTCAATCTTGCTGTTGTAGAACCACTAATTTCTGGTGCTGTATTGCTCTTTATGTTGCTGAGTGTATTCTTACCTTGTTGTTTACCCATTTCTTCCTCCAATTGGAACAGGTTGACCGTGTTTCGGGGTGTCCCTTTTCCTCAACTGGTGTATTTGGGGACTGTGGCTCTGTTGAATGCTTCTTCAGCTGTAAGCAGGGCAGAGCCTTCTATAATCGTTCCCCCAGGTGACTACCATCACACTGCTGAGGCTTCCTCTCCTTAAGAATATAAGACTACATTCTTAACCACTGAGCCTCTCTCTATTGCTAGCCCCTTTGATGTTTATTTTATTTACAAATTGACAAGAAATTTAATAGGGAAAAGAACTGATTTATAAAAAAAATACATGAAAACTTCATTTTTCTGAAACTATGAAGACTTAACATCAAAATTGAAAATCATTTTAAGTCTGGTATGTATTCTGTCTTAGAAAACCTCCAGCTGGGTGTTAGTGGTGCAAACCTTTAACCCCAGCACTCAGGAGGCAGAGGCAGAAGAAGCTCAGAGTTCAAGGGCAGCCTGGTGAGTTCCAGGACAGCCAGGGCTACACAGAGAAACCCTATCTCAAAAAAACAAACAAAACAAAAAGAAAAAAAAAACCCTCCACAGATCTGCTAGATCCAAAGAGTGTAATGTCACATGAAACAGTGATGACACGGGAGTGTAAAATACACACAAAACCTGAAGTACGGAATAGGCTCTTTCATGCCACATGAAAAAGTGACTGTGCCTGTATGGTGGCCCATGCTTGTGAGGCCAGCACTCCCAAGGCTGAGGCAGGGAGAAAGTAGTGTGTCTGAGGCCATGCTGGGCTATGGTGTAAGACCCTGAAGAAAAAAAGGAATCACCCAAATAAAAATTTTCCTTTATCAATCTACCTGTAATGGCTAATACATTTTTACTCTTTTTTGTTTGTTTGAGGCAAGATTTCTCTGTTTAGCCAGGCTGGCCTCTACATCTTAAATGCTGAGATTAAAGGTGTGTGCCACCACCCAGGCTCTGACAGATTATTGCTATGAGTAGTTTTCTGTTTTTTAAGATATTTTTATGATAAATGTGTAATATTTATTAGCTTGTTATATTGATCTTTAGCTTATGATGGAAGAAGCAATATTTTAAGAAATGGCAAGTGACCTACATGTAAGCTCACAGAACAGCAGCAGACCCATGGTTCATGGGTCTGTGAATAGTCAAGGCATAATCATACTCTCTTCTCTGTAACAGCAGTAAGCTCTGCTCCATGCCGTGGCCTGCTCCAAATTTTCTGTAAAGTTTCATATTAATATTACCTTGGTTGTTTGGACTATTAATCATTTTAGGACGGGTGACTTCTGAATTCACAGGGTGTCCGATCTGAGATGTTTCATTCTTGATCAACGATGGGGGATACATTCTTTCTGGAGGGTTAAGATAGCTCCCAATTACACTGTGTGATAATTCAGAATCCATTGTCTGTGGAAAACGAAAGGGACACAGAATAGTGTCACTATTTCCATCTGAAGGACAGATACATTACATAAAAATGATGCAACACAGTTATACTCTACAAAGTTTTATATTTGCAAACTTAATTATCAAAATTTCAACTAGATTAAACTCAGCAATAACAGAATGAAAAAAGTTTGAATGTAATTGGCCCCCATAAGCTTATACGGAGTGGCAGTATTAGGAGGTGTGGCCTTGCTGAAGTAGGCGTGGTCATGTTGGAGGAAGTGTGTCACTGTGGAGGCGGGCTTTGAGGTCTCCTATGATCAAGCTATGCCTAGTTCAATTCACTTCCTACTGCCTACAGATCAATATGTAGGAAGGACTCTCGGCTCCTTCTCCAGCATGTCTGCCTGTGCACTGCCATGTCCTCTCACAATAATAAAGGCCCGAAGCCCTGAACTATAAGCCACCCCAATTAAATGTTTTCCTTTATAAGAGTTGCTGTTGTCATGGTGTCTCTTCACAGCAACAGACAGTCTTGCTTACAGACCACTCTGGTCATGAACGTATGAGCCTCCCTCCTTGGCCTCCAGAGAGCAGAGATTGCAGGTATCCATCATAATGCATCTTGGAATTTCTATCTTATTTTTTCATTTTCTGCATTAGAGCCAGGGCCTTGAGCATGCCTCACAGGTAGAGAAAAATCTACAGCAGACTCAACACAGTCACTGACTTTTGCCTCTTGTAACCCACTAAAACAAGATTAAAACAATTTTCAAAGAAAAAAGCATGCAAAGAACTCAGGGGAGTAACTACCACTCTCTGGAAAAGAGCAAGCAGGCAAATTAAACGGCCATGAAAAGACAGACTCCGGGATCAGATAAGCAGAATGACTTAACTTTGGCCCTCAGAAGCCCAAAGGCCTGGGAAGCAGCCACACCTCTCTAGGCAGCAGAAGACTGGAGGCTAGGGAAGCCATTACCCGCCAGCCTCCACTCACTCCCCAGCCCCATCTCCTCCGCAGCCTGCATCCAGGTGCCACCCCTTCAACGGGGAAGATAGCAAGTTCCTTTTCTTTTCTTTTTTTTTTCTCCCTCCTACCTCTTTTCTTTCAAAAAGGAAATCAGAGCATCTCTAAATCGAAAGACACTAGGCTGTACAGAAACTGGCCCACATGTGGATCCAGTGACTACACCCGGAGGTTTTCATTCAGTGAGCAATCAGATCCCCAAGAAGAGGGTAAAGAGCCAATTTTCAGCATCTCTACAGCAATCCACCTCAGGCGGGTAGCTGAGGTCCCCCTGGCCACTGAAGAACCAGTACTGGCTGTACTCACATTCATTACAGCAAACTTTTAAAGTTAAGAGTCGTAGATTTTGGAGACAAAAAGCATTGCGCTCAAAACACTAAACAACGAAAATGCAAAAAGGCGAATGAAGAAAACCATTTAAGGAAAATCAAAAACCACTCATCCAATGTGGGGGTAGGGCAGAAAAATGGTACCTGAAGGAATCAAACTGAGATCAAGCGATCCTTTAATATCTGTGAAGAATATTCTCTGTTCTAGTCTCACTGATGAGCTAAACTACAGTCACAATAAAGGAGTGAGGAGCATGAAGATGAGTCAACGGTATACCCAGTCAAATTGGCCAGTTTACGTCATAACTAATACTAGACACAGAGATCTGCCTCCTGAGCGCTGGGATTGGAGGTGCATGGACCACTGCCTGGCTAAAATCTATAAAATCATTAAAAAGAAAAAATGTATAAAGAACATCAAGAAGTAAAAATTACTAAATAAAAAAGCAATATCAAATATGAATCTTTTCTATCAAATACTATGGTTTTTTTTTTTTCTTCCGAGACAGGGTTTCTCTGTAGCTTTGGAGCCTGACCTGGAACTAGCTCTTGTAGACCAGGATGGCCTCGAACTCACAAAGATCCGTCTGTCTCTGCCTCCCGAGTGCTGGGATTAAAGGTGTGTGCCACCACCGCCAGGCCTATCAAATACTATGAAACTTGTATTCAAGATAGGGAATAAAATCTTTATCTCCCCTTTATGCAGATATTTTAATCCCCACCTCCTATTGCTCCTTTCTAGGAATGTGATGGCCAGGAACAGTGACCCCTTTCTCCTTAAGGCAGTGACCCCTTTTCCCTTCCTTCATTTTCTGTGCTCCATTTCTTTGCAGAGTAGACAGCAGAATAAGACTGTGAGGTTGAACCCCAATCAGTGGGAAAAGTATAGTCACCGCCTCACTAAAAACCAAATGCACTTCCTGCCTCAGTCTGTGCCGGCTCTTCCGGAACACACCCTGTTGTGTGCAGCAACTGAGACGGTCATGCCCAAGGTCATGCAGCTCCTCGAGAGCAGAGCGGAGCTGCGAGTGCAGGCGGCCCAGAGCAGGAGAGCTGCTCTGTGGCTAAGAGGTTGCTTTTGCAGGGGAGCCGGATTCACTTCAGCACCCACCTGACTCGGCCGGTAACCACCCACAGCTCTAGTTCCTGAGGAGCTGACACCCTCTTCTGACCTCCAAAGGCACCGGGCACACACGGCACACTGACATACATGGCAGCAAAATACCTATACACATACAATAAAAATATATTTTTTTTTATAAAAGTGTTGGTCTATGTTAATAAACACTATGTCGACATCTTTGTCGATTATGTCGGCTGTTTAGGTGCTTAAGCACTTAAGAATGGTTTGAAGTAGAATAAACATTTGAAAGTCATTGATGTATAAATGAGTGTTCATTTAGAGCACATACATCTCTAAGTGTGTCCTTCAGTTAAAGGAGGCCTTCTAGGCCTGACCACGTCCATAGAAACAGAAATATATACTTTCAACTAACTCCTCAATTGTGTCTTATGCAAAATAAAGTTGAAGATCACTAAAGAGCACTCAACAAAGAAATGTCTCACATGACCTGGGGT
Source organism: Dicrostonyx torquatus (assembly GCA_028555095.1). Lineage (NCBI taxonomy): Eukaryota > Metazoa > Chordata > Mammalia > Rodentia > Cricetidae > Dicrostonyx > Dicrostonyx torquatus. The sequence continues at coordinate 1,594,222 of JAQHUG010000179.1, forward strand.
TTACTGGAGTGTCTGAACTAAGTAAGAACAATTGCTGAAAGAGAGATAGGGGTCTAAGCAAGAGTCTGATGGACAAAATATAGCCCCTGTTCTATTATAAAATGTGCCGTTCTTTTGTGTACCACAAGAAACAAATATTCCAAACACAAAAAACGCTGGAAGAGCATAACGACTAAAGATGTGAAGAAGAATAAAGGAAAAGGAAACCCAGCAGAAGTTGGCACAGGGTGGGTGAGGTGGCGCACTGGGTGAAAGCTCCCCAGAATGCACAAAGGTGGAAGGAGAGAGCCGACACTACAAAGCTACCCTCTGACCTGCACATGCATCGTGTGGCATAAGTTACCCCCATCACACACACAAAAGTAATAACTAAACATTTTTCAAAAATAAAAATAAATAATACAAAGGAAGCTTGAAAACTTCTAGCTAGTTACAGATGATAGACTTTTATATAAGCACTGATGCCGGGGAGATGAGGCAGCGGTAAACTGCTTGATACGCAAGCAGGAGAACCCAAGTTTGAGTAGGCAGGACCCACAAAAAGCTGGATGCTTAGTGTCTGTGATCCTAGCACTCCAGCAGGACAGGCGGAGACGGGAGTCCCTGCAAGTGGCAGGCCAGCTAGTCCGGTGTAGGTAGCCCACAAAGAGACCCTGACTCAAGGTAAAAGGCAAGGTGCGACAGCCAGCTGTCCTCTGACCTCCACAAAGGAGCTGTGGCGTGTGGCCACACTCACAGACATACACACACATGCATACACGAATGCACACATAAACACACATATGAGATTAAATGGGAAAGAGTTAAGATTCTAACACAGCTCTGCAACTTGAGTTCATACTGTCAGCAAGGCCAAGAACAAAACCACAAAATAAATTTCAAAATCTTTTAGACAGGAATTTAATTTAAAACAGTCCCAAAGGGTAAGGGTGTAGCCCAGTCATAGAGTACATTCTTAGCATGTGGGGGTCCTTGGTTTGACCTCTAGTATATCCCCCCCCAAAGAAAATATCAAGTCAATACCATGAGTAACGGGGAGAGGCAATTACAGGCCCTTTCTAAAGTGATTTGTCTTTAATCTGAGCCAATTATAAACTGTCTCCCCACTTAGAAATTCTTACAACTGCCAAAACACCAACTACAAGCTAGTCTGAATGCTCAGAATCATTTTTCTCAAGTGTGGGGCACATTCTGGGGTTCTTGTTTTTTACAAAAATTTTGATTTATTTATTAGGTACAAAACAGACTTTTTAAAGCACAACAATTCTTTTTCCTTCTCATCAATCACATTTAGCCATTTTTAAAAAGTATTTTACTTTTTAGCTGTGTGTGTATCTATATCTATATCTATATGTCTATGTGCGTGCGTGTGTGTGTGTGTGTGTGTGTGTGTGCTGAAGAGGCCAGAGGAGGTGTCGGGTCCCTTGGAACTGGAGTTAACAGGAGTTAAAGGAGGCTGTAGGCAGCCGATGCTGGGAACTGAACACAGACCCCTGGAAGAGCATCTTGGCTGCTGGGCCATCACCCTAGCCCCACATTACCCATTCTTATAAAAGTCCCTTCTATTAAAAATAACAAACAAAACAACAAAACCAGAGCAAGATTAACTGGCTCACACTAGCACTCTCTGGGATTTCAGGACAGATGGCAAAATCCTGCACAGGCCCTGGTAATGGTCCAGACACAACAGGATGAAGAGTCAGCTTTGTTCTTGCCAAGGGTCATGATTTAGTCCCAATATGACAAAATGTATTCTTCCTTGAACTCAAAGCCACCAACTTAATATTAATAGTCTCATTATATTCAGAGTATCCTGGCTCTTAAATAAAAACAAAACAAAACTAACCCCTTCCTTCTCAATGACATTTTTTTTTTTAAGTACAGTCCTAGTTCAAACAGATTTGCCACTTTTTCCAGTGAGTGTAGAAACACTGAACAAATCACATACCACATTTGTTCTGGGAGCTTGTAAAACCACAAATTCCAGTGTGTAACAAGCACATCACCCAATAGTTATTACCAGAGGACTAAGAGTCCATCAGTGAAAACAAGCACAGCTGAGAACTGACCGCTGTAGGCAACTTCTGAGGTCAGACGTGTGACCTTCCAAATAAACCCAGTAGACACAACCAGGCTGTTCCCTGGCTGCAGCAGACAGAGGCCCTCAGCCTCTCACATCGCCACCCCATGTGCAGCAATTCCTATCTCTGGGATTGACTTCTCCTGCCCAGGGCACCACCTCACTCAGGAGGAAATGGGAACATACCCTGTACATAAACGTGTAAGTACAGGGATTTGATGTTGCTGTTGTCTTGAGACAGGGTTTCTCTGTGTGGACCAGGCTGGCCTTGAATTCAGAGACCGGCCTGCTTCTGCCTCCAGAGTGCTGGGATTAAAGTTATGTGCCGGCTAATACAGGGAATTTTCTAAGACATAGAAAGTTAAGTAACATTTCCCACAGCCTTATCTTCAGCTAAAGTTTTCTTTCCCATAGACACACAGGAACATGGGCTCTTCACTGCCACTGGTTCTTTTAGTACTGTCTCTATGTAGATCTGAGGAAATTCTCCTTTTTATAACAAGTTTTATTATTATCTTTATTTTATGTGTATGGGTGTTTTGCCTACATGTATGTCTGTGTACCACAAGTATGCCTGGTGTCCACGGGGGCCAGAAGAGGAAATTTTATCTCTAGAACTGTGTAGCAGTGGACTTTCTATGGACTACCAGCCTCCAAATGATACAGAGACTTATTATTATGAAAGTGTGGCCTTTAGTTTAGGTTTGTTCCCAACTAGCTCTTAAATTAACCTGTTTCTATCTATGTTCTGCCATGTGGCTTTTTACCTCTCTTCCACTGACTTCCTCAGTGTCTTGGGGGAGAATCCTGCATGCCTAGATTCTAACCTTGAGTTCCTCTCTCTTCCTGGAAGTCCCACCTATTTTCTCCTGCCTGACTATTGGCCATTCAGCCCTTTATCAAACTAATCAGGTGCCTTAGGCAGCACCATAAGATAGTGACACATCTTTACACAGTTTGCTCAAATATCCCGCAACAAAACTAGAGTTACATATGGTTTTGGGCCACTGTGTGGGTGCTGGGAATCAAACCTAGGTCTTCTGGAAAAACAGCAGTGCTTTTTTAACTGCTGACCCATCTCTCCAGCGTCAGAGCCCATTTTTAATGCCAATCTACTGAGTAACTGTTAGGATAAAATCTTTTAGTATAATTTATATATAATACTTAATTGAAAGTATCTTTTAAGAGGAATCTAAAATGGCTGAAAGACATTTAAGGAAATGCTCAACATCCTTAGTCATCAGAGAAATGCAAATCAAAACAAATACAGTCTCTAGTATCAAGTCTTCCCTCCTTCCCTGCAATGATTCCCCCTCCGCCCTCGTGTTTGTCCAATCTTCCCAACTCTTCAACAGCTGGCAAGTTTTCACGCCCTCTAAAAGCAAGGCAATCACTTTTGGAGGTCCATGCCTGTAATTGCAGGTGGCAGAGGCAGAAGAGTTTAAGTTTAAGGGCAGGCTGGGCAATGAGCCAGATCCTGCCTCAAAAAAAGAATGCAAAGAAATATAAAAATTATACTCTTTACAGTTTTAGAAATGTTAACTTTACCCTGACTTATACTACATTTTCATGGTTCTGTTCTTGCAGAATAACAGATAACCTGAATTATTTTGTAGATAGGTAGCATAATGGTTTAGGAGCAGGCCTTCTTGTAGATGAATCATGTGGTATTCTAACAAAGTTTCTCAGATGTCCCCTCTATAAAATAGGAATCATAAGATTACCTTATTTCAAAGTACTACATGTAGTGAATTAACACAATGTAGCTTTTTTTTTTTTTTTTTTGAGACAGGGTTTCTCTGTAGCTTTGACATCTGTCTTGGAACTCACTCTGTAGACCAGACTGGCCTCGAACTCACAGAGATCCACCTGTCTCTGCCTCCTGAGTGCTGGGATTAAAGGTGTGCACCACCATTGCCTGGTTAGCTTGGTATTTTTATAACAACTGTTCCAGAACATTTTAGTTATTATAACGGGCAGTGGACATCTGTGATCTAAATATCCCAAATCTGAAAGCTTTGAGTATCATATTTATGCTCAAAATGGTTCTTTATCAGGGATATTCAACTGGTAAAGTCAATACACACATTCCAAAATCTAAAGCATCAAAATGTAGTTCCCAAGTACTTCAGATAAAGAAGACCCCGCCGAGGCTGCAGAGGTGGCTCATTTGATAAGTGCCTGAGGTGCAAGCGTAAGGACTGGAGTTTGGATCCCCAGCACCCAGAGAAAAAGTTGAATGTGGTGGCAGACATAATCCTAGAGTATGATTGTATATGTGCACCCAACAATGCCTGCACGGTGGGGAGCAGAGACTCCGGGTCCTCGGAGCTCATCAGCCAGTCTATCTAGACAATCACTGAGCTAGAGAGGTGGAGCAGATGGAGGAAAATGCCTGACATCAACTGTTGGTCTCCACACACTCACACATGCATGATGTGTGCACACACACACACACAGAATTCTTACTCAACCTACATTACCCAAAATTGCTTATGCCCAATAATGTATAAATAAAAATCACAGATGTACCTGTGAGACTACAAAATAGGAAAATCCCATTGAACTCTCAAAACTTAAGTTATCCACTTCCCCTCAACTCCTTTTTGTTTTGAGACAGGTCTCACTATTCAGCCTGGCTCCTTGGAATTTGCTATGTAAACCAGGTTGGCCACCTGCCCCTGCCTCCTGAGTGCTGGGATTATTGTGTGAGTCACCACGCCCAGCTAGGATCATTATTTTAATATTATGTCAAACCTGTATCATGTCTCCAGTGGGTAACTTTTAAGTGGTACAGGAGACAACTTTTCATGAAATAGAATGCTCAATTCCCACATTTGCCTGTGATCGTTTTTATGGCTACCACACAAACCCAAGCCTTACACCTGATGCTTTCCCCAGCTCCCCATTTCCTTCTCCTTTCAGCATGAGAATCAAACCCAGGCTTGCTGGTACATGCTACAGCACCGTGTTAAGTCTCCAGTCCCTAGGCCATCTGTTCTTAAGTGACAGGATCACTTTTGGGTACGTTCTGATTTATTTGGGTTTCTTGTTTGTTTGTTGTTTCTGCACAGACATCACTTTTTAAAAATTAAAAAATTAAGAACTACTTTAAGTTTTTCAATTTTAACAATGCATTAACATCTACCTAAACATCCTACAGGTACCTAAAACCAGAGTGTATACGTAACCTTCCTTCTAGAAACTGCTTTTCCTCCTATATTTTTCACTTTAAAATTTTTGTATGTATATGAGTGTTTTGCCTGCATGTATGTTTGTGCACCACATGCATGCCTATTACCCATGGAAGTCAGAAGAGGGCTTCGGGTCTCCTTGGACTGGAGTTATGATGGTCATGAGCGTCCGTGTAGGTGCTGGGAATTGAACTCCTGTCCTCTGGAAGGGCAGCAAGCGCTCTCAACCTGTGAGCCAAGACTCTGCCCTTTTAATCTCATAAAACAGCATTACCTCCCTGGACGTCAACCCTCAAGTACCAAGGATTTCAGCACCTGCCGTGTTCCTCAAATCAACCATCCTTCATCACTAACTAGGTATACTATCTTCGAGCCCCTGGAGGGACTCTCCTGCTACTAATCCTGTCTTAGTATAAGAATCCCATTGTCTCTCTAGCGCATAAGCGATGTTGTTTCAGACTCTTCAGGGACTGCTCAGTGTCTTCAGAACAAAGATGAAGCAGCTTGTCAGGGGCTCGCAGGCCTTGGTGACTGCTGGTCCCCTCATGTCCCTCTTGCCCACACTGCTCCCTTTTCCTAAAACACTGGGCTTCTGAACACATGCCTGTAATCCAGCATTCTCAAGGTAGAGAGAAGAGGGGACGATCAGAAGCTACTTGGCTATTTCAAGGCCAGCCCAAGTTATACAAAATCCTGTCAAGAACAAAACAGAGAAGGAGGAAGCCCATTCATAAGTCCTCTTCATTACACAGTAAGCCTTGAGGGGAGGGGTCTAATGAAATGTTCACAACTGGAGTAGATGAAGAGCAATGAGGTATTCCAAGATAATCCTATGAAAAGTCACCTCAGCAGCTGGGGCTGTAGCTCAGTGGCAGAGTGACTGACAGGCATACAGAAGCTCATGTCAATTTAAGGCAAGCGGAAGTTGTTCAAGTTATTCCCATCGCAGCTAGACAGTGGTGTCTGAATAACTCAGCACGGTTGTCATAGTACCGCTCCCCTTGGTACCGTCAGCGCCACATTTTTCATTTCAGTTCTTAGAGCAAGCCCTCAGAGCTTGAACTGCCCTGGCATTTGACTCGTCTATCTGAGATAAACAAGCGTTCTGGAGGGCTCAAGTCGTCTATTGATGGAGAGAGGTACTGACAGGGTCATCTGTGCAGACACCATTAAGCCTGCACTTTTTTCAAGCAGAGTTGTTGGCACAGCTGTTGAGGTCTGAGGAATGGCGTGTGTTGTTACTTAGCACAGAGGGCAAAGGGCAAAACTCAATTTTTTTTTGTCCAGTTGAGATGGAAGCTTAACTTGATCAAAGTACAATTTATTTAAAATATACCCACAAAAAGATATTATTCCAATTCTGCATTCATTTCCAGTGTACCTCCTTTACTTACCTGACCAGGCCAAACGCTGAAATGCTGAGGGCCTGCTAATGTCTACCTAACAGTGAAATCTCACAGCCTACTAGAAAAGACCCTGTGAGCTGGGTGTGGTAGTGCATGCACATCTGTAACCCCAGTGCCCGGGAGACGGAAGCAGAAGAATCACAAGACTGAGGCAAGCATTACTACACAGGTGAGTGCTAGCCAGCACGAGAGAACAGGATGAGTTTTTTTTTTTTGAGACCCCCCATCTCTAAAACAATCAACAACAAAAACTACCAGGTGTCTGTAATCCCTACTTCTTGAGAGACTGAGGTGAAGTCTATCAATTGAGTTCAGGATTCAAGCTCAGCCTTAAGAACAGAGTGAAGACAGTGTCTCAAAAACAAGCAAACAAACAAAAGCCTTATGAATTGGGCATCATGGGGCATACTTTTAACCCCAGCACTTGGAGGCAGAGACAAGCAGTTCTCCATGGATTCAAGGCCAGCCTGGTCTGCAGAATGACTTTCAGGCCAGACAAGATAGAAAGGAATAAAAAGCCAACCCATGAAGCCCTGTTCAGAGGAAGCTACACATTACAGGCCATCACTGCTCCCAGGAGTCTCTCATTCCACACAGGGACTATTTCATGTCGACATAATTCACTTCATATAAAAATTTCTTTTGCTGGGTGGTGGTGGCACATGCCTTTAATCCCAGCACTCGGAAGGCAGAAGCAGAAGGACCTTTGGGCTCAAGTCCAGCCTGGACTACAGAGTGTCCAGGACAGCAGGGCTCCCCCCCAAAAATAAAAATCAGTGTGCCATTTTCAGTTTTCAGTCCCTAAAATGTCTAACACATGCCAAACCACTAGGAGGTAGAAAAGGAAGAGGTCACAGTGTTGATGGCAGAAACCAATGCAAGGCCTGTCAACCTGGTCCCCTGAACCTAGTATAAACTATTACCAGGTAATTCAGTATTCCACAAAAAGCAAAGTGGGATCTGCAAAGCTGCTTTTATCACAGGAGTTAGCCAAATTTGCTGGTCCAGTCCAGACTAGCCAAGGCCAATAGATCAAGGCCTCTTTTATTTACTATGACCAACTTTTCTCCTTCAGTGAAGTTTCTCCTGGGCATAGTAGTATAGACTTCAATTTCAGTACTTGAAGAGCTGAGACAAGAAAATAAGGCCAAGTGGGGAGACACAGTGAGTTCAAGATCAGCCTGAAGCTACTTGGCCCATCTCAAAACAGAGCAAAGCAACACTCTGCCCTGCCACCCCAGATGAGAACTTGCTATCCAGTTACAAATCACAGTTAATAAAATACAAAGAAAAGTTGTAAAACAGCAAAGCTAAGAAGAGGCATGCACCATGGTATTTTCAATTACAGACAATATTTTTTGTATATGAATACTGCTACAGTTTCTCATAATTAAATTATACATTAGCCTGTGAGACTTCACTGTGCTAGCTCAGACACTAGAGTATGCTCAGAAAGAGATTTGACAAAGACAATAAATTATTTACATACTCTTCTTTTAAAAAATAATAAATTCCCATTCTACAGAACTTGGAGATTACACTAGAAAATAAAAAATCAGCGTAAAATTTACCAATTTGGTATTATCCTGGTCTACATAGTAAGTTCCAGGACAGCCAGGACTATGTAGAGAGACCCTGTCTTAAGAAACAAAAACAAACAAATAAAAACTAACATTTTTATATTAGCTCAGTCTTATCATTTAAACCAAAGTTGAGATTGAAATACATGTTCTTGTAAGGTGCTCTTTTTATTTAATGTAACATAATAAATGGTTACATGTACATTATTTGATTAAAGTATAATTTTTAAAGAGCGTATAAATATTTATGCAAGTTATTTTCTCATTAAGATATATTTAACCAATTATAATGTTAGGTATGTGACAATTTTAATGCTTTAATACTGTCAATGCCTAAAACTGTTTCAAAGTCAAGCATTATTCGAGCCTGTCAGGACTTAACCAAAGGTCTGATAGCTGCTGTGTCCTATGACTAGTTCTCTCATGAAAAATTATTTTAGGAAAATTTCTCTAAGTTATATCTTCTCAAACGCTTTTGGAAACCACAACTGAGTAAAAATAGAATCTATAAAAACATTAAAGTAGAAATGAGGGGCTGGAGACAGCACTCAGCAGTTAAGAGCACTGGCTGCTCTTGAAGACTGTGGAAGACATGGCTGGCTGGTCAGAGGTTGCAGCCTCCCCAAGGCCTAGCAGCTAATCTCAAAAGCCCAGCCAGGAGCTCCCTCCCTCCAGCAAAGTTTCCTGCTGTCTACCTGCCCTTGTCTGGAGAATGTCCCTGGGCCTGGACTGCTGACCTTATCTAAAAGCTACCACTCACCAGCTGCCTGGCTCATCTTCAGCTTGACCCTCAGCACGGATCCCTGCTGAGAAGGCTTGTGCTAGGGGCTCTGCTATAGGACTCTACTGACACATACTAAGTCTTGTGTTAGGAGCACGCCACTTAATGCAAATTAGGTTTGCTCCCAGGCTCCCCAATCCTATATATTCCTTATACTCTGGAACAAAATGCAGCTGATTCACTGAAATTGTCTCCTGGAGGACTATCTCCATTTGTGCTCATAGGTGTCCAAAGCTTTCTGTTGCCCCATCTGCCTCTCTCCCCTCTTGGACTGGTGGCCAAGAGGCCCAGAGGGAATGAGGACCCTCCACAAAGACCAAGGTTCGATTCCCAGTGCCCACATAGTGGTTCACAATCACCTGTAACTTCAGTTCCAGGGAACCCAGTACCCTCTGTGGCTTCTGTGAACATTGTGTGCATGTGGAACACAGATATAGAAACAAGCTAAACACCAATGCACATCAAATAAAAATAAAGGAAAAATATTAAAAAATAAGTAGGAATGAAGCTTCTAGGTTAATATCAGCTTGATTCTTTCATGTTCTAGGACTCAAGATTGCTGCTTCCAGCTAGCTTTCCAAGTGCAGGAAGGTGCTATACACATTACTAGAAGAGAAAGATAATCGTCAGTCAGACCCAGCTGTGAACCCTAGGAGTTACAACAGTGACTGGCCTGGGAAGACATGGGCACTGGCACAATAGCTGCATAAACATCAGTAGGATAACCAACCACTTTCTGGCTGGATTTAAGCTCCACAGGATGAAACCCATACTTTGCACCATGATCCAAGAACCTTTGGCTAGACAGGCCATAGACCTAGGGAAAAACCTACTATTATTATTTTGCTAAAAGCATAAGTATTAAAGCAACTCTCAATGACTTATTGTCATATCTATCTGCATCTCTCAATCCTCACCTGAGGAGCTTCTATTTGCAGTAGACAGTGTTTAAGACCGACACCCACAACTGGCCAAGGTGCTGAGAACAAGAGTCTGCCAAATGGTCAGCTCTAAATGGAACATAGATCTGCACCCCATCCTCTCAAGGCTCAAGGATCACTGTGGAAGGAGGAGTGGGCAGCAAGAGTGTAAGAGCCAGAGGCAGTGGATGACTACAAGGAAGTAGTGTCTTTTGAGCGCAGCTGGACAGCTACACATGTAAATTCTCAGTAGCTGCAACAGCACGTACAAGGCTTGTGTAAGCCCAAGACATAGCAAACTCAACATGGAGACTGGAATCAGCATAAAAGCCTACACTAACCGAGGAGCTGTTGGGAACTGTAAACTTCTAGGGGAGGGAGAAACAGCTTTCTCTAAAAGTCCCTTGTAGGTAGAACACACACCAGTGGAAGATCACACACCCAAGAACATATGGGAAGCACAAATTAGTCTTGGCAGCTTGAAAAAATAAACAGAGCTGGGCCTGGTAGGGCACACCTTTACTCTCAGCACTGGTGAGGCAGAGGCAACTGGATCTCTGTGAGTTTGAGGGCAAGCTGGTCGACATAGTGAGTTCCAGAATAGCCAGGGCAATATAGAGGAAACCCTGCCTCAAAAATAACTAAGTAACCAAAGGAAGGAAGGAAGGAAGGAAGGAAGGAAGGAAGGAAGGAAGGAAGGAAGGACAGGAAGGAACGGAGGGAGGGAGGGAGGGAGGGAGGGAGGGAGGAAGAAAGGACAGGAAGGAAAGAGGACACAAAGTTGAGTGGGTAGGGAGGGGGAGGTAGATCTGGGAAAAGCTGGGGTGGTAAATATCATCAAAATACATTTCATGAAACTCTCAGTGAACTAATAAACAGTGTATGAAACATTAAAGAGGATTCGTGGCTGATAACCACCCATTCCAGTTTCAGAGAATCCAATGCCCTCTTCTGGCCTCTGAGGACACCAGGAACACATGTGGTACATGGACATACAAACATTCCTACACCTAAAATAAATGTGGAAATCTAAAAGATCAATCACCAAAGTTTTTTCTCAAAATGTTATATTTTATACTAATTTATTCTCTTAAAATAATACATGTAAGGCAAAATTTGGTAAGTTTATATTCCCCAAGTGGCAGTAGGTGGGTCAACTACATGTATGCCAACTTAAGTTTAACACTTTCCCATTCTAGGAGTACACAAACAGGAATATTTATGGTAAGGTACAACTCAATTTGTAAATTTTCCAAAGAAAACAAACATAAGTACTAGAATTATTTTCCTACAAACAGACCTACTGCAGAGATCACAACAGAGAAAAAACATAAACTACTTTTAAAATGACGATCTGAAGTAAATTCTGTTCTCTCCACTAAAGAAAACACACACACACACATACACATATATACTCACAAATATTTTCTTTCCTCTCCCCATCCAATAATGCCCCTCTTTTTCTTGTAATAATGAATGAAATTACCAACAGATAGTTATTGAAGTTACTGATTTATAATTTTTATGAAGTCAATTGTCATTAATTTACCAGTATTTTATTGCATTATTAATTACAATTTATCACACTTAATTATTAATGCTATTAATAAAATAGTATTATTTTAGCAATGGCTGTACAATTTACTTTCCTTTACAGTTCTTTAAAAGCAAGAACTACATTTTACTCATTAACCATTTATTGGACTTCTTAGTAGTTGTTCAATAAGTTTTATTTATTTACTTATTTGTTTGTTTATTTATTTTGAGACAGGGTCTTCCCATGTAGCCTTGGCTGACCTGGAACTCAGATTCACAGAGATCCCTCTGGCTCCTGAGTATAGGAGTTAAAGGTGTTTGCCACTATGCTTAGTGCATTTGCTATTTATTTATTTATTTATTTATTTATTATTTTTACGAGACAGGGTTTCTCTGTAGTTTTAGATCCTGTCCTGGAACTAGCTCTTGTAGCCCAGGCTGGCCTCGAACTCACAGAGGTCCACCTGCCTCTGCCTCTGCCTCCTGAGTGCTGGAATTAAAGGCCTGCACCACCTCCGCCTGGCGACTTGAATACATTTTGTTTTATATATTTTTACTATATTAATTGAATTAAAAATAACAAATGCAGCCATTAAGAAAGTAACATTTAGAAGAGCACTGCTCACAAACTAGATTGGCAGGAAGTCTTAGAAAGAAGACTGTTAAGGCTAAGCTCTGGGAAGACACAGGGAGATGAGCAATTCCATCTCCCCAGGAACTGGTAGGTAAACTGAGTAGGAAATCAGTTTTATAAAGTCTGTAAGAACTTCTGTGTTTGTCAAGTAGTATATGATTTTGGAGAGCAATTTGAAACTGTGATAGGGATGCTATGAGTGCCATCTGAATCCACAATCCCAGTTTTCAGTGTTTATGCATGAACTCTACAACAAGGATATATCCTCACAAGAGATCTGTATAATGACAGCCACTGTAGTTCTGCTTGCGATTAAATAGATACATGCATACATACATACATATTGATCAGAACTTGGAAAATAAATTGTTTTCTATTCATATAGTGAAATGCTATACAGCTTCTAAAATTAAAAACCAATAGAGTCATAACAGCAACATAGACAAACTCTGGAGCCCTTGCTGAGTGGAGAGAAAAGCAAGTTAGAAAACAATGGCTATCCTAAGATGTCCTCTGTGTGAAACCGTTAGACAACAGTATTTGCAATAACAAGGACACTCGGACAATGCATGCAATGCTCCCTTTTCATTGGGAAAAATGACACAAACCAAGGGAGCCAACCACTGACACTGCTCATTGCAGATGGTAGACAGTTCATACCATTACTGGTATTTTTAAAGTTTTGTTTGGATATTTATGTGTGTATTCACGTATGAGACTAATTTTGCCTACATAATCAGGCTTGGTTCAAATCCAGATCTTCTTGCTTCAACTGCTTGAGGGCCGAGATTACAGGCAAGTAATATCATGCCCAGTATCTCATGTTTTTTATGCATATAAAATCCAATATATAAGGGTAAACATGTAGGTAATAAAAGCAATAAAAAATAAGATTAAAGCCAGCAGTAAGACAGATTTGTAAAAAAAATTGTCATAAATTCTGTGTATATGCTATAGTTGTTAAATACATTTTTCCAGAAAGGCAAAGTGAAGACAGATTTTGTTGCACGGAGGAGGGGTACCTTTGTTTTGTCCTGCCAGGCTAACTTATACCTGAAATAACCACACAGAAACTGTAGGAGGTAGGAGCCTCGCTCAGCACTTTAACTCTGAGAATGAGCATGCAGCAATAAACTCTTTTTATCTGAGTCACAGCTAAATTTGCCACCCAGAGCACTGCATAGCCTGGAAACATCTCTGTGTCTGATGGTGGGAATCTGCCATGCTCTCCTGCCTGCCCACGCCTAATAGATTGATCACCGAGCCACGGGCATGCTTTCGACCCCAAGTGGGCACAGAAACACCAGGGCCCACAAATGTCTTTGAAATGCTTAATAGCTGGCGTTTGTACTGACAGCACAGCCCAGGAAGCGGGATTTTAAAACCTCGTGGCTCTTTTTTTTTTTTTTTTTTTGGTTATGGCTGCTGAGTCAGGAAATTGTCTCTTAAAGGAGCTATGGCGCCACCAGCTGTGTTAAACTCTGTATTTGCATCTAGAATTTCTTTTCAAGCCCTCTCAGATTTTACGTGGAGTTAGTTGACCACGTGGGCACCACTCTGTATCATGAGGGTCTGCTTGTTGGGACTTCTGTCCTGCCCAGTTCCCGCAGGCAGTAAGGCCCCAAAGAAAATCACACAGAGGTCTATATAAGTTATAAACTGATTGACACATTAGCTCAGGCTTCTTATTAACTCTTGTAACTTACATTAACCCATTATTCTTATCTATGTTAGCCACATGGCTTGGTACCTTTTTCAGCAGGGCAAATCACAGCCTGCTTCTTCCATGGTCTGGACAGGTCTGGGGAAAGAGCTTCCTTCTTCCCAGAATACTCCTGTTCTCATTGCCCCACCTCTACTTCCTGTCTGGTTTTCCTGCCTATAATTCCTGCCTGGCTACTGGCCAATCAGTGTTTATTTAAAACATAATTGACAGAATACAGACAATTCTCCCGCACCAAGATTTAACAATTTTTGTTTTAAAAAATTCTATCTATTAACATATGCCAGAAACAGGAAATTTAGATATACTTTCAAAGACACTAACTTGGAAACACTAAAGATACACACACACACACACACACAAAATGAGAAACATATGGTTGTGAATGTGGTTTATTAGTTTATCCCTATGGATGGAAATCACATAAGAGAGAGGATGGAGTTGGAGCTAGTGCCTGTGATGGCACCCTGAAAGGAACAATTTTGAATGATTCTGAAATCTTTGAAATCAATACTGCTAAGGAATTAAAAGAAGCTCTGATAAAACTTTAAAATCTAAAATTTCATACTCTAAGAGTAGAGCTTTATGATTCATCTGTATAACACATGTACATACACACACATACACACACACACGTGCACACACGCAGCTTGGCTGACATGGACAAGACTGTTTTCAGTAAGTCAAAAGAGGAAAGACTAATGAAACACTTTGAGGCAAAACTTTGTTCCTTAGGAAACATGGGGAGGCTACGGGTAGATTGTTTCAAACTTCCAGGACAAAGCAGGGAAACAGAAAACACAGCAGCCTGGAATAAGATGATCAGAAAATTGTGATTTCTCACTGACAGCACACAGCCACCTGCCAGTTAGCAGCAGATGACAGACGGGTGCCCTGACAGGAACTATGAGTCCTGTCCCCGGTGTTCCAGATAAACTCAACACTGACCTCAAGCCTCTTTGCTAAGAATGGCACACAATACAGCTGTGAGGGGTTGGTAAACGGGGTTTTTACTTTGCCTTTTGTTTTTAGTTTTATTGTTTGGTGACCTAAATAATAATTTCAGACCCAGTAGGAACTTTAAAAATTTTATCTAAGCACAAAAATTTTATTTTATCAAAAATTCAGCTCAAGGTGAATCACAGACCTTTATGTAAAACACTAACCTTTAAAACCTGTAGAAGGTAACAGAAAAAATTGACCTTAGGTATGGCGATAACGTTCTAGATGCAACACTAAAGCACAATGTGTGAAACACAACATTTTCAAGCTGGATTTGATTAAGATTTAAAAAACCCTTTTACAAACGACGGCCTTAAAAACATGAAAGGTAGCTAGACAGAGAAAAATGTTTGCAAGGACAGGCTCCCACTACACAAAAACTCTAAACAACACAGACCAGCTAAAAATGTAAGCAAGGGTTTTCAGACATCTGCCAAAGAAGACATGCAGGTGGAGACCAGCACAGCGATGGAATGCCCCAGAGCCGGCGGGGATTAACTTAAGAGAACTGTCCTGCCAAGGATGTGGAGCAACAAACTTTTTTTTTTGCTGTGGGCAGGAGTATAAAAATACAGTGCTGTGCAGCAGCTGCGCGTGTCCTACAAGGACAAACCCAGGGTCACTGTATGGGCCAGCCATGAGCTAAGAACTTCTGTCCACAAGAGTTCTCTAACTGAATGATCTACAACACTTTTACTCTTAATTACCATGCATTTTAAGAGAAATGAGCTCTTAATCCAAGAGAAGAATCACTGAGTTTCCACAATGGCCAGCTTTGCCCAGCATAAGGAGGTCCCATCTGCTGCCACCGCTATGCGGTGACACCTGAGGTAATGTGACACTGAGCAAGCCTGCATTTGTTTCCTTGCTGACACTCAAGCCACTTTAAAATAAAGATCCAGCTCTGTCATGCTCAGTACTACAGTATTTTACCTGCCTCGTGAATCACAAATAAAAGCTAGCTAATTTCTCTAAACTTGTTGAAATTTTATCTTTTGACATATGGGGGAGGGACAAAAATCACTATACAGTTAATTTTTAGGCAACACAGGGGTGAGAGGCACCAAACCCCATGTCATGTAACTTCTGTCTCCTCCAAACATACTACTAGTTGTTGGCGAGAAGCTCAATGGCATAAACAGGCAACTTCTCATATAACACTTATTTTGTCAGCTATGTAGTATATTGTAGTATATAATGTAGAAAGCAGGCTAGAAACACAAGGAATCACTTCTGAAATTTTAAATTTTGAACAATTTTATATATGCATGTAATGCATTGTAAACATATTTTCTCCCTCCCTCTCCTACTTTTTTGTCTCCTAATCTATCAAGAGGTCACTTTTCATCGTGAAATAAATTTACTAGAGAGACTGACTATTCCTGTGCAAATAGCTCGCGTCATACAGACTACTGATGGCAGGGCCTCTGACTCCTGGGTTCAAGGGACCCTCCTGCCTCCCAAGTAGCTGGGATCACACATGTGCTGGTTGGGCTTGGCTTCCCCAAACAGTGCCAGTGGCTATTCACAGCCAAGCTCACAGCAGCAACTGGAGCTGGCTATGGAGCTGACAGTGCACAGTTAGTCTGATAGAGCTCAGGCTGACCTCTGCTGAGCCAGATTAAGGCCAACCTGAACAACTAAACAGTCTCAAAATGAGAAAAGCATGAGGGCTGGGGATCTAGTACTCGGTAGCAGAGGGCTTCCATAGAATGTTGAGGCCCTGGGATTAATCCCCAGTACCACAAAAGAAAAGAAAAATCAAAACCAAACCATGCTCTGGGCTAGAGCTGAACAGCAGCATGCACAAGGCCATGGGTTCAAAGCCCGGTACATCCATCCACACCCAGATACACTTACACACATATGTACATAAACACAAATACACACATCAAACACATACACAAAGACACACAGAAATGCCAGTAACATTCCAAAGTATGTTGTTCTGCCAGACCTTATAGTGCATTCAGGATGAGGCTGAAGGATCTCAAACAAGGCCAACCTCAGCTGTGCATCAAGCCCTGACTCAAGCAAACACACACTAAGAACTTGTCATTCAAGAGCCAACTATAGGGTTGGAGAGATGGCTTAGAGGTTAAGAGCACTGACCGCTCTTCCAAAGGTCCTGAGTTCAATTCCCAGCAACCACATGGTGGCTCACAACCATCTGTAATGAGATCTGGTGCTCTCTTCTGACATGCAGGCAGAACACTGTATACATAATAAATAAATAAATCTTTAAAAAAAAGAGCCAACTATATTGTGAACCAGTATGTGTGTGTGTGTGTGTGTGTGTGTGTGCAAAACCTACCCACAGACAGAGGCCCATAACTAGACTGTAATGTGGATGTGTATGAACAAAGGGCTACTTCCACTAAAGAAGACTGGAAGCTGAGAAGAAGCAACTCAAAAGGCCAGGAGAAGCAGCAAAAGTGCTACCATGGAGGCTTCTCAAAGCTTAAGAGTATTAAGTGACCACATTACATACCTCATTTCTCTTGTTGATTCGAAGTTCCAAGGCAACATGATAGTTTCTTGTGTAAATTTCCTACAGGAAGGAAGAACAACCTAGCAGGAAAATCAATATGCCATTTATTTGGCAGGCATTTCAATGTATGTTAATAACTTATCATCCTGATAAATTTACCTGTCCCACATTAATGCATGTGTGTGTGTGTGTGTGTGTGTCTTACAATTTCTGTATATTGGCAAAGACTGTGTTTCTAAGCTCATAAGCGTTGGGAGCCCTGTTTTTTGTTATTGCTGCTTTAGCAATGAATTTCACTGACTTAATTCAATTTCATGAATGAATTTCATAACGAACATTCCCGTTTGAGGCATCTTGAACCTGAGTTTTTCCTGACTAGTGCACAATTCTGTTAAAGTGGCCACACCTTTTCACACACAGAGTCTTGTGCCTGCTCTGAGAGGTTGGTCTGGAAATTCAAGCTTCAAGCAGTCCTCTAGCCTAAGCCTCCCACGTAGAAGGGACTATAAATGAGCGCAATATGAGCTGCTCCTAACCATCCTTCCTGCTTTGTTTGTCCTTTTGTAGTGTTGGAGACTGAATCCAGGGCATGCGCGCATGCTAAGCTACCACTGAGCTAACCCCCTACCCTACCTTCCAGTTGGAAAAAGCATGCAGGGCCATATTTTTAAAAATTAACAAAACTATTTCATCAGGGTGAGCACCACATTTCTTAGCAGTAAGCTTTACTCTCCTTTGGGGCAGGGTCTCCTATAAACCAAACTGGCCTTGAACTTAATACTTAACAGTATTAAGTGACCACATTATGTACCTATTTCTCTTATTGATTCTAAGTTCCAAGGCAACGTGATAGTTTCTCATGTAAATTTCCTACAGGAAGGGAAAAAAACTAGCAGGAAAACCAATATGCCATTTACTTCACAGGTATTTCAAAGTATGTTAATAAATTATCAAGTTTTGCATGGGGTGCAAAATGACCTGAAACTTCTATTCCAGTTCCCAAGTGCTGAGATTACAGATGTGTACCACATCAATAGGCTAGCTTTGCCCTTGTCAGAACTGCTTTCTCAGAGGAATGACGAATTTCTGAACCCAGTTCCCACGTGTTTCCTTACAGTCTAACCTCATGTCTGTCCCTTTAGTTCTGTGCCCTAGTGTCCTCCTTTCA
>JAQHUG010000179.1:1617356-1644270 GCA_028555095.1 Dicrostonyx torquatus
GAAGGCACTCAGCAGATTCTAGTTGGCTGAAGCCACAGTGCTGTTCTTTTGGTCTTTGTCTCCCTTGTCGACTTTCAAGGCACGGCTAAACGTTCCTCTAGCCCCACAACAATATTAAAGTGTCACAACTGTATATTCACACATTAGTTTCCTAAGAAGATGAGGGCGAATCTTTGTCACTGTTATACATATTCAAGGCCCGATGCGTTTTTCTTTTAGTTATGTTCATTGACTTATTTTATGTATGACTGTACTGTTGGTATGTAAGCCTGTGCACCTCGTGTATGCCTGGTGTCTACTGAGGTCAGAAGAGGGCATCAGATCCTCAGGAACTAGAGTTATGGATGGTTGTGAGCTGCCACGTGGGAGCTGAGACTCGAACCCAGGTCCTCTGTAAGAACAAGTGTTCTTAACTGCTGAGCCGTCTTCCTAGCCCCTGGTTAATATTTTATGACTAAATTTACTCTGCAAACAATTAAAATCTAATCATATTACCAGGCTATTAAAAACCTTCCAACCCCGAGTTTTCTCAAGTATAATGACTTCAAAACATCTTTAGAGAAACAACAGAATTTGGAAGGTTTTTATACAGAACCTTTCAAAGCTCGTTAAACTTCAAACCTAAAAAGGCTACGCGTTCTTTCAATCGCACACAAAACGTACTTGGTTTCAAAGCTCTTCTTGGGATTTTATTTGACTGAGGGAATACAGCCCAAAAAGGATCCCTGTAAGAGCAATTGCCCTGCATAGGGATCCCTAATCTATCCAGCACTGATTCACATGAAAGAGGCCAGCGGAAAAGCAGCGTGGAGCCTATCCAGTTTGTCTGGCTTTAGGGGACTCCTCGACCTTTCAGACAGTGATCGCTAAATCCTTGCCTCAAGTCACCCAACCAAAATGTGTTTGTTGGGCACCTGCACCTCTCTCCCCGCAAGCCACTGGGTAAAGAGCCTGGATTGAAAGGCAACAATCCCAGATGGCTTCGGCTCCAGAATTTCAGAGGAAATGGAGGAAGGAAAAACATTTTCAATGGACAGGTCACAGCCTACCAAGCTTACCGGATGGACGTTCCCAGTTAACCCTGGCCTCCTGAACCGTTGGTTCGCCGGCAGCGACCTGAAGTGTTGCGGTGGCATCTGGGGGTTGTAGTTTCTGTCGCAAACAGCCGGCGCCGGTATCATTACAACTACATTTCCCAAAAGCCAACGCAAAGACACCCTGCCCACTGACTCTGGCGGTCACAATTTTTTAGATTAATCTTCAACTATATCCCATCATATTAGGGATACCATCAAGCCCTTTATTTGTTGTGTTTTTCTTGTGCGATAAACATCTCCGGATATTTGTTCTCCTTACTTTTCCTTCCCTTTCTTCAGGCCAGCGCCACCAAACGTCGGGAACGGAAATCGCCGCGGAAGGCGCATGCGCCCCGCCGGGGCTCGCGCACGCGCAGCAGCCGGCATGAGTTGGCGGTGCGCGGTGGACCGGGGTCCGGAGGTGCTCTGCCCGAGGGCGGGGCTCTTCCCAATGGCTACCTTCGCGGGTCGCGTGTGCCTGGGCGGAGAGGCAGGCAGGGGGCAGGAGCGGCTCTCGGCGGTCCCGGGCGGGGACAGGGGAGGGGCTGGGGGTGAGGACCCCGTCTCCCCTCCCTGCTCCCGCCCTCTGGGCCGAGCCCCACCGATGGGGCTGGGCGAAGGGGCGGGCTCTGTGCCTCGGGTCCTGCGCTTCGGCAGCGCGGCCCGGTGCCCGAGGACTGCTGGGTCGTGGGGTGCCCTCCGGCGTGGCGGCGGTGGGCGAGGACGGGGTGTAGGAGAAGCAGCGGTGTATCCCGGGACACGGGAGCCGGCAGGGTCGGGGACGCCGCTCTCCTTCTCCGCTGACACGGTGACCGGTGGACGCTGCGATCACCGGAGCGGCGGAGCCTCGGGCCCCAGCAGCTAGGGGTGAGGGTCGGTCGCCAACCCCGCCGGCGCGCCCGCCCGCTGCCCTGCCGAGGCGCTAGGAGGAGCCGAGGGGGGCGGAGACTGGTGTCGGAGGAGGGGCGGGGTGGGAACGCGCTGGAGAAGCGGCCAAGGCACAGACAAAAAGCCCGAATGGCTGGAGAGCCTTCTACTGTTACCAGCCTTGTGGGGCCAAGCACGGATTTGACAGCTCCACAACGTGAGGATATCCGCTGACCCTGCGACACAGGGAACACTTCCCCGTGACTCCCTGTCCAGCTAGCCGGCTCTGTAAGATTGCAACTTTCCAACTTTGTTTTTTTCAGTCTCTGTCCAGAAGACTGCCCCTTCGTGTAGGAGAGGGTGCAAGGGCGATCTGCCTTGCCGATCTATTTGAAAGCATCAATTTAAGAGGCACGTGTGGTTCCCAATGCCATCCAGACGCTTGTTTTCATGACGACTGGATTTCTCTGACTTCTTTACGTTTCTCGGTTTAAAACAAGACAAACTGCTTTGGGGAAATGCTGAGAGGCATCTGAAGACTGCAAAAGAAAAGCTCCCGATTGTCATGGCTGAAGGCGAGAATGAAGTGAGGTGGGATGGACTGTGCAGTAGAGATCCGACTGCTAGAGAGACAGCGCTGGAAAACATTAGGCAGGTCGTTTTGAGAAAAACCGAATACCTTCGTTCAGTGAAAGAGACGCTTTATCGACCTCCAGATGGACTTTCAAATGCTGTTTCTCTGGATGGAGTGAATAAGCTCCTTGCTCATCTCCTTATGCTTTCTAAGAGGTGTCCCTTTAAAGACGTGAGAGAGAGAAGTGGGTTCATTCTGAGGAGCGTCGAGGTAAGAGCGTTATTAGAATAACTAGATGGTGAGATTGAACTCGCAGCTATTCCCGTCGCTCTTGCTTCTAACGGGTAACGGGTTATTGTGTGAGCTCTCCTCTAGGCATCGGAGGTTTCCGTAAAACATTGAATGTTGGGCCCAAATTGGGCAGTGTAAACTGAAAACGGTTTTCAAAAAGAGATAAACGAGAGTTGTTTAAGTGGTGTTTTAGGCAGAAACGGCATTGCTGGTGGAAATAATATATATGAAAGGTATAGTTAATTATAAGTCAAGTCTTTGTATTTCTTTTTACACTTGTTGCCAAGTGTAACCAGTGTACTTTTAACATTGTTTCAGTGTCTTGTGTAGAAAGTTTCTCATTGAAAGCCTCTAAAGTGAGAAATTGATATTAAATGTGTCATATTTATTCAAGGCAGATTATGGCAGATGGCAGACTAATTTTCTCTGGCTCTTCACAACAAAGGCAGATTGTTTAGAAAATTTCATTTCCTAAATGCATCCTAAAGCAGACCTAGAAAATAATAATAACAGCCAGCCCAAGTCAACACGTTCAGGTTGCAGAGTTGGACCCGAAGTCAGGTGTGTAGTAGCTTACGCTTAGTACACTCGGGTTGAGGCAGAAATAACACTGCCACAAGTTCAAGGCCAGCCTGGCCACATGGTATATGAGTACCAGTTCAGTACGTGGCTGCGTGGCAAGACCCTGCCTGAAAAAGAAAAAAGAAAAGTTTGACCCAGGTAAGGCATTTGCTAGAAATACAGTGCTGTTCAGTTATCGTCTGTGTTCCCCCAATTTGTTTCTTTTGTCTTCTCACACACAAATTGAAATACTCTAATCTCCTCCATTTTTCTACTCTCGCTTTATCCTGTTTTATTAGGAGTGGGAGAAAGGTTTGCTAGATGAAGTGATTGTGATAAGTGACTGTGGATTACGATATGGCAGTTTTCTGTCGTGGCTTGAATTCAAATAAAACAAAAGAAAAACAATCATTGATAAAATGCTGGTCTTCAAAAGCTAAGATCTTGAACTCTTCCTTACAAGCACTTTAGAATCAATTATTATAATTCATTTTACCAGCAAGGAATTAATTTTCCATGTATGTACATTTCATTCCTCAGGCGTAAGAAGTTGCTTCTCTTAGACGTCCATATGATCCTGTAGCTATATTTTAATAATGGAGTCATAACTGTGCACATCAAATACTGTCGTGGACTGTATGGAACTACATGACACCTAAGTTTTTAAGGGATTTTTCCCGTCTTTAGGGGTTTTTGCGCTTCCTCTTGTTGCTACTCTACCTCACTTTGGTGTCTTTTGGCCTTTCATCTTGCTGCTTATTTATATTTGCGTGGGAAACTAGATGATGAAGTACGCGGGCTCTGGGGTGGACTGTGTCAAGGATATGCCGCAGAAGTGGGCGCCCTTGAGTCAGAGCCAGGTCCAGATGCTTCCTTATTAATGTCCTGCCATAAGCTTGGACAAGTTCCATGACTTTCCTCGTGTTGGATTTTCACCTCTATAAAATCAGGTAAGAACACAGCCCTTGTGGGAATGGAATGGCATGCAGAGTGCTGTCCTAGCCAGTGAACACACCTCTCCGCTTTCACAAGTGCAGTATGTAGACCACGTAAAATAGTTTTGAGCCTAATTTGTTCTGCAAAAGGATTCTATGTTCTGTACTGCAGTGGCTTCCTATAGACTTACATTTCTTTCTCTGTTCTGCATCTATTATACTTTATTGCTGCCATTATTATAAGAGGTACTTGATTTATATTGTTCTGTAATCTCATATGGATATGCAAGTCTTCCCTGGAAGGGCTCTAAGTTCTCCAGGCTGGGACCTAGAAGCTACTAAATAAACATCCAATGGATAAACAAATGTATTTGCCTTCTTTCTGTCTCACATCAGTTTGCATAGATGAAATTTCCATTTTATGGAGCATTCATTCATGCATGCATTTGAGCAACAAATAGTGAATGCCATAGGAAGAACTAGAGACTAGTGGTAACAACTGGCATATTCTGCTGGAGGGAGACAGGTCATAAAGTAAATTAACATTTAATTTTATATAGTAAGGGAAGATTTCCTTGAGGTAAACCCCTCAAGGAGAGATTTAGTATTCATTCATTCATTCATTCATTTTGAGACAGGGTTTCCTGCCTCAATCTGCCAGGTGTTAGTGTTATGGAATACACTAGTGCAGCTTTCTTATGAATAATTATCCATACAGTGAGATTACTGTAGGGATCCAGACCTAGTTTGTATGAAGGCCTCATGGCAAGAGCAAGTGAGTGTGACTCAGGATGGTTGAGTTCACATTGTGAGGGCGTGTGCATTTGAGAGCAGAAGGACACCTCAATGGTAGAGATGTTTATTGTTCCCTGGCAGACCTAGCTTCAGTACTTGATTGTCTGTGCAACTGTGAATCTGTTCCACACTGCCGTCCGATTCCGTTTCCTTATCTGCGAAGTCGGGGGATGCTAGGAGTTCTTAGAAGAAGATGAAATCATGTCTGCAAAGCATGGCCCAGAGCCTAGCTCAGAAGGACACCGCAATGGTAGGGATGTTTATTGTTCCCTGGCAGGATCTAGATCACAGAGGAATTGTAGGCAGTTTTAATCCCAGAACGATAGGAAGCCACTGAGGCTTTGAAGAAGGTAGTAACATGGTTGATAATGCTACAAGGATCATTCCAGAAGCAAGATGGAGCATTTCCAGGCTCAGGAGTGGGTGTGTCATATCAGTTACAGGGTTGATCTCTGGCAAAAGCAATAGTGAACTGGGATATGGGAGAAGAGGGAAAAGCAAATGAATTTGAATATAGCAATGAGTTAGAATCCACAGGATATGGTATTTAAATAAATGTAGGAAATGAAAATAAAAGCAAAATTTGTGATTTGCATTACTTAGTGAATGAATCATGTGATCATTCCTGAGACAGAAGACTGGCAGGGTCCATTTAGGAGAAACTTAGTTGTTTTTTCTACAGTCTGAGTGACGTTAAGCTGTTTCTGAGGCATCCTCAAGGAAGTTGCTCCTCCCTGGTTTGTGTCTCTGCTCCCCCACTGCAAGTCTTCCATTTCTCCAGACTGAACCCATCTGTCACCTTTCTATCCACCTACATAGCTACAGAGCCATAGATCTACCCTGCAAATCCGACTGCATTGCCTTCCTGTCTAAAATCCATTATGATAGAATGTTGCCTCAACATCTCACGTGTAACTTCCATTTCCCTCTCTCTGCCCACCTCATTGTTCATGCTCTGGTATCAGTCTCTTGGGGGAATTGAATACTAATCTGAATTAGTGCTCCATGGTGCCTTCTGTTATTCATTGGTAACACAGCAGAAGCGGAGTCACATCTCAGATTGCTGATGATGCTCCTGAAGGCCTTGGGCTACTTAGATCAGCTCAGAGGACTGGTCCTCAAGAGAGAGCGATGAATTCAATTCCTAATGGCCACTAGACCTGCAAATCAGCATATCGGTAGACAACATCATTTATGCACCTGTTCTCAATTTGTTGATTTCATACCAACAATATATTAAAATCTCTTCAGCATAGTTTCAAGAATCATTGTGTACTAAGCAAGCATTGTATTTGGAATTGGAGCAGGGAAATGTTCCCCTGCTTCTCAACAGGTCCCCTTTCTCATTTTTGCTGAATTGTAAAGAAATCCCATCATCACACTTTTTTTTTTTTTTTGGTTTTTCGAGACAGGGTTTCTCTGTAGCTTTGGAACCTGTCCTGGAACTATCTCTTGTAGACTAGGCTGGTCTCGAACTCACAGAGATCCACCTGCCTCTGCCTCTCGAGTGCTGGGATTAAAAGCGTGCGCCACCACCGCCCGGCCCCATCACACTTCTTAATGCTCAATTCTGTCTAAACAAAGGGCCAGAGGAAATAACTCAGGCCCACCTATTAGTCCAAGTCACGACCGAAGTAGTCTTGATGCCTGTGAATAAAGTTAAGGTAAAAGATGTTAGTGCATATATGATCAAATGATGATAAAAAGAGAAAAATGCATAAACTTTCTTTTTTACTGCCTGATTGTCAAAAATCAAAAGTTAGTACTTGTCAAACATTAACCCTGACCTTTGGTCCTCTTTCAGTATTTTCAAGGAGCTTCTCTCGCACACCCACAGTGAGGAGCTTCTCTCTTGCACACCCACAATTTAATTATGGCCTTTCTCACTAAGAACCTTGTCTCTTTCTCCCAGAAGGCTCTGGTTGACTTATTTATTCGTCGCTTTCTTTTACTCCAGTCCTTGACCACTTTCTCTCCTTAGGAGGAAAATACTATGCACTCTTAAGCTTCTGAGTGCTTCTTTTGGATGGAACCTCATGGGTCCCTCCTCCTCAGTGGTTTGAGGCCAAATAGAGAATTAAAACAACAAACTTGGTCCTGCTATGACTCCCGGGATGGAGATCAGGATCCTGGTCACCGGAATGCTAGAATGAAAGGTGTGGGCCAACATGCCCAACTAGAGGGAACTTACAAACTGCCCCCTCCTTCCCTCTTGGTTTTTCAAGACAGGGTTTCTCTGTAGTTCTGAAGCCTATCCTGGAATTAGCTCTTGTAGACCAGGCTGGCCTCGAACTCACAAAGATCCGCCTGCCTTTGCCTCCCTAGTGGTGGGATTAAAGGTGTGGGCCACCACTGCCTGGCTCCAATCTTCTCTTTTTCTCCAGTTTACAGAATGAATCCCATCTGTTTCTAGATCCTTGGTATCTGCCCTCACATCCTCTTTGCAAAATGGAAACATCTTCTTTTGTTGTGTGTCTTTAGAAAAGTTGAAGTGGAAGGCATACATTTTTAAAAAGTTCTCAAATTTCAGATATTTTATTCCTTTTGCAGTGCTTCAGATGGTCTCTACCATGAAAAAAAAATGTTTAAAATGTTATTGTAACATATTTATTTTGTTTATAAATGGAAGGTGCTGTTTTGTACACAGATGGGGTGTTAAACAGTTGAGTGTTAATATCAGTTTAAGGCCATAGGTTATTCATGACATTCATGGAAGGTTCCTTGAAACAGTAGTGTAGCTTAATTAGAATTTTTTCTCGTCACCAACACTTTTGACCTAGTATGCTGGTATGTACAGATGGTTTATGATGCAAAGAATTATGAAACAAGCATGACATACTCTGTATTTTAGCATATATTTATTTTCCTTTTGATAAGCCATAAGAAGTTTGCAAAATGCTTTTGCTACTTGAATAGATTTTAAATTAATAATTGACATGACTAAAGATTTCTCAAAACCTTCTTTCTGGTAGAACCTTGAATGTAATAAAGAATTGTCAATTGCCTAAAATTTTGACAAGATAGGAACTATTTAGTGTTATGTATAATTAAAAAGAATTTTTATATTAAAAACAGGCAGTATTTATGTTGTAGAAATTGGCAGGATTGGAAGGAACCGTAGACATGGGAAAGGGGGGTCTTAGAATCTGTTAAAGGTCTGAGTACACACTGCGGGAGGGAAGACGTTTCAAATGAATACAAGGTGAAAATGCTGTGGGGAAAACACCCTCAGCCAGCCACCTTTACCACCGATCATGGCCCCCCATGCCCCGCAACACACACACACACCACACACACACGCACTGTGGTGAATGGATTTTTTTTTTTTATAGGAGTCAATGGAAAATGGGATTTACTTTGACCCAGACTTTCTTGCTCTTATTTATTACATGAAAGTGAGAAGGACTTTAAGTGACCTTGAAGAAATTACTGAGTACTGCGTTAAGTGGAATCTTTACTCTGGGCATCAGATTGGAAGGACTTTTCAGATTATTTGGGGACTATATTCTAAGGGCAGTAGGAGACTTGAAATATAAATATGTATTTCATGCTTGTCTTTCTTACTGTCTGTTGGTTACTGTATCCAGCCTAGCCACCACAGTGGACATACACTTGCCTGCATGGGTTCTTACATGCTTTGTTTTTAAAAAATACCTTTTCATTGGAAATATTTAGGAATTTCTGTAGAATGACTATGGGATCATTTACTGGACTTTTCCAGTTGACTTTTTTTGTTGTTAAGTTTGTCTGTCTTGCCCGGCAGTGGTGGCACAAGCCTTTAATCCCAGCACTCGGGAGGCAGAGGCAGGCGGATCTTTGTGAGTTCGAGGCTAGCCTGGTCTACAAGAGCTAGTTCCAGGACAGGCTCCAAAAGCTACAGAGAAACCCTGTCTCGGAAAAAAAAAAAAGTTTGTATCACTTACTTTATGTTATTCTTTCACATTTGAGTTTATAGAAGTGACAAATTTCCATCCTCTAATTATTTATATTTTTTTCATGGCAATTTACTTTAAAAATTTGATACATTACCAAAAAATATGAATACCTTGGAAAGATTACTTTAGATACCTTAGTTTTACCTTCTTTTAAACCATGTTTCATTTGTTAGATTTATTTGTTTTATCTTATTTTATGTGTATAAATGTTTTTGCCTGCATGTATCTATGTGGCAGGTGCCCAGGGAGGTCAGCGAGGGTGCCAGATCCTCTGGACTGAAGTTGTGGGTCAACCACTGTGTGGGTGTGGAAACAGAACGTGGGTCCTCTGCAAGAGCTCTTAACCACTGAGCCTTCTCTCCAGCCCTGTGAACTTTAACTTGGTTTTAAGTTAAGCTACAGAAGGTCTTTCTAGAATTATAAATTATTAACATTTCTTTATGACAAGCTCTTAGCCGTCTTTCTCCAGGAATCCAGCCCAGGGCCTTGAAGGTTCTAGACACGCAGCTGCCACTCACTCTCATTCCCTTCATAAGCTTTGGACCCATACGAAAGAGAAACAAAGTTATTTATTTTGTAATGTTTTAAACTTTTATTTCACATTTACTTCTCTGCTGTGGGGGAGGTGCCATGCTTGCATGTGGAGGTCACAGGACAACTTGCATGAATCGATTCCTCCTTGTGGGTTCTGGGGAGCAAAACACTTGTCATATTGAGGGGCAAGATGCCTTGACATACTGGGCCATCCAGCTGCCTGACTTTGTTTTTTAATTATCATATACTAATTATACATAATAATGGGTTTTATGACATTTTCGTGCATGGACATAATATATTTGTTATGTTCACCCCTTACCATCTCTTGTTCTCCCACTCCTGCTAACCTGCTTTCTGTTCCATCCAGCCCATTACTACTGTCGAGTCTGTGTGTGCGGGTCTGTTAGAGTCTGTGTGACTTACTGAGTGTCATTAGGTTGGGAAACAAAAGCTTATGATGTAAATTTTATGACTTATAGTACCCAACTCAACTTTAAATATATACTCAATAATAAATTTAAATTCATTTAGTATTTTTACTTAACTGTTTAAACTGACAAGCTGATAAATATTTATCCTTTTAAAATAATTAACCATGTGGCTAGGATAATTTTTAATTCTATGTGTAAATTCAATAGTCTTATTAGGGTTTTAGTTTGCGAAAAGCGCACATTTACTATGCTGATAGTTTGGCATTTGACAGGCATTGCACACTTGTCTTTTAATTTTGCATGATTTCATTTTCCAGCACATTGGCAGGTGTTCACTGTCTATAATTATAACTGAGTAATTTTTCAAATGCTATTCATAGCCTAAACACAGTGAAAAATTCTTCCGATCATGTGATAAAGATCAAGCCTTCCAAAATAGTAGTAGAGATGTTTTCAGTAGTACTGAAGGGCATATTTAAGAGAAGCCTTCAGAACTCAGAGGTGATTTAAAAGATAGGGAGACAAGTTGTCACAGAATAAAGTTTCTCAGAGCCATCGGTTCTCAGGGTTTTGATAGTGATTACACATCAAGTTAAAAGTACTTGCTTTTTTATCTAATAAGATCAACAGATATATTGTAAAATTTAACATATATCTTTTGTTTGGTTAAAGACAGAGATTCTAAGTAAGAAAAATATAATTGAAATTTTATTGAGACAATGTAGATTTTACCATTGAACCTGCTGAAATACTTTATCTTATTCATTCAAAATTTTTTGTATACCTAACATATACCAAACACTATGTTTAGAGGTTTCAAGTTTTGATTTGCTTGTTTGTTTGAGACAAGGTTTCACAGTGTAGATTTTAGACTTAACTGGCCTGGAACTTGCTGTATAGACCAGCCTTGTCCCAAACTCCCGTAGATCCTCATGCCTTTGCCTCCAGAGAGAGGATGCTGGGACTAGATGTATATGCCACTGTGCCTGGTGAAGCATTTTTTGATATAGGAAAGAAAAGATATAGGTTTTGCCAATAAAAAATTGGGCCTCTACTTAAGACAAACAAAATAAAAATACAACCTTTTTTTTCTTATTCCTGGGTTATTTTAATTTCTAGGTATCATCCTAAATATCCGTGGTTTGACTTTGAGTCTTGAAGGTTAAACTATTATTTCAGAATGGTTTAAAGGTCACACTTTTTTTTTTATAACACCCATGTACTTATAAGTTCATCACTGTAGCCTCAGCTTCTTCATCTAAGAATTAACATTTTGTTATTTACCTGATGACATGATTAGGAAAATTAAAGGCAAGGGCACCAAGATATATGGACTCCTGCATCACACTGTGGTCGCTGCAGAGTTAGCTGGGGTGAGTGCAGGAGCTCAGGAGACTCAAGGTGCTGAGAATAAGTGAGGTGATGGTGAGCGCTCAGCTCTGAACAAGACATTTATAAACCCCTGTAAAGCTCCCAGAGCATTGTGGGAAAGGCAGAGAAAGATATAAGAGCTGGAAGATAAAGAGAGCCCTTGTGAGGCACCATCTTCTTTCTTTGTTTAAATTTATTTATTTACTTATTTTATGTCCTGGCCTCATTTTCTCCTATCTCCTCCCCTCCCAGTCCTTCTTTTTCACTCCTGATGCCAGTCCTCCTATCCACCCCTCCTCGTTTCTGTTCAGGAAAGGACAGGCCTCCCATGGATATCAACAAAGCATGGCCATATCAAGTTGCAGTAAGACTAAGCTCCTCCCTATGTATTAAGGCTGGGCAAGGCAATCCAGTACGAGAAATAGCTGGCAACACAGTCAGAAACAGCCCCTGATCCCATTGTTAGGCATCCCACAAGAAGACTAAACTATACAATATATAGCTATACAATATATATGCAGAATGTCTAGGTCAGTCAAACATCTTGGTTGTTGGGAGGTGCCATCTTCTGGGTATGTCGTAGCCATTGAAATCATCAACAAACCTGGGGTTACGGGTACTGAGCTTGCATGAAGCCTGCCTGTCAACAACCAGTCACAGCTATGGGAGAAACCGTGGGACCATTCCTCTCCCTGCTGAACTTTGGCTACAGGTGGATTCTAGAAGAGAGGAGTTAGGAATAAACTCTTGGAGCTTCTGCTTGTCTTCAGAACCAGCATGAGGATGCCGATACCCATAACTTCCATGTTGGTGCTGAGAATTGAATGAGAATGGAAGCTCTGATTAGGAGTGAGGATGGATGACTTGGTCAAAGTCCGCAGCAGGGCTTTAGGAATGGGCGGACTCCATTTTTATGTAATTGGTTTCCATGGATCCCCAGGGTATCCATGTGTCAGCACTCCTCGGCCTTTTGAACATTAAGTTCTACGTTCATGCATTACCTGCCTAACTCTAATGTTCTGCTGTCATGGATTGCTTCTGGTCCAGGATAAGTGTTAGACTTTGCCCAGAATTGATAGCATCCGTGCCTCCCTGTATTCCAGTGTCATTCTGGGAGGTCACCATGGCACTAGCAGTAAGGGTGGCAGGCAGCTGAATCATCCAGTTGATCAAGTGCTCATTGAGAAATGTGTAGCCAAAGCCTATGCTTCAAGGTCTGGGGACAGCATTAGAGGATCACTGTAAGGCCATAGGCTGTAGAATTAGCCACACCTAGATCAAAGTCCTGGGTCTAAGTTTCTTAACTCTGCTCACAGTGCTGAGGCCTATGCCGCGCTGAAATGAGAGGTAGCTCTTAGGAATCTGTTTTGACCCCCTTCTGGGAAAGCCTTGGAGAGTTATTCCTCTGACACAGTATGCCCCTAGTGCCCCTAAGTCCCTAGGAAACTAGAAGATTTTTTTCTGTATTGTTTTGTTTTTACCCACTTTGCAGGTTCTCTGCCTAGGGAAGTAGCATTTCTAGAAACTGAAATTAAGGATTTTACAAATACTGTTTTAATTCCCTGGAAATGGGATTCCTCTCACATCATGCTATCTATTATTTCAATTATAAACATTTTGCTTCGAGCTATGTCTTCAGGTGGTGAGAAATAACTGCGCCCATATTCCCGAATATTGTTTATAAATGCTTTTTTTTACATTTAAAGGGGGAAATGATGTGGATATGAACAATTTGCATTGGTATAAATTTTGATTTATTAACATAAGTTTAAGGTAAATCTTGTTATGTATATTTCTGATCTTGATTAAGGTATTGTGATTCTGTAGCTCATTTTAAAAATTTAATGTATAATTAGAAAATATAGGTTGTTAATAGATAATCATCTATAATAGTCAAGTTTGTAGTCATGTTAGTTAGATTTTCTAAGTATGCATAGATATATTTTAGATAGGCATTCTTCATATCTTTCAAAGACTGCAGAATATGGCATTTAATTTTTTAATAACTTAGGACTTTTCATGACAATGAGACAAGTCTGCTCCTGGCAGCACCAGCTATTTCAAGAGGAAGATGGGCATTGAAGAGGCTACTTAAGGAGTTTGCTAGCCATTTGGGCAAGAAACTGCTCTTGCCTGGACTGCTTAAATGGACACAAAGAACCCACAGAAAGAGGACAGATGATCCTTCAGGGTTCCTGATCCATAAAAGAGTCTGTGAGACATTCTGCAGGACACAGAAGAAAGTGACTGAACTGTCTTTGAATTTTCCTGCTTCATGGAAATGTCTGCTGGATGCTATGGGCCTGTAGGCTGAAGATGGATGCCCCAATGGTACAAAAGAACTTTGGGTAATGTACAGGCAGTGAGATGTCTCTGTCATTTCTAGAGTTTTGTAAGTTGCTTACTTCTTGTTTACTTAGGTAATATTATATCCTTCTGGAGTCTTTGATGGAGTTGAAGAATGAATAGTTGTAGTTATAGTTTTCCTTAGTTATGATAAAAGGTAAAATAGATATAAATATTGTAACTGTAATTCTTACTTGATACCTGTTTTGTTATATGTAATTTTACTATGTTAAAATGAAAGCCTTTCTTTTTTGTTTAAACAGAAAAAGGGAAATGGTGTAGGAGGGTTCTTCTATATTTGTGTTACTTTCATTGGTTAATAAAGAAAGTTGCCTGGGCCTTTTGATAGGGCAGGACTTAGATAGGCGGGGAAAAGAGAACAGTATGCTGGGAAGAAGACTGGGTCAGGGAGAGAGCCGCCATGAAGCCGCCAGGGTCAGACATGCTGAATCTTCCCGGTAAGCCCACTACCTCGTGGTGACTTACAGACTATAAAGAATGGGTTGAAATAAAATGTGAGAGTTAGCAAAGAAGAGGCTAACGATAATGGGCCAGGCAGTAATTTAAATGAATCCAGTTTGTGTGTAATTTGTGTATTCCGGGTATAGCCATGCAGACGTGTGGCACGGAGCCAGGTGGGACACAGCCCCCTGCTCCCACCTATTACAACAGCTGGGAGCCAGGCGCTGGGAACCAGGCACTGGGAACAAACGGCCACACTCCACTCTGGTGCTGGGAACACAACCCACACCTTATTACAACATTCAGGGACACATAGTATAGGAAAGCAGCTGACGGTTTGCATGGCAGCTAATGAGTAAGCAGAGGAAACCTCTTGCCTAGTTCTCAGACAGGTATCTGTTACAGATGCAAGATGCTGCACACCTCCTCAGTCCTCCCTGTGGTGCTCCACTCCGCACACTCCAGTGGGGGTCCCCCAGACAACAATTGTCCTGGCCCAGAAAGACTGACATAGTTTAGAACAAAGCATCTAAGCAAAGGTGCCATTACCAAACCGATCCTCCAGAGAGGTTTGTACCCACCTTCTCTTAGTGTGTGGCTTTTCTGAGCTCCCACGCCTGGCCTCCCTCTTGTTCTTACAGATCAGCAGAATGGGAATGCAGGCAGAGGTGACAGTTGGTTCCCTCCCAGTCACCTCAAATGTGCATGGAGTTGAAATTAGGATACTTTAAATAATTTTCTACAATATAGGATTTTTTGAGTAGAGGGGGAAAAGGGGGGCTCTCTGAATGCCAGGCTGGTTTCTAGTCCTTTTTCACTTAGTTAATGAGTCATGAGTCAATCTTCACAACATCATATGGTTTTGAGTATTTTCATCATTTTATACATTCAAAATGTCCAGACAGATTAAATAACTTGGCCAAGATAACATAGCTAGTTAAGGAGGAGCGAGGTTTCAGAGTAAGCCATGAGACTCTTCACCATTATACAACATGATCTGGATAAAGATGTAATAAAATATTAGCAGTCAGTATTTATTACTAAATTATTTTGCCTTAAAAGTATAATCAAATTTTTACTTAATCCCTGACCCATCTTGAGCTTGCATTTAAACCCTGGCTAGTCTTCATGTTTTACTGTGGTATATAACTTTCATTACATTGTCGTTATAAATTTCTGCCGATTGCCTGGAGTCTGTAATGCTGGAAATATGACAGATAGAAGGCTTAGCTTCGCATTGAAAGAGTCTCAGTCAGGTGATTCCCTTTAATGCACTGCCTAAAAGAAATGTGGTATATTTCCATGAGCAATCGACTGAAGATTAGCTTTGAATGTTAAAAGAGCATTCTCCTAGGTAGTTCACTGTTGCCATGGCAGTGCTGGCAGTGCGTGTGTTGTAGGAACTCCTTGCAGTGATCTTATTTTAGACCCTAATGTTCCTAAGTGCTGAAAGTCCCCTTCCAGCCCCACAAGCACCTCCAATGGAAAAGTACTGGTTTAGAGCTGACTTCAAGCTTTGTAGCCGAAAGGCTGTGCTATTGTGGGTTTAAACAAATAGCGTAGGAGTGTTGAGTAGTTCTCGTGTGCATTGTGAATGTCTGAAATCTACCAAAATGTGGGATTGCATTACAGACAGCAAGTTGTTTACCACACGAGAAAAGGGGCCTCAATTGTCTTCTGAGAAATCAAGCCCAGATTGCGTAACTCCACTAAGCTCATATAGAAATGATTTTTCCGTTGCTTGTCTCCCAAGCATACTCTTTTGGAGTCTTTGTTCTAGTAATTAAGGAAAAGTTGTCATTAAAACCATTAAGGATTGTATTTAAGCAGTATAGGAAAAGTATCTTTTTATGATTTCTATCTCAGTATTTACCTGCTTAAACTGTTATATTTCACTGTACTAAACTCACTAAATTATACAGTGGCTTTAAGAACTTACCTGAGTGGGTATCTGAACTAACATTTGAGAATTCTTTTTTTTTTCTCAAACATTCTCATGTAATCCCCATCCCAAATTCCCTGTGTTACTGAGGATGACCCTAAATTCTTGATCCTCCTGCTTCTGCCTCTTTCTCTGCCTCTGAGTGCTGATATTATACATCAGTACCACTATACCCAACCTAATATAATTATTGAGGCTTTAAAAAGTTGCATTTTTAATTTTTTAATAATATGTATTACAAAACAGAGTTAAAATATTTTAAATACTTTACTGATATTTTAAAGTTATGAATCCTACTATAATTGTATCAATAAGCACAAAATAGTTTCAAACTCATAATTGCTAATTTATTAACTTTCACATACCACTTATTAGGTCAGCATTTTGATATTTATGGTGTATGTGCTAATAATTCATTAAGCCATGACAGAGTAATGGTATTGGCAAATGACCATGTCAAAAATAAGTGAAATCTCTTAGTACTATACTATACTTCATTAATGGCAGCTATCAACAAATAATCATATTTATTTTGTTTCTAAGTATACTTTTCCCTCCATGCCCATTGGTTCCATATCAACTTGTTTAACTACCTAAAGGGTCAAAAGTATGTGGCTTAGTTGGTAGAGTGTTTGCACATGCACAAAGCCTTGGGTTTGATCCCAGCACAGCATGGTGGAACATGCCTGTACTCCCAGCCTTGGAAGGTAGAGGAAGGAGAACTAGAAGTTCAGAGTCATCCTCAGCCAATGGTGAGTTGAAGCCAGCTCATTAGATCCTGTTTTAAAAACAAAAAGCAAAATTTTGGCGAGGGGGGATCGTATCTGTACTGAACATGTACACTCTTGTCATTTCCTAAGCAATACAGTACAGCTACCATTCACATTGTGTAAGCAGTATATGCAACCTGAAGATGATATAAAGCGTATGTAAGGATGCGCATAGGGACAGAGAGAACACCATAGTTCATCACCCTATACTGAAGATTTACATGCATCTTACACAGCTATATCAAGTCCTGTGCTGTCAATGTCAGGCTAGCCATTTTGTTTCATTTGTCAGTTTAACATAAAATAATTTTCAGGGGTTAGAAGATGGCTTAGTAGTTAAGAGCATTGACTGCTGTCCTAGAGGGTCCAGGTTCAGTTCCCAGCACTCATATGGTGGCTCACAACCTCCCGTACCTCCAGTTCCAGGGAATCAGATTCCCCATTCTGACCTCCATGGGTACCAGGCATACATGCAGGCAAAACATCCATACTCATTAAAAATAAATAAATCATATTCTAGACATAGTTTGACCCCAAACTAGAATTTGTGTGACCTTTTTACTAATAAGTTATTACTAAATTTATTTTATTATTCCTTTAGTAGTAGTTATTCAGATAAAGAGGTGCCTAAACTGGGTGTAGTGGCATATGCCTATAGTCCCAGAATTTGAGAAGCTAAGGCAGGAGGATGATTATAAATTGTAGGCTAGCCTAATTTACATAATGAGTTCAGACCAGCCAGGACTGCATAGTAACACTTTGTCTAAAATAAAAATAAAAACAAAGAAGACTAACAGCCAATTCTAGCCTGTGACGTCTTTGAAGACTCCTTTGAGTTTGGAAATTAAGGAGTACTACTATCCAAATATTCAAATGTCTAAGTAATACTCTCCCATTTTCTTTTTTAAATTTTTAAAATGACATTTGTTTATTTTATGTGTGTATATATGTACTTACGTGCCAGGGCACATGTGTAGAAGTCAGAAGGCAACTTGTATGAACCAGTTTTCTACATCATGTGGGTTCCAGAGGTCCAATTCAGGTTTGCAGAGCTGGTACAAGTACCCTTACCTCCTGAACCATATTGATGCCATTGCTCTTCATCTTCAAACTGGTTGGAATGAAACTAAACTGTGGTTATTTTCTTTTCTTTTAATAGAGTATTAATAGGGTTGTTGGATTTTTTCTGAATCCTACGACATCTCCCCTCCATCTAGTCATGAAATGAGTATGCCTTTAAAAATAAGTTCTTAAAATCATCCTTTGTGGCTGACACTGGTCTGTCACAAAAGAGGGTTTGTTGTTGTTGTTTTGTTTTAGTAGAAGATAGCCACTATTAAGAGTTTTTGGTGATTTCAAGGAAAACAGCTTAAGAATAAATCAAGATTGTGACTAAGAGTTCAAATCGTATGATAGTATGTTACTAAGCAGTGCCACTGTTGATAAAGTGTTTTACCTGTAGTACACATGAGTACAAACATAGATTGTTGGTTTTTTAAAAAATTGATTCATGTGTGTGAGTGTTTGCCAGTGTGAATGTGTGTACACCACATGCATGCCTAGTACCTCAGAAAATCAGAAGAGGACACCTAATCACCTGGAACTAGATTTCCAGAAGGTTGTGAACTTGAGCTGTGTATGTCTGTGTGTGTTGCTAGGGATCAACCCATAGCCTCATAAATGCAAGGGTTCTACCATTGAATTACATCCCTATATCCACATACATACATACATACATACATACATACATACATACATACATACATACGTGTATATGCACACATACATACATACATACGTGTATATGCACACACACACTCACAGGAGGATATTAGGAAATCTGCAGGAGCCAAAAATATAAGCATAGTTGTTGGACTGTTTTTGCTGGGGTGGGAGGGCAGCTACTGGTGATTTGAATAATTTGTAATTATAGTCATTACTTTTACTGAATGCTTAAGACGTATTAGCTTCATGACATTTTTTAAAAGATTTATTTATTATGTGTACAGTGTTCTGACTGCATGATTGCCTGCAGGCCAGAAGAGGGCACCAGATCTCATTACACTCAGAACCTTTGGCAGAGCAGCCAGTGAGCTTAACCTCTGAGCCATCTCTCCAGCCTGCTTCATGTCATTTTATGTATAGAATATGTAGCATTTTAGTGAGCTACATAGTTTGATGGAAACATCTCCCTGTACAAGTATATACATATGTGCCTGCATCCCCCACTGTCAGACTGGATTCAGTTTCTGATTTCGTCAGGGAAATAGTCTGAGAAGCTCTTCATTGTGGAGAGGTGCATGCAGCTGCCTCCCTTGGACTCCAGTGTTCCTAGAGGAGGATCCACAGCAGGTGACACTGTCCAGGCATGGGGGACACACAGATTGTGAAATCCCTTTCTGCTTTTTGTGTGTGTGCATGTGTGTCTAGTGGGCCTGGAATTCATTTTCTAGAACAGGCTGGCCTTAAATTTATCACAGTCGTCTCTCCTGCCCTTCTTTAGTGCTGAGCTTCTAGAAGCACCCCCATAGCCAGCCGCAAACTCAGTTCTTGTTACACCTTTTAATGTTTGGAGGTTGCATCCGTGTTTTGGAATAATTTACACAACTATCTATGCACATTCTTTGGAGACTATGTCCCTATAATCTCTTTAATTTTATAATTACAATTGTGTGGTAAGTTTGACATTTTTATAAATAAACAGAACTGGCTCAGCAAGGAGATCCCAGATGGTGAACACTAGGGCCGGGGGCACGACCACCGATTGACTTTCCTATCATGCCTGCTTTCCCTTCCTTTCCCCCACTTTATAGCATGAGCATGTTACAGAGGAAACTGAGGCTCCCTTTGGGCTCCTTACTTCCGTTAATAAAAGAATTCAGAAATTGACTCCAAAGGAAACTCAAGGACACTTTTTATTAGAGTTTAGGAGAAAAAACAGCACAGATTAGGTGAAAATCCCAGCAGGTGCCAGGAGAAGCTAGAGAACAGGTCATGCCTTTATGTGTGTATACAGACACTTTATTAAGCAAGAAAGAGCACTCCTAAGAACAGAAGTGGCTGGTGAGCTGATTGAGCCACCCCATGTACGGTCTTTTATAGTCCTTTCCCTGTGTTTGTACATGATCTGCTAGAGGGTGCCAGGGGGAAGGAGGGCTTCCCCTCTCCCGTGTACACTGGCTTCCTTCACCGCGGTAATGCTGAGGCAGCAGTTTTAGTTCCTGCTC
Source organism: Dicrostonyx torquatus (assembly GCA_028555095.1). Classification (NCBI taxonomy): domain Eukaryota; kingdom Metazoa; phylum Chordata; class Mammalia; order Rodentia; family Cricetidae; genus Dicrostonyx; species Dicrostonyx torquatus. The sequence goes on from JAQHUG010000179.1 coordinate 1,637,477, forward strand.
TTGTAACAAGCATATATTACTTTAGTATTTAAAATAGCAATTTAAAATCAATGTGGAAAAATTACATGACTTATAGAGTATTATGGTAATTCAGAACAAGAAATGATGAGAGTTGGTTGAGAGAATAAAGACAGCTTAATAGAACAAATAAATCTTAATGTAATAATTAACTTTTCTGCTCAGCTTATCTATTTACACAAGCATGTGCTGCTTCTAACCCCAGCGTGCCCAAACCAGGCGTGTGACAACTGGCTGGCTGTAGCTCAGGCTCTGTTGATTTTGCCTGCAGAGTGAGTTTTGCCCTCATCTTTGTTTCCTTTTTGTGCCCCCCCTTCTATCAACCTTGCTCCATCTGTCAGGCATGTGTGAACTGGTAGCTGGGGTTTCTGTCAAAGGATGGTTTTTTGTTTGTTTGTTTTGATTTTTAAGGCAGGGCCTCAGGTAGCTCAGTGTGGCCTTGGACTTGCTGCGTGCTGAGGGCAGTCTTCAACTCCTGACCTCATGGCTCTGCCTGCCTCCCAAGGACAGTGTCCCAGTGCTGCACTGCCCAGCCTGGCCGCTTTTGTTGTTTGTGCTGTCCTGAGACAGGCTCTCGCCGTGTAGGCTAGACAGACTTCAAATTCGTGATCGTTCGGTGCCTTCTTCCTCAATGCTAAGAGTCCAGTCTGCCCCATACTTCTCACTGCCTTGCTTTTCCATCGAGGATTAAAGATCGAGGTAGCTAAATGCACTTGTAAAACTTACAGCAATCAACAGTTCCTAAAATTGACATTTTTAGCATTTAAATTCATATATTAATGTCGTTGAAGCTCCTTGAAATGTAACTGAACTAAGTGAGACCTCGAATCCTGCCGAAATAAGAGTTGATCTTAGAGCCTCAGCTAGGACTGATGTCTGTCCAGTGTGCATTGGCACAGGAATACTTGTTAAACTACTGGTGTAATTACATGCCAGCTGGCAAATAATGAATAGAGACAGCGCAAAAGCAATAAAATTAATAATACGCGGTCGGGGGGCTGTGTTGGAAACCACACATATCCTTGAACTCTACGCTGGTCTGGTCCCTAGAGATGGAGAAGGAGGCTTGCTCAGATGCCCTGTTACTGCAGATGCTGAAGTAGGAGACAGAGGCCGTGCTAGTGATGTGGAAAGGACCTAGTCTGTAAACTCGAAAAACAAGTGTCACTTGTTCAAGTGCAGAAGTGGAGCCCGTGCTTAGGTAATAACTGTGGAGGTGGCCGCAGCTGGGGAAGCCCTCCTCCCCCTCCCTCCAGCTGCAGTCCCTCTGGTGAGTTTGAAGCGCTTTACCAACTGAATTCAACCCATTGCTTCAGAATGCTTTTGGTGGCTTGAAATTACACACACTTATTATCTTGAAGTTTCTGTGGCATGACATAGCTGGACTTCTCCCTGAGGGTCTTTCACGGTGCTGCAGCTAAGATATTAGCCTAGCAAAATCTATGAAGGCTGGAGGCTCCGGTGAGCAGGATCCGCCTCCATGCTTGCGTGATTACTGGTAGGATTCTGGTCCTCGAGAGCTGATAGAGTGGGGGGGGGTCCCCATTTCGTACTGGGCAGGGACTGCCATGTAGGCCTCTCCATGTGTGTTATCAGGAAATGCATGAGAAGAGGCAGAGCCTGTCAGCAAAACACAAGTTAGAGTTTTTCCCAACCCAGTCTGGACGGAGACAAAGCACCACTTGAGCTGTAATCTTTTCACTAAAGCAATTGCTGAGGTCCAGCCCATACTCAAGATAGTAGAATATTGAAGGGAAAATTACCCAGGGAGTGAATTCCAGGAGATGGGGTCAGTGGGAGTCATTTTGCAGTCAGCCTCCTGTATCAACCTCTTCTGGACCTCGGGCCTGGGAAGAAGGGACCTCCCTGCGTGCTGTGAAGAAAGCTGCAGTTGAGAGTCCGTGCAAGGAATCTAATGAATGAAAAGTATATGTGCTAAAAAGGAATAGTAAGAACTTGGTCTGATTACTCCCCACTTGCATCGATTTCCAGATGAAGAAGCTTCGTGCCATCTTCACCAGGAGATGCCCCTCTCCAAACCCTCTCCCCATCTTCACCAGGGGACGCCCCTCTCCAGGCCCTCCTTGGTTGGGGCCCATCAAGCCTTAGGAAGAGAGGCCTGCCTGCCTCAGGCATCCATCTTCATCTTCCTCCTTGCCTTCCTCATACACAGTCCCCTTCCTTCATGCCTGTGCGGTCCCAGGAGATGTCCCAGTCTTTGCACTTGCCCAAAGGGTGGGAAGTGGCAGGCAGCTTTCTCTCACCCTGGGGCGATTATCTAATGAGATACACACCAAATCTCATGTATAGCGGAAATGAAGTAAAGACAAGTCCTCAGCCGGGCGGTGGTGGCGCACGCCTGTAATCCCAGCGCTAGGGAGGCAGAGGCAGGCGGATCTCTGTGAGTTTGAGGCCAGCCTAGTCTACAAAAGTGAGTTCCAGGACAGGCTCCAAAGCTACAGAGAAACCCTGTCTCGAAAAAACAAAAAACAAAAACAAGTCCTCAAAAAAAATTGAATGGGATTAAATATTTTGCCAACACAAATTTCTATTCCTGCTTCTTAAATTGAAGCTGGTGTATATTACTACCAACTTAGTAGTGTCTGAACGGCTGGAGGTAAGACTATTTGTTCTTAAAGCCTAATACTTATGGATTTTAGCTGTTTCAGAATCACTCAAAATAATTATATAATTGATAGAAATTTTTGAGAATTTTATCCCACTAAAATATAGAAAAGCATAAACTACTGCCAAGAAAAACATCCGGTTGACATTTCTATGTGCGTGCATGTTCATTGACCTGCTTATTTGTTGGAGTAAGGGCTTTCCTTCAGTCAGAGGAGATGCTCCTAATTTTACTAAGAACTGTCATTTTCTCCTGTTGGTTTTAGTTTTATCAGCCCAATGTTTCAAAAATTAAATTCTTAATTGGTATTTTTGAGACAAGGTTAGAACATGGGCTGGCCGAGAATTCATTGGGTAGCCCAGGCAGATCTTAAACTTGAACTTGTGACAATCCTGCTGCCTCAGTTTTCCAAGTGCTGGAATTATAAGTATGAACCATCAAATCTAGCTTTGTACAGTCCTAGAGACTGGACCCCAGACTCTTACAGATACTGATCAAGTACTGTACTGCCAAGCTACAATCCTAATGGGTTGAGTTTTTTGTTGTTGATGTTGATTTTTTTGAGGCATGGTCTCGTACCCCAGGCTTGCCTTAAACTCCCTACATAGGTGAAAATGAACTTGAACTCCGATTCTCCTACTTCTACTTCCCAGGTGCTGGGATTACAAGCATGCACCACTGTGCCCAGCTCCCAATTTTTAAATTTTAATCTGAGGCAAATCTTGCAAAGTTGCCTAGGTTGGTCTTAAACTTGTGATCTTCCTGCTTCAACATCCTGAGTACGGTTAGAAACTAGGACTATCTAGGTGTGCCTCACAATGTCTATCTCATTTATTTTAAATTTGAAAAGAGGCCGGGCAGTGGTGGTGCGCCCCTTTAATCCCAGCACTTGGTAGGCCAGCCCGGTCTACAGAGCGAGTTCCAAGACAGGTTCCATAGCTACACAGGAAACCTTGTCTCGAAAAACAAAACAAAACAAAAATCTGCAAAAAGTCTTTAGGTAAGCAGGTCGGTGGATACCCACACATAGAAATGCTGACTGGGGCTGGTTTTATGCATTTCCACATTTCCCAAAAGTTGTCTGATGCATGCATCTGTTTTTTCTAAGATTGAGCACATGTCATTAAAAAGACAATGACCTCACTACAGTAACCTTCCCTTATCCTCTGGATATACGCCAAGGTCCCCGTGGGTTGCCTGAAACGTTTCCCTCAAGCCATACACAAACTTTTCCTGCACAGTCAAGTTTGCAGAAATGAAGCAGAGCAACTATTTGCGGTAATAAAGCTCTGTGCATGTGGTTCTGCTCTCTCCTGATGTCTTCTTGAACTCTCCCTTTTTGCGATTTCAGACACTACCAATGTGCCCATGATGAGCTGAGTGAGCTCAGTACCTCGGGTGTGCTAACACCGTGGGACTCCTGTGTGTGCACCTTAAACACGGGGCCTACACTACTGAGGTGGTGACTGTGAACATCCTGTGGGCTGTGTATATGGCATGGATGCTCTGGAAGTGGGGATGAGTCACAACCCTGGCAGGATGGTGTGAGGTTCTACATGGACCTCAAAATAGCATATAATTTAAAACTTAAGCATTGTTTATTTCTGACTATGGCTGGCCACAGCTAACTATTATAAAACCACGGAAATAGGAGCCGTGGATACAGGGGGACTGCTGTGCGCCAGTTTATATTCACAGAATTACTTGTAGGACGTAGGTTTTTTGCTAGGGTGTGTGTGTGTGTGTGTGTGTGTGTGTGTGTGTGTGTGTACACTAATGCCTAAAACTGCTGCAAATGTTTGGTTTTCTTTATATATACCTTTCTTTTGGTGACTCTGGCTGTCAATGAAGACGGGTTTTTATTAATAGATTTTGCATTTGCTTATGCCCCCTCCCCTTCACCCAGGATATTTACTGACTTCTCAGCTGGTTGGCTTTATGAGCACTAGATGGCACTCTTACTCAACTGAAACAGCTGAAATCTCTTTTTCTTTTTAATGCTGTAGGCCTCAAGAGAAGAACATTTATGTTTTCTTTTATTGTAGAGGGAGTCTGAAGGGAGAAAGGGAACAAGTCCAAGATTAAATATCCAAGCTTAACTGGCTTCATTTCCTCATCGATTTAGAAAATAACCACGCGCTGGTGGGAGTCAGTGTCTTCCTCCACAGATTGAACCCCTCCCGTCTCAGAGACAGTCCCAGGCTTCAGGGTGTCTGTGAACAAGAGGAATGAAGACCACTGATCTAGTTGACCTCACTGATCTCATTCTGGTTCATAACTCCCCCAGGTGCTGTTCTCAGATCTGTGTCCATGCACTAGGTGAAGTGTGTGTGTGCACACACACGTGTGTCCACGCACTCACTGCTTTTATCCAGTCGCTTAAAACCAGAAAGCTGAGCAGGAGAGGTAGGTGGTCAGGCTTGCCCCTGTCATCCAGCTTCTGTGGGTGGCAGAGTTAGACTAAAAACTACAAATTTGGTATTCAGAGATTTTTCTATCACTTTCAACACTATATTTCTAAAACAAGAAATTGAATATCCCTTTTTACAGTTTTTTGTGTATATGTGCGCATGCACATACACACACACGTGTGTGTGTGTGTGTGTGTGTGTGTGTACATGCCACATGTGTACAGATGCCCAGGGAGGCCTGGAGAGGGTGTTGGAGTTAAGCCCAACATAACTGGAGTTAAGCCCCCATTATAGGGTCTAGGAACCAAACCTGTGTCTTCTGGAGAGGAACAAGAGCTCTGAATTGCTGTGCTGAGCTGTCTCTTCAGTTTGTGTAACTGTGTGTGTGTGTGTGTGTGTGTGTGTGTTTCTGTCTGTCTGTCTGTCTGTCTGTGCACACATGAGTGCAGTGCTTGTGGAAGCCAGCGATGTTTGAGCCCCTGCACTGGAGGCATCCTGACACGACAACTGGCAATCAAACTCGCATTCTCTGCCAGAGCAGTGTGTGTGCCATCTTAACCTCTGGGACACCTCCCCAGCTCCCAGAATTATGGTTTCGATGCCCTAATAATTAGGATTAGTCAAGTAAAACCTGGTCAGTAAAGGAGAGCCCCTCGTGCTCACCAGGGAGTGGGGCTGAGGGCAGAGATTAGTCCCAGGAATGGACGATTGAGCTTTCTCAGAGTTTGTGTGTCCATCAGCTGCACAAAAAACAGTGTGTGCTTACGTACTTTTGGGGGAAAGCCCAAGTTTATCAAATTTTCAAAGATTACCCCCCACAAAAACAATTGAGAACCACAGTTAAGTAGGTTGGTGTGTACCCAACATTCCAGCACCTGGGAAGTGGGTGGAGGATGGGCAGAAGTTCAAGGTCATCCTTGACTGTAAGGGGAATTCAGGGCCAACCTGGGCTGCCTGCGATCTTGCCTCAGAACAACAAGAACCCACTGCTCCAACTCGAGCAACCACAGGCTGGGACACTTATTTTCCTTACAATTTTAGAGAAAACCTTGAAAACCAGGAAACGTAAGCTTTTGTGATTGAACATTAGCTCACTCTCTTAGTCATGGCCCTCTTTCCGCGTGGCTGGAACTGCACTTGGGGGTCCTGCACTGAGCAGCAGGTGCTTCTGTTCATGTGAGCTCCAGGTGGGAAGTTCCAGACTCGACTCCAGAATATGGAGGCACAGCCCAGCTGAGCACAGCTGTTCCAGAGCTGCTCCTGTCGGATGTGCACGCATCCTATTCTCTCCTGCTCTCTGCTGAAGCAAACTGCTTGGCATTCTGCATTTCAGTTTGTCGATGTTTTATTTTCGGATTTTTTAATTAAAAAATTAATGTTTTTAGCATACACAAAACATATATGCATAGATATATATGTATATAAACATGACATGGTGCTACTTATATGCATTGTATTATCTTTTAATCAACTTAAATATTCATCTCCTCATACATTATTTCTTTGTGGCAAATCTGTGATTTTATGCCCTCCCTCAACCTTTCCCCTTCTACCAACTCCAGCTTCAGTTTTATCATCAGGCAAATAAAGAATATAGCATCTTAACCTCTGTAAGGCATTTAGCACTGTGCCTCCTTTCTCTTTTTATATGGTTTTTAAAAAAGGAAAGGAAGCAAGCACACTTAAAATCTAAAGCCAGGAATGGTGCTGAGTTCTCCAAAGACAGAAGTGGGAGAATG
>JAQHUG010000179.1:1656443-1666916 GCA_028555095.1 Dicrostonyx torquatus
TTTTTTTTTTTAGACAAGATTTTGCTAAATAGTTTGAGGTAACCTTAAACTTGAGGTCCCCCTCCAGGAATACTAGCACAAATGAGGGAGATCAGATGCTGCAATGAAATGTCAGAGTTAAAGACCAGAGTTCCCCTCCCTGGTCTGTGCCTAAAGACGAGGTAGGAGGACATTCTTTCTCCAGCACGGAAGGAGGACGTTCTTTCTCCAGCACGGAAGCTGAGGAGAGTCCTTCAGAACTCTCATGAGCTGGAGTCCTGCCTCAGAATTGGGTCTAGTCGGAACCCAGGCCTTGTTTCATAATATACTAGAACAGCAGTCTGTTCTTGGAGAAGTTAGCGCAGGTTGAACATTCACAGATTTAGCTGTCAATGTGGCCTGGGAGTCAGGATGACCTTCTAAAGCATGATGACAGAGAAGACACCTTTACCAGAAAGCTTAATTTGGATTGCAGTAAGGTTAAAGTCGCAAAATTGCAACACAAACTACAGGAAGATGCAGTATATATGAAGAAGTTAACGTTCTTAGTAAACTAAAAATCCTAGCCAGCAAAATGGCTTAGCATATAAGGAAAGGAGCTTGCACTGTAAGCCTGGCGACCTGGGTTCTGAACCACCTGAAGGCAGGAGGAGAGAGCTCACTCCAGGGTCAGTTACTGACCTGCACGCATGCTCCATGGCACTTCTTCCACTAAGTAACCTTTCAGTAGGAAGTGCCCTTCTGTGTTTAAGAAAAGTTTTGTTTATCATTGGTCTAAATAATCAACAGAAAATTCAGGAAATGGTCACTTAGAACTAACTATCATGATCAACCTTGTTGTATCCCCATCCCCCAAAAATGAAGAAAAGAAAAACACAGATAGTTTGCCAATAACGTTATTAAAACTAGAGCTCCTAGCCGGGCAGTGGTGGCACACGCCTTTAATCCCAGCACTCAGGAGGCAGAGGAAGGCAGATCTCTATGAGTTTGAGGCCAGCCTGGTCTACAGAAGCTAGTTCTAGGACAGGCTCCAAAAGCTACAGAGAAACCCCGTCCCGAAAAACAAAAACAAAAAACAAAAAAACAAAAAAATTGAGAGAAGGGATAATCTCAAATTAAAGTTGACTATTGTTAAATTGTACAACATAAATTTAGCTACTACTAATAAAAACAGATTTTTCTTGTCATAGTTAATGAAATGTTATGAAATAATAGCTACAAAGCAAATCATAATGAAAGCACCCTAAAGGTGCTCAAACTTGATATAGATGATCAATTTTAATATGAAAAAGCAATGAATGAATCAAATAGTTACTTACGGAAAACTAAATTCAATACGAATTTGAGGAAGCTAAGAATTAAAGCTATTATACGTAGTGTAACTATTACATAGCCCATTCATCATATAATTCAGCTGCTTCATGAAATACTTTGTGAATGAAGTTAATTTTCCTTGGTATAATTCTTATTAATAAAACTGCACACAAATATGGAGTGGGAACATTCTGAATCTTTGGGATCCACACTGCACTGATCGGACTGTCTGAGGTCCACACCATTCAAGTAATAGACTTTCTTTTTTCTTTTAAAGATATGTTTATTAGTCTGGCATAGTGACACACGCCTTTAATCCCAGCACTAGGAAGGCAGAGGCAGGTGAATCTTCGAGTTTGAGGCCAGCTTGATCTACACAGCAAGTTCCAGAACAGCCAAGGCTACATGGAGAAACCCTGTCTTGAAAAACCAGGAATAAAATAATTTATTTTTATATTATATGTATCAGTGATGTTTTTCCTGCATATATGCCTATACACCACATGTGTCCAGTACCTGAGAAGATCAGAAGGAATCGGATCCTCTGCTCCCAAATCATAAATCATAAGACTTCTTATTAGTTATGAATGCTTGGCCTTATTTCTTGGCAGCTCTTATAACTTAAATTATCCTGTTTCTACGTTTTGCCTCAGGGCTTCCTTTCTCCTTCCGTCCCTCCCTCCCTCTCTCCCTCCTTCCCTTCCTATCCTACTTACACTGCTTCTTCTTGTCTGTCTATCTTGTGGCTGCCTGACTTCCAGCCCCGGGAGTGTTCCTTTCTTTCTCCCTCATTATCTTCTTCTCCCTCAAGCCTAGATTTCCCCTCCTACTTATTCTCTCTGCCTGCCAGCCCCACCTATTCCTCTCCTGCCTAGCTATTGCTCTTCAGCTTTTTATTAGACCAATCAGGTGCCATAGGCAGGCAAGGTGAAACAGCAACACATCTTTACATAATTAAACAAAGGCAGCGTAAACAAATGGAACACATCTTTGTATCATTACCAAGGCAGCAGAAACAGATGTAACACAGCTTCTCCTAGCTAAATATCCCACAGCATACACCCATGCAGCTACTGTGCTGCTGTTGTCAGTCTAGGTGTGCGCCTTCGTTAGTGACCTGCGACTGTCTATCCATATGTGATTTTAAATGATTCGTTGATTGATTGATGCCTTCTTTGATGGGGTTATAAGCTCTTTCACGGAGCAAATGTCTAGTTCTGCTCAATATATCTCAGTTCTTTTTCTTATTTTTTTTAGATGAGTTTTTTCCTATATGTATATATTTGTGCCACATGCATGCCTGGTGCCTGTGGAGAGCAGAAGAGGGCATTGAAACTAGTCACAGGCTGTTGTGAGCTGACCCAGGTTCTCGACTAGAGCAGCAATTGCTCTTAACTACCCAGCCATCTCTCCAGCTCCATGTCGGTTCTTCTTAAGTCGACAATATGGCTCACCATATTAGGTCAACAATAAATATTTGTTGAGTGGATCAGCAAGTCAATGAAGTAGAGTTGTGTCCTCTCTCTCAAAACTGTACTATGGCTGCTAAGCTTCCAATAGGATAGTTCGCCTTTAAATTCAGAGTTCAACACTGATGACTAGAGAATAATGTACCGTCAAAACTTTATATAAGGTTGATGTCACTGAAGTATCTCCAGGGCTTCTGGAGATAACATGGTCAGAGTATGAAGGATTGGACTAGGGATCTGGCTCAGGTGGCAGAGTGCTCACCTGACATAGACAGAGCCCAGGTTCCGTCCTCATTACCTCATCAAACCAGGCCTGGCAGTGCACATCTGTCATCTCATCTCCTACTCCAGAGGTGCACACAGGGGCATCAGAAAGTCAAGGTCATCCATGGCACCGTTGTGAGTTTAGGATCAGCCAGGGCTTCAGGGAACCCTGTTTCAAAAACCTGCACTAGTATTAAAGAATACCTTCATTTTTAGTAACACTGAAAGTAGATAAACAATAATTATAGTGAAAACTGAAGGCTTGATAGATAACTTAAAGTGATGTTTGATATCAGCTTTGCAAAACTGTGCATTTAAAACACCTGAGGGGCTGAGGAATGGCATAGGCCATAAAGTGTCTGCCACACAAATATGAGGACCCAAGTTTGGATTCTCCAACACCCATGTACAAAGCAAGGCTCAGGGGCCTGGGAAGATGGCTCAGCTGGTAATGTGCCTATCACACAAGCATGAGGATCTGAATTCAGATCAGTGACCCCAGGGCAGGAGGGGTGGGGACAGATCCCTGTAGGTCACTAATCACCATTCTCACCAGGTGTTGGGCCCTGGGTCCAGTGAGAGACCTGTTTCAAAAGATAAGGTGCAGTGCCGAAAGCCATCATTTAGGACACTGGGTATCATCAGCCTTCGGCCTCCATACACAGGCACGCACAAGTGCACACATTCCTATAGGCACACTCATATACACACATACACAGCAAAAATAGAAGCCTGTGACCCCCAAAGGAGGGGAGGCTAGAGGACACCGGAGCTCACCTGCCAGTCAGTGAGTTGATGAGCTAGCTGCAGGATCAGGGGAGTGATTCGGGAAGACACTTGATATGGACCTCTAGCCTTCATGTGTTCATGTACAAGAAAAAAGGTCAGAAGGGAAGCGTGGCCCTAGGTCAGCAGTGACTTCTCTGATGGATGGAGAAACATTTGTGGCTACTTCATGTTTATATCGATATAGTTTATACTCTCTTGAAGCAAAACTTGGTTTTATATTAACAAAAATTCCCTTAAAACTTCCTTGGATACTTTTGGGATTTGTAGGTGGACATTCCTTTATTGTACTGAGGAGTGTCCTGCACCTGTGAGGCTGTAATAGAACAGGAAGGCCGCCCTGCTTGTAGATTCTGTTCTTGTGTATTGTGCTTGCCTGTCTGGCTTAGTTTAAAATCTCTCTTTCACCTCTTTCTTAGATGCCATTGATGTGTTCAGTTGTTTGAATGCGGCCCTTCCACAATCCAGAAGGGATTGCAAATGTGGTAGTACAGAGGTGGAATCTCTATGAGGCAGTGTGGCCACAAGGGAGTGGGCATTTCAGAGGCTTCGGAAGGCACACAGATGCTTCCACTAGCCCTTCTTCTGTGGGAGGACATAAGGCCCTTATCTGACCAGGTGCCAGAACCTTGGTCTTTGACATCCCAGTCTTCTTCTGTGAGAAATACTTTTCTGATTTTCCCATAAATTACACACTCTTGAAGACAGGGCATCACAAAACAAGCAAGATGATGACATCATTTTATTTTATATTTTAATTACAGAAAAAGAGAAAACCAGTAACTGTGATTCCCAAACTCTGTAGTCCTACAACCTTTTTTGTCCATTTTTTATTTTATAAACTTTATTATATATTTTTAAAAACCTACCTTAGCCAGGCAGTGGTGGTGCACACTTTTAATCCCAACACTCAGGAAACAGAGGCAGGTGGATCTCTGTGAGTTTGAGGCCTGCCTGGTCTACAGAGTGAGTTCCAGGACAGGCTGAACTATCAGAGAAATCCTGTCTCAAAACAAACAAAAACAACAACAAAGAATTGCAAATAAATCAAAACATCGCACACAAAAGTGCCAGACTCAAAGTCTATGCATTTCAACGAATGTCTGTACAGCTAGGGTGGGTGCATGGAGAGTCCCAGAATCCACTGTTCAAAAGTGGGAAAGTCTCATGTTGCTTAGGATAGGCAGCCTAGAACTTGCCCTGCCGCCAAGGATGGCCTTGAGGTAGATCCCCCTGCTTCTGTCTCTGCAGGGCTTACCTGTGAGCATCTCTGTGCCTGTTTATAATTCTCCACTTTAAAAAGTTGTTACCTAGGTTTCAGATCAACATCAGACAGACATGCAGTGTTCTGTTTCTTTCTGTCAGTCTCGGGGATTGAACCCCCAGCTTCATACATGCTAGGCAAATGCTTTACCACTGAGCCAATCCCCCAACATATAGTTTTATTTCCTTCTTATGCTTGGCATTTGATTACTATGATGTGACTTTCCTTCTCCAGTAAGTAGAACACCAGCTGTCGGTTTGTGGAGCTCTTCCTTCTGTCTCTTACATTCCTGTTTTTTAAAAGTTTTTCAGAATAACTAATCCATGCTAAATTTGCTCTTGTACCTTTTCTGTATCAGTCCAGAGACGATAGAATTATTATTGACACCATGTACTTTATTCTGTTAGTGAGGTAGATTGCATTGATGAATTTTTAGACATTGCACCAAGCTTATATAAGTCACTACTAAGTCATTGGCTATAATATTTGTTCTCTTGCTGAATTGTTTGCTAATATTCTTATAAGACCTCTGCATCCATATTCTTTGGGGGGGGCTGGGTTCTTTTGTTTATTTTAAAGGAAAACTGAAACTCTAGATCATGTGTTTTTTAACGTAAGAAAAAGCCAAATAAACAAAACCCCTCATAACATTTTTTTTGTTCCATAAACAAACAACAACAACAACAACAAAATGACCAAGTTGAGGTGTACAGGATAAGATAGTACCTCAGCCTGGGTGAAAGGAGATTCAAGTAATTTATGTTTTACAACCCACTGGCTGAGTCTTTTACCCTGGTTGCTAAAGAGTGAACGCCACAATAAAATTGGCATCACTCCCTTCTTCAAAGCAACAAGGCATCTTGAAAACTCCACTTCCTGGTGAGGTTCTGTGGTTGAGGTTGGAAGAAGGACATTGTTCAATCATATGGAAAGAGCTGGGTCAAGGACGAATACTCTTAAAAAAAAAACAAAACAAAAAACGAACAGCCACAGTGAAAACCTTCACCAGTTCACCAGTTTGCACTTAAGCTTGCTTTTGGAGAAGTCTGCCCACATCTCTGCAGTGAAAAGAGAGGTCGCTGCACTGTCCAGCCCACAGTCACCGCCTCACTGTCCAGGTCACATGGAGGCTCAAGAGAAGCCCTCAGACTTACCTCTTCTCTGCTAGGGAAGATGAACAGAGGCAAGTTGAAGTCTTTGTCCTTTGCACATTCATTTTAGCTATGGCACGATGTGAGCCTTTTGGATCTGTTCCCGTCATGCACTCTGGGGCCGGGCGGAACTGCTCTTCCTGGAGGCAGCACACTCGTGTCTGTCTTTTAGTTAAACCTCCCTGGTTTAGTAACTTCTGTGAATTTATCCCAGTTAAGACAGAGACTTTGTAGGCCTGCCTCCCCGACCGCGTGGCACCTAGACAGGAGCCGTGGGGCTCATCATCAATTCCCAGGATGGAAGTGGTATTAGGTAGACTCAAGGACTCCCGACTAAGGCCGAAGGGGGTTGGGGGTGAGTCACAGCCACCAGACTTACTGCGTGCTGAAGCTTCTTCAGGCAGACTATTGTCCATCCTCACTGAGCAGCGTGTTCTGTTCTTGACTCGCAGTTGTCCCCAGCTACAAGTGATCCTTCCAGTACGCAGTCCTGCCCCCATTCTGAGAGAAGGCCTTCCCACAGACTTGGCACTGGTGAGGTTTCTCTCCTGAGTAAACTACCAGATGCTCTCAGGGCTTGACTGCTTAGCAAAGGCATGGCCCCATCCCTGGGCCTCACAGAGGAAACGCTTCTCGCCCGTGTGGATGTGACAGTGGATTTTCAGGTTCCCAGCTGTGGTGAACTGCTTACCACACACGAACTCTGGCGCATAAGGGGTTTCTCCCCTTTGTGTGTCCTCGTGTGCACCGGCAGCCTCTGCAGCACATCGGCTGAAGCTTTCCCCACAACTTCCGCAGGGCAGATGAAGGAGCGCTCACTTCAAGGTGCTACCTGAGGTGATCTGGCCACACAAACATGTGGTCACAGCCTTCAGCTGTCTGTGCCCTCGAGCTTCTCTTCCACTTGGGGAAGAGGGCCAGAATCTTTGGGTTGCCCCTCACCAGAACCAAAGTGGACATTTTCTCCGTTGCTGCTGGGTTTTGGCTCCATGGGCCAATTCCTGAGCCCAGAGGAACCATGGGATACCACTCTCTGTTCTCACCAAGAAGGAAGTTGTTTCTGAATCTCTGGCTCATCCTGCACAAACACTGAGTCTCAACCGAACCCAGACCTGCTCCTGTAGGCAACTCTGGAGTGGACAAAACCTCTGGGGAACTTCTGTACACTCTGTGCCTTGTCTCTTCTCTGTCTGGGCGCACACTCATCTGAAAGCACCTCAGAACGCAGAAGAAGAGATCTCCTTGGAGGAATTAGTAAGTTACTGCATTCTGAGGCCTCGGTCACTGGAAGGAGGGATAAACAAGCAATGTCTTTAGTTTCTGATCCTACTAGCCCTTGTCCCGGGCTGAACAAACTGAACCAAGAGGTCTGATCTGGATTCTCACTCATCTGATAACATTGACTCAGCTTCCAAAATCCTGTTCAGAGGACAGGTTCAGATCTAATTCAGACTCGCTGACACCTTCCTGTTAGACTCACATCCTTTTAATACACGGGCTTTTCCTGTAAGATGTTGACCTAGGTTGCTAATCAGTTTAACCTCCCAGGCCAGGGCAGCTGGCTGTCAGTCAGTCCTGAATTCTGTCCACACCTACCATATTCATAAGGGATGTTTTCCTGCCCTTCCCCACCTTTGGTGGCTTAACTTTAGAAAAGGAATTGGGAATTATTACCTCCTCTTGTTCTTTTTTTTAAAAAAAGATTACATAAGATTGCTATTCCTTCCTCTTTAATAAAATTACAGTGAACCCATTTGGACTTGAAGAGTTCATATGAAAGATTTTTTTTAAATCCCCAATTCGATTTTCTTAATAATCTTTGACCTTAAGCTGGTTGTTTTTTGTGACCTTGACACTAACTAGCGTCACCTGAGAACAGGGAACCTCAATTTCTGAGCTGTCTCCATCAGATTGGACTGTGAGTATGTCTCTGCGCATTTTCTTGGTTAAGGGTTGATGTGGGAAGACCCAGCCCACTGTGGGCGGTGTTACCCCCATCCTGGTGATCCTGGGAAGTTTAAGAAAAGTAACTGAATGTGAGCCTGAGAACTAGCTAGTAAGCCAGCTCCTCTGTGGCCTCTGCTGAGTTCCTGCCTCCAGGTTCCTTCCCTGACTTCCCTCAGTGATGGGGAAATGTTAGCCAAGTAAACCCTTTCCTCCCCATGCTGGATTTAGTCCAAGTTGCTTTATCACAGCAGCAGAGGCGGAACCTGCTTCTAAAGAGGCAATGTGGAGGCACCAGAAAGGAAAGTGACCACCCCATGTCAGAGCCGCTGCCTGCTGCAGACATCACAGGGGCCTCACAGGAGGAGCACAGTGGGTGCAAGGATCAGGCCCTTCACCCTGCCCCGCCCTGCTCCCCGTCAGCTGTCAGGTACCAGCAGCAAGGACCCTGGGACCCAGCTGGAAATTGTATATATTCCATTTCTGATCCAGCCTCAAGGCCCTCTAAGATCCTACAAGAGATCTATTGGATTTAAGGACAGCCTCCCTCACAGTTTCCCTGCCTGATTCTAAGGGGATGTTTGGGATGATCCCTGATGGGAGGAGCTGGCTGCACCTGCTGCCTGCTCATGGCAGATGGCTTTTGTTGACCTAAAATGAAACCACAAACCGATACTGCATTTTAGACATTTTTAAAGGCATGGTCTGCAGGGGGCGCTGTTACCTGGAATTGCCCAGCTTGTCTTATTTGCAGACTTACACACACACACTCTCTCTCGCGCACACACACACACACACACACACACACACACACACACACAGTTTTCCTTTGAAGATCCAGCACTTGATTTTACTGGTTTTTCTCTTGGTTTTTGTTTCTGATTCTGATTGTTCAATGTTATTATTATTTTTCCCCTTCATCTTGCCACTTGGTTCACATTGCTTTTTCTTGAGACTTGCAGAGTAGAAATTTGGTTTTTTCTTACAGTTTCTTTGATCTGGCATGCGCACGTAGCTGTAAGTTCTGTTCTCACTGTGCCACCCAAATGTCGCTGAGTCTTCATTTTTGTCCAGTTTGTTGTATTTTTACAATTTCTCTCAGTACTTCCTATTTTACCCACAACAATATTGCAAGTGCAATACTTATTGCCAGATGAACTCAAGTTCCATTTTCCTGTTGCCTGTTACTTGTTTTGAGTTTAGTTTTGTACTGATAGGGCATGGCTCTCTGATTTTGGTGCCTTTAAGGTTGTTCAGGGCTGGGGCACTTGACCTCCATCACATCCTTTGCCCTTCCTCACGGTCATTTGAAATATTTCCTCTGTGTTCTTTCAGTGCCTTACAGGCAGTGACAGTAATTCATTCTTGTCAAGTTCTCAAATGTGATTTGGGAAACACAGAAGGGGAGGAAGTCTTGTTGGTTGAAAAGCGTCTTTGCTCGGCCTGTTCTTTTCTCGTCCCGACATCCAGGGCTCACTCTTTCAGTCTTCCTTTTGTTTAAGGATGTCATTTAGACCTTCTTTCCAAGTTGATCTGCTGGCAAGAATTTGTTTTGTTTTGTTCCCCCTTAACCTGAGAGCATTTTTAATCATCCTTAAAGGATGTTTTCACGGGATATGGAATCATGGGTTAACAAGATTGTTTTCTTCAGCACTTAAAAAGCTAAACAACTTCCTTCTGACCTCTGGGCTTATGAACTCGTGCCTCATAAGTGAGTGGGTTATTAGGTGTCATTTCCTTCACCGTTTTCACGATCTTTTTTCTGTTTTTTCAAAAGTGACTGATATATCTGAGTGCTGGATTCATTCTAATAGTTTCGAGCTCGCCCTAGATTTAAGCTTGTGACTGCCTTTACTATTTCTGGGATGCACTCAGCCATCATTTCAGGTGCTCTTGGCCCTGACATCTTTCTCTTTCTCGAATTCTAATGACAAAAATGTTAGATTTTTGTGGTAGTGTTGTGGGAACCTGAGGTGCTGCTCACTGGTTGTTTTGCTGTTGCTTTCTTCCTCTTGCTCAGAAAGTTCTGCTATTTTATCTCCCAGTGCACTGACCCCTCCGTCTGCTGTTGAGCACGGGCATTCAGCTTCGGGTCTCCACTGAGACTTTAGTTCCCATTTCTTCACAGCCTTTGAACATACTTCCTGGTGTATCTGCCCGATGGCTGCTTTAAAATACTTCCAGCATCTTCACTGTGTGTCCAGTGGCATATAGAATATCTGTTATGTAGCAGACGGCATCTACATTGTGTCCACTGGCATATAGAATATCTCTTCTGCAGCAGACAGACAGCATCTTCACT
>JAQHUG010000179.1:1667707-1711608 GCA_028555095.1 Dicrostonyx torquatus
CAGACAGCATCTACATTGTGTCCACTGGCATATAGAATATATCTTATGCTGCAGAATCCCCCCAGTTTTCCAGTGACACTTAATACAAAGTTAGAAATATTTACATTCCAGTATTCTAATATCCAAATACATCCATATTCAAAATTCATATAGTCATTTCTACTGACGCTGTACCTGTGGGATGTTAATATGGGAAACTCTGGATCTAAGTATTCTGTTAGAGTTGGCTATAATTCTGACTCTTCTCCAGCAGGAGAATAAGCTGTTAACCTTGTTTTGGCCAGAAAAGGCAGAAGTTCTAGTTTCTGGTTTGACCTTTGTGTGTTGGGGGAAACTCTTGGTTACTCTGGACAAGGGTGCAAGTTTCAACTCTCCGCTGGGCCCCCAATGATCAACCTCCTTGTCTTGAGGTAGAGGTGGCCTCATCACCTCTGGCACTGTCAGAAGTCCTGACACTGCCTTTTCATCGCCACCACCCAGGCAGGGAATGGGAGGAATGCGTCTTCTGGGTGCTCGCAGAAGGCTAGGCTTCCAGTGTGATTTTCTCCACTGGAATGGTGGGGAGTGAGGACTGTCATAGCCCTACAAAACAAAAGTGCTAGCACCCGGCTGAGTCGGGAGCTTCTGTTATTTCTTAGCAGTGATGGAAGTTTACATTCCTCACTTGGCCTTTGCTGGTGTGGGTGTGGGTAGGGCCACAGTTGTTTTGTTATTGTGGTGGAAGGGATGGCATTTGACCTTAGGAGAGTGACTAGTGTCTAAAAATGCTCTGTCTTGCTAGACTATTCCCTTCTGGTCCTTTGGATAGAGAAAGCAAGCTTTTGTATTTCTTTTCTAGAATGACTTCTCTACAACATTGTTATTTTAATAAAAGAAAAAAACCTTTGCAAATGGATCCTTTTTTTGTTTTTGTTTTTGCTTTTGCTTTTTGAGACATGGTCTCACTGTGCAGCCCTGGCTGTCCTGGTACTCTCTCTGTACACCAGGCTGGCCTCAAACTCACAGAGATCCACCTGCCTCTGCCTCCCAAGTACTGCGATTAAAGGTATGCACCACCACACCCAGCTTTCAATGGATATTCATTTCAATTTCTGTATTATTTCAGCTTTTTGTGGCAGGAAAACACAGACATGTCAAATGCTTGCAGCTGTATGATCTTTCAGGCTCCTCATTTGCTATGTATGTATGTTTAATAAAATACATCTTAGGTTTCAAATCCTCCCATTTTCACTGGCACTTAAAACTCATCTATATTCTAAATTCATACAGTTAACTGTATTCCAAAAGGCTTGCTTGGGCTTTTGAATATAAGGACATTATATGCTTGGAAAATTATCAACTATATTCATTAATTATATCTGAAGTTTTTCTTACTGTTATTTGAAAGGTCATTTCTCAATGCTACCTTAGGATAATTTTTAAAGAAGTTTAATATTTAAGGAATTATGATATGGTTTAATTTCAGGATTCTGGTTTAAGTACTGCACTTAATTCTGCACTAATCTCTATATTCTTAGATTCTGTACACTTAGTAAAACATTTGGAATCATTCACATGTTGAAGATGGACCCTGTCATTCCCACACCCTCTGGAATTTATCATTGTTCTGGAAACTTCTGCTCTTCGTTGCGTCAGAGCCCTTCCTTGGCTTACGAGTTAGTAGCACAAGTCTCTGTTTAAGTGGGTTTGGCAGGCTAGCTGAGCTCTTGGAGACGAGAGATAGTAAAGAGCTATGCCTGCTCTGCAGATTGAGAATGCGCTGTTTAAAATGTATTTGCCACCGAGGTGGCTAATAGCGTATTTGCTTTCAAGGCCGTACAGTTGAGGACGCAACTCCAGTGACCCCTGCTTCAGTGTGGCCACCGCAGCAGACACCTAATGCAACGCACTAGAGTCGCTGAAGAGTCCTTGGGTGTTTGCCTAAAAACTAATAATGGTAAGCTAAAATGATAAATTCATAACAATTTCCCCATACTTAATAACTAAGCTGACAGCGAAATCAAAAGCCCAAATGTTACAATCAGCTTCTCATCCCACCTCTACCCTATTCTTCCTCCAACCCTCGCTCTCGTACTTCTGTTCATTAGCTTAAAAAAAAAAAAAAACTGTTGAAACATAGCAGCTAAATTCTTCAGTGAAAGATAGGGAGTAGTTTTCATTAGTGCTTCCATTTGAAGGCCAGCGGTTCCAGTATCTCTAATCCCTGAACTGGAGTTTTCTTGCTGTCAAGATAATGCTTGTATCAATAGGCCATGTGTTTCTACTTAGCTGCTTTCCCCCGAGGTGAACTCAGTCCAGGCCCTGGCATGGCCTCCCTTTCACACGCACATGAGATCCCAGCCACAGCCCTGAGTGTGTGGCTCTGATGTAACCCTCAACCGTGCTTTCAAACCTGCTTCCTTTTCAGATTGGAGGACACAGTAATTCCCTGAACTAACTCATCTTCTGCATGAACAAAACTCTAGTTAAGGTGAAAGAAAAATCAACAAGGTTTTTGTAAAAAGTGAATAGGTGTCCAAAAAACAAAACAAAAAAATAGCAACATCATCATCAACAACAAAAACTCCTAATTGAAACTTTGTTCATTCATGAAAATATTTGGTTTGAGGCCTGCAAGCTTCAGATCCGCAAATGTAAGTCATCTTTATATCATTGGATGAGTTAGGGTTTTTTGTCACTAGTTATAGGACTGTGACCCATTGACCTGAAGTCACTGTGCTTATTAGAGCAAAGCTCAATACTTCCTGGCCTCGCTCACCAAGAAAATCACAAGGCAGCTCTGTGAGCCTCCAGTTTCTTCTCTTGAGTTGCTTTACATTTCAAACAGTAAATAGTAAATATAATGGTCGCACTTGGACATTAATATGACTTTCTGCAGAACTAAAAGAGAGTTGTCAGCTCTTGGCATGTTTGGACATGCACCTAGGCATGAGCTACTGTGACTTCATGGCATTCTGCAGCCTGTGCCATCCCTACACATTTCTATCTGGGTTATGCTCTCTCCGCCCTCTGTGGAAATCCCTCATTGCTCTGCAGGATTGACCCTGCTGGTTTTCTGCTCTGAACCTGCTCTTAGGAGCTGACTTCTACAATAGACACGTTACTCAGGCACCAGGCACAGGCAAACATTTGCTCTTGCTTATCACAATTTTCTAATGTGGTACTTAAGATACTTTTGATTTAATTCCATCCTGTGTCCCAGTCAGGTAAGTGTCTGCCCTTGGTGAATATGAAATGAGAATCAGTTCCGCTTTATTCCCCTTGGACTCAGTTCCTCCTTTTCCCACGGAGTAAGCGTCTCATGTGCTTTCTTGCTGTGGCTTTGGTTTGGTTTTGGTTTGGGCTGTTTTTGAGACATGTAGCCTTGGCTGTGCTGGAACTCACTAGGTGAACCAGGCTGGCCTGCCTCAGCCTCCTGGGTGCTGGGATTGAAGGTGTGGCCACACCTAGCTCATTGTTTCCAAACAAAACCAGTCGTCTGTCCACCAAGCATTGGCCCTGAGCTTTCTAAGCCTCGGTTTGTGACCCAGTTCTCAAGATTAGCTATGTACACACGTGGGTCTTTCACATTCACCTTACATGTAGCTCATTCACTGTTTTAATCTATTTTGCATTCCTGAAACAACATGCCTGAGATTGGATTACTAAAATGGAGAGGTTTATTTAAGGTCAGGTGTATATCTCTAACACTTTCCAACATCACTAAACAAATATTTTTAGCTTGCCCTTCTGGCGGCTGGAGCATCTAAGCAGGATGGAGGCAGTGTCCTGGCTGAGGAGAAGTGGGTGGAGACCAGCAGGTGCAGACACTGCCAAGGCATGCACGGAAGGAACAGGAGAAACAAGCCCCATCTTAGTGATTCTCTCCCTTGTTCTCGAACAGTTACAGGAGACCCACTTCACTCCCACAAAAGGTTTAATCAACTCATGAAAGTGGAGCCCCATGACCTAACCACTTCTATTAGGTCCCGCCTCTCAGAGGTTCCAGCTGCCACACTGGGGACCAGTCTCCCAGCAGTCAACCTTTGGAAGTTAAGCCACACACCCAGACCATAACATTGAATTTCTCTTTACAAGATTTTTGTTTGTTTTTTCAAGACAGGGTTTCTCTGTATAGCTTTGATGCCTATCCTGGAACTAGCTCTTGTAGACCAGGCTGGCCTCGAACTCACAGAGATCCACCGGCCTCTGCCTCCCTAGTGCAGGGATTAAAGGTGTGTGCCACCACCACCCGGCAACATTTGGTTTTTTTAATAGGAGATAGCTATAGGCTTTCTTGAGCCTCAACTGAATATGTAAAGGAAAGATAATTAATTACATACCTAATTTTACCCTTGATTCCTGAGTGGGGGTTTGGTTGATGAATGTGTGTATATATATGTATGTGTGTTTCAATTGTTTTTAAATGATAGCAATTTAGAAATTATATTTTTTAAAAGTGGTTATTTAACTCTAGCCAATTCTGATGTTAGCTCTGATTTTGTATGTGGTTATCCAAGTCTGTTAAAAAACAAAAAGCAAGCCGGGCGGTGGTGGCGCACACCTTTAATCCCAGCACTCGGGAGGCAGGGCAGGCGGATCTTTGTGAAGTTCAAGACCAGCCTGGTCTACAAGAGCTAGTTCAAGCACAGGCTCCAAAGCTACAGAGAAACCCTGTCTCGAAAAAAAACAAAAAACAAAAAAAAAAACAACCCAAAAAAACAAAAAGCAAAAAACCCCAGCTATATAGTAAATATATTGATTGCTGTGAGATACTTTACTCTTTTGGCTTTTTGAGGGCCCCACCACCCAGCTCCCAACAAATCCTCCACAGAGGCTTATTCTTTCTTATAAAAGCCTGGCCTTAACCTTGGCGAGTTTCTAGCCAGCTTTTCTTAAATTATCCCTTTTGCCTCTGGACTTTTTCCTTCTTTACTCCTGTATATCTTACTTTCACTCTTACTTTGTGGCTGGCTGACCTCTGACATCTTCCTCCCCTTGTTCTGTCTTGCTGCTTCTCCTCTTCCAGATTTCTCCTATTTATCCTCTCTGCCTGCTGGACCACCTATTGACTCGCTATTGGCCACTCAGCTCTTTATTAGACCATCAGGTGCTTCAGACAGGCAAAGAATCACAGCTTCACAGACTTAAACAAATGCAGCATAAACAAAAGCAACACACCTTTACATCACTTAGCAAATGGTCCATAACATAAACAAAAGTAGCAAACCTTAAAATAATATTCCCCAACAATCGATGTTACATTTACGCATTTAACCTGTTTCTCAATATTGTCATCTATAGAATGAGAATATCTATACTTAGATACTCTAAACTCCTCATTTCTGTCAGTTTATTTAATGATTATTTAAGCCCCAAAATTCTATAATTACATCAGCTATTAACTGGATGTAGAATGGAATTGCATTGTTTAATGCAAAAGGGATTTTTAATGTCACGCAGTACTTCAAAGACACCTGTGAGTTAAGGTTGCCTGAACTGTGACTGCAGAGATGCTCATTGTGGGGGGTTTATGGTTTTAGGGCCTAATGACATTTCTATGCATGCCTTGCTGTGTGTGCCATAAATCCAATTTGAAAGGCATGGGGGGGGGAGTAGGGGAGGAAATGGAAGGGGTGGGAGTGGGAGCGCTGAGAGGGTGGGGGAGGGGACTTAGAACCTGGCTGGACAATATTTGATCTAAAATTTTGGTTGGAAAAGTACTTTTTAACTAAGAAAAAGTAAAGTAAGATTGTGTCCCAGTCTTCAACAGTGTGCCTCATAAATGAAGGGAACGGTTTTTCTGGGCTTACAGCTCATCAGGGAGAGAAAGATTGTGATTTGTGATTTTGGCTTAAGTGAGAATGGCCCCCATAGGCTCATAGATCCGATGCTTGCTCGCCAGGGAGTGGCACTACTTGAAGGATTAGGAGGTGTGGTCCTGTTGGAGGAAGTGTGTCACTGGGTGTGCACTTTGAGATTTCAAAAGCCCATGCCAAGGCCAGAGTCTGTCACTCTGCCTGTGGCTCAGGATGGAGAACTTTCAGCTCCTTCTCCGGCGCCATGTCTACCTGCATGCAACCATGCTCCTGCCATGATGATAATGGACTAAACCTCTGATAGTGTAAGCAGGCCTCCAATTAAATGCTTTCTTGTATATGAGTTGCCTTGGTTGTGGTGTCTCTTCACAGCAGCAGAACCCTGGCTAAGACAGAATGTTTCCTGCAGTTCCTGTATTGTATGAGGAATACAAGCGGAATTACATTGTGGGGAATGTTATAGGTAGGGGTCTGTGGGGAAAAGGCAAAGAAAAGTCAGTATGTTTATTGACTCAGGTGCTGAACCAAGGCTGATGAAAACCTCAAGAAAACCGCAGCATCTCCAAGTCCTTTGTTAACAGGGATGGGCACTGTGCCTCTTTTCTGGATTTGTGGTTGGCTTATTTCATAATAATTATCTTAAGAGCATTTTTATTAAGTTAGAGAACTGCAAGTGAACAGACAATGACAGAGAAAACCCGAGAGTAATAATAGTTCAACTGGGAACAACAGCAAGCACCACTCAGCCTGTGCTAGCACCCTCCCACCCCCACCCTCACCCCCACCCCTGGGATTCAACCTCAGGGAGTAGCTCGGAAGTTCCAGGGGGGTCTTGTAAAGACTTACAACCACAACTTAAGGGGAAATGCATGATGTCATAGTGCTAACAACGCTTGTCACAGCCACACTAGTTCTGTAGAATTTAATATATTCACTTTCCCCCAAACATAAGGTAACACAAAATCAAACCCCTGCACCGCAGCGGTTGACCCGCGCCCTGTGGAGCCACATGTCTGATGCGGAGCCATCTTCGTCATAGATGATGAAAATGCTTAGTCCTTTTGCATCTCACACAGATTACAGTCTGAAGTTAGAGTTCCTTCTCCCTCTGAACCAATCTTCTCACTTTGGCAACAGAAAGTGATTTCAGCTGCATGAAGTTGCCAAACTGCAGAGCTGATAGCAAAAACCTGACATTTAGCTTCTGTTTTAGCAGTTTCTTTCCTTTCTGTGTAGGTGCAGGTGTGAGGGTGTGGCATATGCTCGGGCGCACACACAGAGAGGCCAGAGCAGGACATCAGGTGTCCTGCCCTGTCACTTTTACCCCACTCCCTCAAGATGGGTTCTCTCCCTGTCCTGGAGTGAGGCTAGTGGCCAGCAAGCCCCAGAGATTCTCCTGGCTCCTCCAACCCCAACACTGGGTAGAATCTGCATCTGGATGTTCTCTGTGGGTGTTGAGGATTTGAACTCAGGACCTCAGGCTTGTACAGCGATCACTGTCAGCAGTCTAGCGCTGCTTCTACAGAAGGAAAGCCAGCTAAGCTTCTGAAATAGGCTTTTGATCTTCTTTGACACTCGTATACACTGTACAATGAGTGCATTTTGATCATATCTGCTTCCCCACAGCTCTCCCCCTTCCCTCACCCCTGTAATTCCACCAAGGTTCCTTTTCTTCCCGTTCTGCAGATTCTCCAGTAGGGGTGGGTAGAATTGGGAAGGAACTGTGGGCAGTTGGGGAGATTCTAAAGGCCTCGACTTTAACAATGCCAGGAAGGTCTGACTGTGGCAATGGCCGTTGCTGGGCTGGAGGACTTGCTGCTTAGGAGTAAGCTAGCCCTGCTAATGCTCATGTGTGATGTGGTCTGGTGGTTTGAAAGAAAATGCCCCCCAAAGGGAATGCAATATTAGGAGGTATGACCTTGTTGGAGGAAGCATGTGTCCCTGTGGGGGCGGGCTTTGAGGTCTCTTTTGCTCAAGCTTCCCCCAGTGTGACAGTAAGTCAACTTCCTGTCACCTGTAAGTCAAAATGTAAGGACTGACAGCTCCAGCACCACGTGTGCCTGCATGCTGCCATGCTCCCTGCCATGATGACAATGGACTGAACCTCTGAAACTGTAAGCAAGTCACTACAATTAAATGTTTCCTTTATAAGAGTTGCCACGGTCACGGTGTCTCTTCACAGCAATAGAAACCCTAAGGCACATGGCGTGAGGGGGAAGAGGCCCAGGGAAGTCTCATATAGTCTGTGTGTGCCCCTTTGCTCTGGAGTCACATCTCTGTCTTTGTCTCCAGAGATCCCGCCATACTGAGCGCTAAGACTCTTCCTACCATTCCATATGTCAGATTTCTTCCATTCTTTTATGCACAGCCCCTCATTTTTATCCTGTAGGAAAATTCTGGGCTACAGATGTATGGAGAACAAGTTAACAGAACAAAATCCAGTCTGCACTTAAAGGAAGGCCTGCGGTAGTACACTGCAACTAAGAATGTTCAAACTGGGTGAGGAGAAACTTGTTCAGAAAATAAGTGGAGCTAGGGTGTGCAGCTCAGTGGTCAAATGCTTCCTAGAATGTATAAGGTTTGCAGTTTAGTCCCCAGCACTGCCCGCTCTACCCACAACAGTGAACTTGAAGCTTTGTCTATAATATTTAGGATATTGGATCATTAGACTGCCAGTGACATGAAACACAATACAAGACTTTGTCCCCTCTCTCTCTCTCTTTCATGGTGTGTGCATCTTAGCTATGTGCATACAAGTGCACTTACTCTTGGTGTCCTTCTGAAAGCCAGAGTTAGACATCAGATATCACTCCTCTGCTGTTATGTTTTGAGACAGGGTCTCTCAACTGAGCATGGAGTTTGCCAGTTTGCTAGACTAGCTGAGTCCTGACCCCCCAGGATCCTATCTCCACTCTCCCACACCGGGGTTACAGACTTGTAGTCCCACAGTAGTATTTACTGACCACTAATGTAATCCTGTGGCTCTCATTGTATTGTCATCCCCCATTGTGTAGGTGGAGACATTTAAGGCAAGGAGAGACTGAGTTGTTGAGTTCTAATGTTAATACTCTGAGCCGTTCTATTTTACTTCTGCTTCTTCATAAATAATTAACAGTAAAGTCCATCTGCATGTCATTTTATTGCTGTATGGAAGCACAGATGGAATATGAGAGGCATATTAAATAAATGCACATTTTTAACTTAGTTAATTATTTTTCCCCCATGTACGTGCCACCACGATAGTATGAAGATACCAAAGTACTGGCTCTGTCATACAGCAGCTTGCTTGTCTTTAGCAGATCATCACACCGTGTTCTTAGAACTTTTAGTAGCTTGTGAGCTCAGCTCAGAGAACTGCCTCCCAGGGTTCAAGTTAGAAGCCACAGCACAGCACAAGGTCCCTTATCTGAGGGGTATGGAATGAACTCACACACATGTTCAGTCATGTTCTGTCTATTCTAATTCTCTGTTTTAATTCTTACCATTTCTCTCTTTACCTGGCTTAAATACATTTTTTATAGGAGGCTTGAATAAAATTATAAGAGTTACATCTCATTGGTCAAAAGCATATTTCTTTGAGTGAGTGATATGGGCAGAGCCCTTTACCATGGCCACACAAAGTTTCAAGGTTTCTGGAGTAAGGTTGTGACCAGAGGGTTGGGGCACAGTGCCCGGTGAGATAAGCTATGAGACATAGTTCTTTTATCACCTAGACTTGGCAGACAAAGAATTGGCATGATTTTTTAGGCTTTCTTTGTGTTAATAACCTTGATTATTATGTGTTAATAACCTGTGGCTTTGACCTTGTACATAACTAAAGTTTTAAACTTATGATTCATTTATAAAAACCTTTGGTCTAGTTTGAACTTGCTCTTAGGTAAAAATGAGCTAAGTGTGTACTTTGTATTAGACTGAGGAGTAATTGTTATTTTCTTGTGTTAGTCTAAGTAAAAGTATCAAAGCAGACTCTTAAGTGTCTTACAGTCCTCGTGGGTCAATTACTCTAGCTTGGAAGCATATCTTAGTATATTTTCTATATATCAAAATTATACAATTAATGAGAAATCATCTTCCTGACCACCCATAGCTATATTTGTGCCCATTAAGTGTAAAACACACCACCAAAGGGCACATTTCTTTGAGTGAGTGATATGGGCAGAGCCCTTTACCATGGCCACACAAAGTTTCAAGGAAAGACCCCCACAGCTGTTCTTATTAGGGAAGTAAAGATCGGCATTTGAGAAGGTTACGGACAGGAACAGCCATGCATATACAGTCAATAATCCCATGGCTTTGCCAAATGGGGCTCCTCAACAGGAGGGGATTCCCACATCACAGATACACACATATCGATTAATAAAAAATGAACAATTCTTTAAAAATTGTTTGCCAGTCAGAAGAAAATTTATTTCACCAAAACGTTTTGCTTCTTTTTATTTTAAAACTAAAACAAGTACAGATGAACATGGCTTTCTTCAAGGCAAGTTTGCAGAGATGTTTATAAATAAGGCAATTTTCATTGTAGCTGTTCACTTGCAGATAAAATACTTACGCCGTGCTCTCTCTGCCATGGCATCACTGTGTAGGTATCTTCCAAGCTGATGGCAGCACAATGAGGCAGAAAATCAGAACGAACTTGAAGTGAAATCTGGGTTCCATCCTCAGTCCACTGTTTTACCTCATTATGCTTTTCATCTGTAAAACTGAGGTGGTGGACTTCATAGGGAGGTTTTATGTCAAGAAGTGTTGATTGCAAGAGGCTGTGGGAACGTACAGCAGTGACAATAAGTATTTAAAAAGTGATTGCCATTAATGAATAAAGAAACTGCCTTGACCTGTTGATAGGGCAGAACTTAAGTAGGTGGGGAGGACTGGACGGAATGCTGGGAGAAAGAGGGTGGAATCAGGGGAGCTGCCATGGAGTCATCAGAGTCAGATATGCTGAATCTTTGCCGGTAAATCATGACCTCGTGGTGATATACAGATTAATAGAAATGGTTTGAATTAAGATGTAAGAGTTAGCCAATAAGAAGCTAGAGCTAATGGGCCAAATAGTGATTTAATTAGTACAGTTTCTGTGTGATTATTTCAGTTCTGTGCAGCCGGGGCGAACAAGTGGTTCCTTGCAGCATATCTGAATGAGTTCATGTGTGCCACATGTGTGTAGGCCCTTCATGGAGACTGAGGCAATCCTTCAGTCTACTTACCTTTTCATTTTAACTTGCTGCAGATGTTATCTGTCTTCTCACCAGCTCATATAATTGTAGGAATAGTTAGCTGCTACATCTGTGTTCTGATTATAAACACACCGTGTGCTAAGAGATTCAATATTAGGGGGATGGCCTACTTCCTAGCCTGTTTCAGGGAACTCAACCTACAATTGCAGTGGGTGAACTTGAGAAGGCTCTAACTAACTCACCAAGGGAGGATCAAGCTCCCCAAGACTGTCCTAACTAAGGCTGAAGTTGAATGGTGAACAGGATTTGAGTGAAAAGCCTTGACCTCAAGGGGGAAGAGGCTATACACAAACCTAGGAAAGTTTCAGTCCAGGGGTGGACTGAAGTTTGGTGGGATGGAGATGAAGCTGGAGAGGAGGGAGAGCAGTAAGAGTCACGACTCTTCCTTAGATGTGCACAATCCCCTTCACTGTGAATTCATGGCGGACAGTCACAGCTTCGTCATTGCCGCCTGCTGTATCTCATTTCTTTGGCTGGTTTTCTAAGCCCCAATTGGCCTGCAGACAAGTCCGTGGAGCATTTTATTGGTGAATGACTGATGTGGGAGGACCCATTTCTCTGTGGGTGGTACCACCCCTGGGCCAGCAGTAATGGGAAGTATTAGAAAGTATCTGACCACGACTCTGGAGAGCAAGCCAGTACACATTATTCCTCTATGGTTTCTGCTTCAGTTTCTGCCTCCAAGGTTCTCTCTTGAGCTCCTGCCCTGATCTTCCTTGATGATGATTGTGACATGGAAATATATGTCAAATTAACTCTTTCCTACCCAAGTTGCTTACATCATGGTATTTATCACAGCAATAGAAAACAGGCTAGAACAAATGCAAGCTTATATAGCATATAACTTGCACATTCTTCTTCCTCAGTAAGGAAAACAATAGAAAGGCCCTGCTGGATTGGAAAGGTAGTGCATGGGGGAGGGTGTCACATTTTGAAAATTAACAGCATCTTAAGCAATAACTTGCACTCAAGAAAAAGATTTAACGTAGCAAAAGCACAAGGATTGTGAGTGCCATAATTGGCGTGAGTTAAATGTATTACGTCTGGAGCTGCTGTGCTAAACTGGTTTCCCCTGTTGCCAGTTGTGTCCTTGGTCATCCTTGGCTAGAAGCCTTTCTAGGATGAGACATAATGGGTAGCTGTCACAGGTCTCTGAAATCCTTTCCAATGTTGAGAGCAGTCTTCTTCCTCTGCCCCCACAGTCACTGCTCCACTATGCAGATTAATGTACCAGATAACGCACTGTGCACAGAGGCTGCTCATGTCCTCATGCACCAAGGCTCTGCTGCAGGGGAGGCGTTTTAATGACTTAAGAATTTTAGACAATTATCAGTGATTTAGACTCCAAATCTACATTGAGAGTTAGTGCATTTACTTCATTTTAAATGGACTCCAAATTTACACTTTTGTTTTGTTCTGTTTTTGAGACAGGTCTCAGTTTGCAGCTCTGATTGCTCTAGAATTCGCTATGTAAATCAAGCCGGCCTCGAACTCACAGAGACAACTGTACACAATTTTTAAACTCAACTGAAGGGTGTCTCTTCTTGGGTTGCTATAGAAACCATTGTGTGATTCCAGTATTGTTTGTTTTGGTTTTTTAGTTTTGATTTTCATTTTTCAGTTTATGAGCTGTTTTATATATATAGAAATAACCACCTATTTTGAAGCCTTTTAAAAGATTCGTTGTGGAAATCTGGCAGGTTTGGCTGTACTTTGGGGTTTCTTTGTTGGTTTTGTTTGGTTTTGTTTTTTTCGAGACAGGGTTTCTCTGTAGCTTTGAAGCCTGTCCTGGAACTAGCTCTTGTAGACCAGGCTGGCCTCGAACTCACAGAGATCTGCCTGCCTCTGCCTCCCGAGTACTGGGATTAAAGGTGTGTACCACCACCACCTGGCTGGCTGTACTTTGTAATCCCAGTGACAGTGATAGAATCCAGGCTACCTGTGTAGCCGGACTAGCCGAATTGGAAAGAGATGCAAATAAAGTGGAGCATTACAGAGAAAGACTGGTGTCAACTCCAGTCCTCCATACCCAAGAACACATGCTTACACACTCCAAAATAGATAAGTAGATAGATATATAAATAAATAAATATGTTAAGGGTTCTTTATTCTTCTGTGCTGTGTCTTGGCTTTGTGTGTCTCTCAGGAGTTCTATTGAATGCTTGGTCCTAAGAATGATGACAGTATTGGGAAGAAGTGCAAAAGCCTTCAGAGGTGAGGTCCTGTGCAAGGATTGTAGATGATTGGGGGTGTGCATGGGAATGAGATTCTCTGATGAACCCAGTGCTTGCCAGTTGGACTGGTCTAGCGAGCCAGCTCATTCCAGGGATCTGTCTCTTAAGTGTGGGAATTACAGACAGGCCACCACACCCACTTGGCATTTATGTGGTGCTGGGGTACAAGGTCTGGCCCTTATACTGTCATGGGAAGTATGTTACCCACTAGCCACCTCCCTAGCCCCCAGTTCAAGTTTCCTATCAAGTAAAAGTGAGTTGTCTCCCGGGGAAGCAGACCAAAGTTGTGGGGTTTTTGTTTGCTTGTTTGTTTGGTCTTTTGAAACAGGGTTTCTCTATGTATCCCAGGCTAGCCTGGAACTCACTCTGTAGGGCTGGCCTGAAACTCAGAAACTCAAGAGATCTGCCTGCCTCTGCCTCCTGAGTACTGGAATTAAAGGCATATACCACCACCACCTAACCAGACCAAAGGTTGTTTTGTTTTGTTTTGGTCTGATTGTAATAGTATAATACACACACACACACACACACACACACACACACACTTCAGTATATAAATTCTCTAGCATTTATTTTGTGTCATTTTAAACTTATTTACTAGATTCTATCTGAGATTTTTTTAAAAAAATAAATTAGGGAGCCGGGCGCTGGTGGTGCACGCCTTTAATCCCAGCACTCAGGAGGCAGAGACGGGTGGATCTCTGTGAGTTTGAGGCCAGCCTGGTCTACAAGAGCTAGTTCCAGGACAGGCTCTAAAAACTACAGGGAAACCCTGTCTCGAAAAACCAAAAACAAATAAAAAATAAATAAATTAGGGTACAATAATAGCCAATATCTATAGTGAATATATAATTTTCTCACATTCCCATCTTCAAAAGTGTAGGGAACCATATCAAGTGGTGTGTATATGTGAGTGTGTGTCTACGTATGCACATTCGTGCTCACTAGATTTAATTCTCTAGCCCACTCGGAATTATCTCATTGTTTTGAGTAGGCAATGCCATGCTTAGACACTAGGAAAATTGTAGAATTTTCTCATGTTTTAAATCTTTAAAAATAACTTTAATAATTATTTATTTAGCCTAAGCAACAAAGAGGATGCTAAGAGAGACATATACATGGGACCACTTAGGAAGGAGAAAAGGACACGATATCCTGAGTAAACTGGGAGCATGGGGGCAAGGGGAGGGTAGACGGGGAGAGAGGAGGAAGGAAGGGGAGAGGGAAAAATGTATGCTCAATAAAAACAATTTTAGAAAACATTTATTTATTTAAATCTTTATCTCTGTTTTTCTTTTGATATGTAATATTATATTTTATTTACTCTAAAAGTAATTGTACTCATTTAATTTTTCTTGTAGGAATGAGCCCCATTGGTTCCTCCCCAGGGTTTTGTGTGCAGCACCTGTAACACAGTGGGAATGTATCTTAGATTCTTACATACATATGACAACTAATTCAAAATAAAATAAACATATGACTGCAGACATAATCCCCCAAAGCCTTCTATCCGAAACAGAATGTACTCTCAGTACAGACCAGAGGAGATTTATTAATTCTCTGTACCTATGCCTTAAAACTGTACATGGGGCTGGTGAGATGGCTCAGTGGGTAATGGCACTGTCACCAAACCTCAGGACCGATGCATGCAGAAGGAAAGAACTGACTCCTGCAAGTTGTCTTCTAATCTCTGCATGTGCCTGTGTGCACACACGTGCATACAAATGGTGAATAAAAATGTAATTGAACCATATTGGTGCCATCTGTCAGAGACTTCAGGAAGAGCACCACAGGAAACTTGGAAAGGATGGTGACGGCGAGTGTATCGTCCCTCCACACCTCTCCTGAAGGACACACGCTCACTGGAGCAGCGACAATGAGAAGAAAAGCAACAGAACGCAGTAGTAAGAGCATGCCTGGGAGGCTGTGTTTTCTTCCCTTCATGCGGGCTCCACGCTGGCTGTGTCGATTTGGCTAAAGTACTTAGTAACCCTCCCAGCCTCTGGCTCTCGGTTTCTACGTGAAGGCAGCATCTGCCGAGAGCTCCTGCCATCATTAACTGAGTTAAAGCAGATGGATGGGGCCAAAGAGCGCCTAGGACCTCCTGACTACCTGCTGTAGCTGTTCTCTTAATATAATCAAATCTGAAATCGTGAAATCGTGAGATAGCGTATCTGTTAACCTCTGAAGTCAAATGTTAGGATATATTCGCGTCGCAGTGCAGTGTAAGCTGGGCCTAACGTATCTAACCGCTATAATGGCAGTCAGCTTTCCAACATGAACATGAAATTGTGTCCGCTCACTCTTTTGTACCCCTTTACCTTTATACCTTAAAGGGGTCCTCAGCCCAGGTGCCCCCGTAGGTGGATGACCACGGGAAGTCAGGAGGAAAGAAGAGCCTGATGGCACACCTGGTGCCTCATGCCTGCAATCCTAACACTTGAGGAGCTGAGCCTAAGGTGAGGGAGGCCAGTGTGAGGCCAGATGACCTGCCCAGCGAGGGCCTATCTGAAGGAACCAGAGACTGGGAATGGAGCTCGGCAGGAGCGCTTGCCTGACATCTCCACAGGCCTGGCGCTCAATCCCCGTGAATCGCTGGACCTAAAGAGACAAAGAAGAAAAGAAAGAAAGGCAAAAACTATTTCTCTTATTCTCAAAGAATAGAAACTGGAATAACCTGTCCCATAAAAGATACTCACCTAACAGTGGTTGAATATGTGAAGCTACATTGCTGAAGCTTTTAGGAATGTTCAAATGAAATGAATTATTAAGGGGTAGGAACCCAAAGAAAACCCAGATTCCACATAGTCGTCTCTTTCCCCCATGATACAGTGCTGTTACCATCTTTCTTACAGTGGCCTAGTGTTCTGTGACAGCTGAGGAGAGAAGAATGACATAAAGATATGTCAACATGTAACTAAGCTAAAGCTAGTGCCTCCAAATGTCCATGCTTTCCCACCCTTTGGGGGGTGTAGAATACAGTTCTTTTTTTCTTTTCTTTTCTTTCTTTCTTTTTCTTCTTTTTTTTTTAAACTCTTCCTGCATTGGTATTAGCAAACCTTTTAACATGTCTGGCAAATTTAGGAAATAATGGAAGATTACAACAATTCCTAAATATTACAATTTAGGAAACTAAAACTAGCACCTGGCAGGGGTGGGGTGGGCAGTGGTCCTCATGGTTTCCTATATGCCAGGCAACTGGTCTACAACCAGCCGTGTCAGGAGCTCAGGAGACATCGAGGGCCAGTGAAGCGGTAAAGTCGTTTGCACTGCAAGCCTGGTGACCTGAGTTTGATTCCCACGCTCCCTCCCACCCAGGTACAGGTAGCAGATGATGAGAACTGAACCCACAAAATTGGCCTCTAATCTCTACACCCACACCATAACCTGTGTGCCCACAACACACATCATACACACACATGCACATACACGTATACAAAAATATAAAACTTTAAAGAGGAAATTAAAGGTAGCCCCGGAAGATTTTCACAGAAAATACTAGATACTGCTGTAGAATGTTTTCTAAATTTGGCAAGACAAAGCATAGTGGAAGAAACTGTTAACTGTGGTCTGTGTTGTAAATCAGCCCGTCAGTGTAAGAAAATGCTGAGGTTTGAGCTGTACACAGCAATGACATCACAACCCTTTGAAGCCGATTCAGACCCCTCAGGAAATCTCTCCAAAGAGGCTGAATACCGATAGGACCAAGAGGGAGAACGGCAGAACCCTGCTGTGGTTCACTTTGCTTCATTTGTTTTGAAGGTTGTGTTTGTATCTGGTTGTTTTAACTCATGTCTTATATTTTTGGATGTAGACTATTGTCTTTGATTAGTTAAGTTCCCCCCTATGAATTTTGGAAGTTATTGTGGAATTTAAAAGGAAAGAATCATTTCTTGTAGATTCTAGAGTTTCTTACTCTAATTTTCAGTCTATACCAAGAAAGAAAATTTCCCACAAATCCTATATTTTTATTTAAAATGCACTAATTTAATGGCAATTTTAATGTATGTAATGCATGCTATAATAAAGTAAATTATTAGTATAACATTAATGTGTTTTATCAAGAATTGAAGAGGTTTTTATCAATTACTTCTAACCTGGGTCAGTACATCCTGTTTTCTAAGCTGTACTCTGCTCTGACATCTGACACTATATAATTCAAAAGAAAAAAAAAATTGAGGGTTGGACCTCCTTGGTCTCCGGAGCAGTGGAGCCCTTCTTGTTTGTCTGCTTTGTGATTGGCTGCACAGCGTTGCTAGGCTTGTGTTGTTCTTAGAGAAAGTTACAAAGTTGAAGGTGACCTATTTGAACTGCATCCTGTTTCTTTGATTGTCTTGCTCTTTTCCCTGACCCCCCATCTTTTGAAGTTTAGAATTGTTTTTCAACCTATCAGTTCATAAAGTTAGCAGACGGTATCTTAACATTTATAAGTTCTAATTGTGTGTTTGTGATGCACTGATTAAAATACTATTATTTAAATTGCTTAGATGTGTTTGGATTTGCTGACATAAAACAAAGTCTAAGACAGAGAGGAAATACTTTTTTTTTTAACAAAAAACCCACCTATTATAAAAAACTAAAGGCTATCCAGATGTCAGTGATATCTTCATTAGTAAGAATTCAGGTTTTTGTTTCATTTTGTTTTGTTTTCCAGTTGAAATATACCATGAAGTATAAAGTAATAGTTAGAGAAATCCTGTCTCAAAAAAACCTAAAGAAATAAATTGTTACTAGGTCAAATTTTTGTGATTTAGGATAAAGGCTATAAATAAGCATACTGGTACTTTGTTACTGAAGGATGGAGTTGACTTTATTGGTGTCTTCTTGAGGAGGACTAGGAAGACTGACAGTCAGCTCAGGCCCCATGAACGCTCTATTGGAAGGTGAGATTGTTTGTAGCAGAACAAGCCGTTCAACACAGCTGCGGTCCAGAGCTTTGTCTCTTTCAGCCTCTGTTTGGCATTGATGTCAACTAGATTTCCCCAGCAACATGTCAGAAGCGGCAGAAGTCCATGGAGCAGTTCCTGAGCCTTAAGACCCGACCCAAGCCTTGTGTGAGTAACCTGAAGAGCTACAGACTGGCTTGGGTCCTCCAAACCCACCCAAGTTCTAGGGAACAGACGGTGTGATGTGTCACAGTCAGAAAACGGCAGAATTCAAGCGCATTTTAAATTTATACTCTTTAATCAAGCAATGTTACCAAAATTATTTCATAAATAATGTCTAAAATTGTAATATTTTTAAAATGTTTTTTTTTTTGGTTGGTTTTTTTGAGACAGGGTTTCTCTGTGGCTTTGGAGCCTGCACTGGAACTAGCTCTTGTAGACCAGGCTGGTCTCGAACTCACAGAGATCCGCCTGCCTCCCGAGTGCTGGGATTAAAGGCGTGCGCCACCACTGCCCAGCTAAAATTGTAATATTTTATGAACAAATGATTTCTTAATGTTGGAGTAAAGATAAATTAACTATCAAGTCAGTGAGAATGATGAGGATAATTTATATTTTAAGCAGAGTGAAAATAAGTTACAGATAGTAGTTGCAGTGTTCCTGAGTTGTCTTAAATTCATGATACTGAGAAAACCGGTTTACACAGATAACTAGTTGTGTTTAATCATCATGTTCCGTCAAAAACGTAGAACCCTTGATAAAATCAGGAACTGAGTGGAAAGATCAGAATCTCAAAGCTCAGATAAAAATTTATAGATTATGACGTTCATTTGCTCTTCATTTTCAGCTAGCTACTAGCGGGACTTACAGGCTACTAGCTTTCTTCCCAGCTTCTTCTTCCTTCTTTCCTCCCTTCCTCCTTTTCTCCCGGACAGATTAACAGACAAGATGACTACCCACTCAATACCCTGCAGAGCCCAGGCTACATGCTCTCTGTGAGCGAGAGCTCTACGTTCTGACCCTGGATATTTAAACCCAAATACTTTGTATCCGATAAATATTTGTAGTTAATGCATAACCGACTGATTATGTAATGTCAAGATTTCTATAAATTTTTAAAATAAACAACATTGGCTTCTGTATATAATCCTATACCAAAATACATTTTTAAAATTAAAGAAGAAAGTAATCTATATACAGTTTCATTTTAGTACTTTCAATTCACAAAAAAAAAAATAAGATCTATTACTACAAAGGAAGTGCTCCTGAATTCTGTTCAAATTCGAGTTCAGGTTAAAAAACAGCATTATTTCTTTCTTCTAGGAGGATATTTCAAGAAAGTGGATTGTGGCTAGGTGGTGCTGGTGCATGCCTTTAATTTCAGCACTCAGGAGGCAGAGGCAGGCGTATCTCTGTGTGTTTGAGGCAAGCCTGGTCTATAGAGCAAGTTCTAGGACAGGTTCCAAAGCTACACAGAGATGTCCTGTCTCGAAAAACCAATAAATAAATAAATAGGGGGAAAAAAAAGAAAAGAAAAAAAAAAGTGGGTTGTAACAAGCAGAAATAAATACACCCATTTGTAGAGCTTGTATGTCCTGAATTTGCCCCCACTCTTTGGATAAAGAGGAAATAGTCCCAGGCAGCTGAGGGAGTTTTTGGAGAGCAGAACACATGGCAAAATTCAATAAATGGCAACTTGTGTTTAAGACTTAAGGACATACAAGTGGTCACCACATGTCGCCCTGTGTTTTGTGCCTACGCCAACAATCCACAACTCAATACTTTCTTGGAAAAGCCATAGACCTTAGAAGGAGGTAAATAAAGGGATTATTAAATTAAATTAGAGATTAATGGGCTAAGGTAGAGTGGGAATCCTTTGAATTATAAGCACAAAGCACCGGTAGAGGGCGCTGTTCCCCACTTATCACCAGGCAAGGGGTAGAGCAGGAGAGGCATTGAATGATTACAAACAGAAGATAACTTGATTTTTTTTTAATTTGTATCCTTATTATTTTGCTTTTTAAAATCAAAATTATCTATAGCATGAATAAAGATGTATACTTCATGATTGAACTAGTGATCATTAATATGCATTTAGCCCAAGCACTTTATTTTAGCCAAGAATTTACTCTATAAAAGAAATGGAACTTAAGAGTTGAGTTCCATCAGGTCCGTGGGCTCAGAATAAGTTCAGGATTGAGGTTTGAGGCCTGGAATGTGGCTCAATGGTAGAAGGCTTGCCTTGCGTGTCCAAAACCAACTAAATCATCTGTGACAACATCAATAGATTTGGTTTTAATCTCTTTTGAAATGAGTTTCTAAATTTAGGTATAAATGAAGCCTAGTCCCTAAAAACTATTTTTAAAATTACACAATATGTACATATTCATAGTCTGAGGAATATTCTCTACTTGCAATGTCTCATGTTTAGTGTCTTTAGCTACCTTTGACTTATATCGGCTATTGGCACGTCCTTTGAAGCCTTTGGTAGCTCCTGGAGTTCAGTGGGATTCCCCTCTGTATGCTGTGAATATCATTGGTTAATAAAGGAACTGCTTTGGGCCTATAGCAGAGCTAGCTATAGGGGAACAGAACTAGGCAGAGAAAGCTAAACAGAAGGCTGGGAGAGACAGACACTGGAACTTTATCCAGTAAGCCACAGCCTCGTGGCAATATGCAGATTATTAGAAATGGGTTAAATTAAGATATAAAAGTTAGCCAATAAGAAGCTAGAGCTAATGGACCAAGCAGTGATTTAACTAATATAGTTTCTATGTGGTTATTTCCGGGCTGAGCGGTTGGGAACCAACAAGCGGCTCCTCCTACATGGAGTCATAAGAGACCAGCTGTCAATCACCACACACACACTCACCTTTTTCCTGAACCTCATATTTCAAATCAAATCCCTTCCTTTTCAGCTCAGCAATGCTGAGAAGCACCGATATGCTGAAAGCTGTGTTTCTGAACGAATGCTATTTAACTTCCTATCTCAACAGAGCTTCTTCCCTAGTGCTGCACCCTAGATGGCCCCGAAGATATTTAAAGCCAGGCTTGGTTACAAAATGTTCCACGCGTCTCGTCAGACAATGGTATGTGCGCAGGCAGGGTCTGACTTGCACTTTCCTGACTTAACAGGTGACCAGGCATGCCGCTGCCAGAACCTTGTCTTGCTAGTGCAAGGAAGGAAGCGGGCCCAGAAGTCCAAACAGCCTGGGAGTACCTGTGGCTTCCCAAGAAGGGAAGAGGCTGAAAAACAAAGCTAAACCTGGAACAAGCTGAGCTTCCCTGCCTCTGAGGACACATGGCAGCCCCCAAGTCGCCGAATCTTTAACAGAACAATGTTGAACTCACTGTCCAGGTCTCAACTGAGCTATGGTTTTTAATGGAAACACCTTTTTTGAACTCACATCCTGTTGGCTGGGCACTAAGGCACTGGAGAGGCATTCTGATCTTAATGGCTGGGCATTCTTTTTTTTTTTTTTTTTTTGGTTTTTCGAGACAGGGTTTCTCTGTAGCTTTGGAACCTGTCCTGGAACTAGCTCATGTAGACCAGGCTGGCCTCGAACTCACAAAGATCCGCCTGCCTCTGCCTCCCGAGTGCTGGGATTAAAGGTGTGTGCCACCACCGCCCGGCTTGGCTGGGCATTCTTTTGAGACAACTTAGATAATGTGTCTGTCACTCAGTGAATATTGTGAACCATTTTAGAAGCTTGATTAGTTTCTAAGACCTTTCTCTTATTGGAAGAGAATGCAGGTACTGTGCAGAGCATTTAGAAGGTCTGCTGGGCACAATGGCAAATGATACAGTTTTGGAGAGCATGAGGTCATAGAGGTCTGGGGAGAAACAGTAAGAATGACAGGGATAGAGATGGGAGGGAGACCCTAAGATGGAGACCGAAATCATCCATGCCTCCTTCCTGATCTCAACCCAAGGAAAAGCAAGAGAGAGCAAATGTCTTTCTTCCTGCTTTCTTTTCTTGTCCTAGCACCAAGAACTTAAGCTACTGCAACGGCTAAATTAATGTTAACTTTATATTCCTTAAAAGAAACAGCTTCAAGCTGGGCAGTCCTGGCTCATGCCTTTAATTCTAGCACTTGGGAGGCAGAGGCAGGCAGATCTCTGGGTTGCGGCCAGCCTGTCTACAGAGCTAGTTCCAGGACACCAAGGTGGTCACACAGAGAAACCCTGTCACGAGGGTAAAAAGGGGGGGCTTCATAAAGTGACTGCTGTTTGGCTGGGGAGGTTGTTTGTTTTTTAATCAGAAAGAAATGGGTCCTAATTCCAGATTGCATTTTTACTACTTGTG
Organism: Dicrostonyx torquatus; assembly: GCA_028555095.1. NCBI lineage: Eukaryota > Metazoa > Chordata > Mammalia > Rodentia > Cricetidae > Dicrostonyx > Dicrostonyx torquatus. The sequence goes on from JAQHUG010000179.1 coordinate 1,690,170, forward strand.
ACCTTGGACAAGTCACTCACTGTTCACTGAGTTCCTATTTCACAACTTCAGACAATAGAGTGTGTTGTTGTTTCGTTTTGCTCTTTTACTCTTTTGGCTTTTTGGGAGGCCTGGCACCCAGTTCCCAAATAAATCACACATGGAGGCTTATTCTTAGTTATGAATACCTGGCCTTAGCTTGGCTTGTTTCTTGCCAGCTTTTCTTAAATTATCCCTTCTATCTTTGGCCTCACGGTTTTTATCTTTCTCCATTCCTGTATCCCTTTTCTTTCCTTCTTACTGTGTCTGGCTGTGTAGCTGGATGGCTGGCCCCTGAAGTCCTCCTTCCTCTCTTGTTCCTAGATCCTTCTCCCAAATTTCTCCTCCTAGTCTCTCTGCCTGCCAGCCCCGCCTATTCATCATCTCTCCTGCCTCGCCATTGGCAGTTCAGCTCTTTATTAGACCATCATGTGTTTTAGGCAGGCACAGTAACACAGCTTCACAGAGTTAAACAAATGCAGCACAAACAAAAGTAACACACTTTAAAATAACATTCTGTAACCAGGGTGATGGAAGCTGCTTTATGTGTGTACGATCTTATTGTCTGATACATAGGAGCTGGTAAGTTACTGATCTTTTTTATCATCAGCCTGGAAACCCAAACATATATTTTAACACTGAATCGGGGAGGGAAGTTAAAATGACTTTTAAATTTAAAACCACAAAGGCATTCTAGAATACTATTTATTTACCGGTATGGCCCACATTTTAAAATACTTTGTGCAGGGATTTGAAACATTTGACATCTATAAAAGAAGACGCCTTAAGTAAGAGGGAAAGCAAAGATTGGTCAGCGGTTTTGATGCCTTAAAGTCATATCATTGTGAAAACTCAACAGTGAAAAAGTACGGAGCACATAAGAATAATGAAAACTGATTTTAGTGCCGAAGGGGTGTTAACATACTTAACCCATAAGGTTGAAAAGGAAAACATGCTTAGCAGGCCAGCGCTCTGGAACAGCAGGAAGATACAAGTTGGAGGGGATCTTTGTTGACAAAATTAGCGAGAGCAGCAATCTTATAGAGCAGCACTTACGCTAGATGAAGTGTTTTAAATGATGGCTAGGGAGTTTTGGATTACATAAACTTGCCAGATGCCACACCAGCTCTGAAAGAGCCTCTTTGGTGTAAAGGCTGAAGCCGTTTTGCTACATCTTAACCGGTTAGTGGACACAGTGTGACCCCAGTGAATACATGTGCAAATCTGTACTGAACTCTTTGGGTAGCAACATCAAGCATGTGGCTTCTGAAGCATGATCACGATCGGTCATTTTACTGAGTTATATTGATAACTATGCTTTCTACTAGACCATAGCTATTCCATCATATGAATTGATTATCATTTTTAAAGACTTATTGAGTTCAGTGAAGATACTTGAGCAGGAGAGCAAATAATTTGAGAATCATCTCCTACATCTCAAGAGCTAGACTGCAGCCCTCATGGAGCTCACTAGCTTCTCAAACAGAAATCCGCCGTCACTGCTGACTCTGGCTTTCATTCGCCTTGTGCCACGCCACCCTCTCACCTGGCCAAGGTTGCCTCAACCACTTCTCCGACATCTCTCTGCTCCCCATTTCGCTTCTTCCAGCATGGATTTTCTGCTAAATGCAGGTAGAATGTTACCCTTTTGTTTAAACTCCTCAATGACTCCATAGGACGCTTGAGAATGAAACCCACATTCCTTAATGAAAGTTGAATAATATAGTACCTAAAATTGCCCACATTTGCCTCTGTCTGATACTCTCTTTCCTCTCTGCTCCAGACCCAAATAACTTCCCTTCCTATGGCTTCCCTTACATGACCACAGTCTCCTGTGGCTGTCCTTTCTCATATGCTAAGTACTGCCTCCAGGCCCCAAAAATCTCCCCTGAATTTTCTTACCAAGGCCTCTCTGCTGATCCTCCCAGCTCTAAGGTGTTTTTCCCTTCAGAAAGCTTATTTTGACTCACCACTCCATGCCAGGACTCTTGACTATTCATAGTTCAATGCCAGGTATTTGGTATGGCTGTGCTTTGCATAAGTGTATTGGAAGAGATGAAGGTTTCGGGCATCCTGCTAAGGACACATGCAGAGAAAATGAATCTCACTTTGACACAGCTCGTGATTTGGCCCAAAACATTTTTAGAGGACAGGAAATTTCTATTACTTCTTTGATCAGATGCCAGGATTCTTCCTAAAAGGAACAAAATGTTGAAGTGAAATGTTCAAATAACAGACTTTTTAGAATAGCTCCTAGTCTATGCTGAGAACTCTCAACAAATATGGAAGTTACAGCCCTTTCCAGACCTGCTAGGATGCTCGTCTCTGCATTCAGTGTTTATGACATACTTAGTGTGTCCAACACTGGACATCCTCAGTATGACATCTGGCCACTCAAGAAATGAAATTCTTAAGTAAACATAAGCTTTCTATTAAATTATTTGGAGCAAAAACATTCTCAGAAGTGAAAGCCACTTAGTGTTGATTAATATATTTGTTGGAGCTCATGGTCACTGTAGATTTATTTAGGGCAGTGCTTTTTAGAGTTTTTAATAGACAGTAAAGCGACTAATCCATAGTACTGTCTATGCAAGCGAACAGAACTCTTGGAACTATTCAGGTCAGTCTTTATAGAGACCATAAAGGAATCTTGAGCATTTAATGGCTTGAAGGTTCTCAGTAAACTACTGAATTAGAATGTAAGTTAAATTTATTTTCTTTTCCTATAAGAGAGCATTAAATAATTGGAACTTTCTGGGAAAAGTTCTATTTGGAGCTTCTAATTTAGTTCAGTATATTTGAACTATTTCTTCAATAAATACATACGAAGCTCTAAATATTAGACAGTATATGTGCAATACAAAGCTTGGAGTCAGCTGGATTCATGCTTTTCCTTTGTGTCTTTTGAACAGAAAGGTGGACACTATTTTGCAATGGAGAGCCATTTTTAATATAATAGCCGTGGTATGCCCTGCTAAATAGACTAAACCTGTAACTTCAGAAAATCAAGTCTCAGCTCAGTGGTTCCAGAGGCATCAGTTTTCATGTACTTTGCTCATTTTTAAACTAGCTTTTACAAATCTCAACCCCACAGATAAGTACACTTGTCTCTCCAAGTCACTCATTTACTGCCGCTTTATTTGAGAGAGTAGCAGCTGATTCGAATTGAGTGAGTTAATGGATTTGTATTGCTTGTTTATGGCTGAGTGGAGATTTGATTGGATCGTTTATTTTTGTGGCTCTTCAGTGGAGGAGGCTTACACCGTTCTGTCGCTCTGTCGTCTTTCTTTTATTAACCCTAACCCAAAGCGACTTGCTTCTCTTAGTTAAAAAAGAAGAGATTTTGGGTGCTTTCTAAGAAAACGTTACATTGATCTTGCCTGGAAGAGAAAAATAAAGAGTAACATTTTTAACCTTTTGACTTTCTAAATAAGTATAATCAAGAGCTGAAAGGGCAACTTAGTCTTCTCTGGCAACTGTAACCTCAACTGCTAACACCGAAACTTACTTTCATCCTCGTGGTGTCTGTCAGTGGTTAGTGATTTAAGCTCCATTTATTTCCTTCTATGGATGTGTTCCAACCTCTTTCTTTTCTTAACCTAAACATGTAAGCTTTTGAAAATATAAGCATAGAGAAAGAGATCTAATTTAGCAGGTTTTTGTGCTTAAGAAATAAATAAAGCTACCAAAGGAAGGAAATGGGATTGGCAGCTTTATGTCTAAAACTCTGTTTTTCCAAGTTCCTCATTAGATTTCAGAGAGAAGATTTTTTTTCTTTGTAACATAGGGTACCTGTGAAGGAATATTGGAAATTATAATGCCATGGACTATAGTTAAGACAATTGGGAGACCTGCTTGCCAAGGAAAATGATATTTATAGTTTCTACAACGCTTGCCAAAAATAATTTTTACACTGCATATAGGCCACGATCTCCTGCTTCTACGTTCTGCAGCCATTCTGCGTCGTTCGGGCATCCAAAAAGAAAGGAGAATTTCAGTAGTTTGTACAAATTAAGGAGAACTGGATTCCTTCTGGTGTTGCCAGGGCTGGTCTAGGGAACATTGCTGACTGCCTGTAGGTAAATGGGAAAGCCGAGGGCAGGTCGCCTTTCCCTGAGTCCTGGGACACAAGATGCTTCTTCCAGCCAGGGTTCCACCCAGCGGGCCGGTTCTCACACCGCGAGCTAGCTCCTCCCTGGGCGCTTGGCCTTCCAGCTTGTTTTTGCTGGCCCGGTCTGCACGCTCCCCACCCCGGGCGCCAAAGGGCGGGGCTGCAAGTCTCCACGGGCCTGCATTGGCTGGCGCGCCCGCCCCGGCGGTGGAGTGACGGGCGCGGGGCGGGGCCTCGCGGCTTGTTTGTCCGCGCCGCCTGCCCCGCCCCCGCCGAGCGCTGAGTGAAGCGCTGCAGCGGTCTCGGCTGCAGCCGTCCCGGCGATATGCGTCTGGCTGCCGCAGCGAACGAGGCGTACGCAGCCTCGCTGGCCGTCTCGGAGCTGCTGGGCTGTCACCAGTGCGGCGGGGGTCGCGGCCAGGACGAGGTACGAGGCGGGCAAGGGCTGGGGCGTGCGGGCCGAGCACCGCCGACGCTCGCACCGGCAGCTTCGCGAACGCCCCCTCGGGGGCTGCGCGGCCTGGGCGAAGGGACTGGCGTGCTCGGCGGGCCACCCGGTCACCTAAGCGGTGGCCTCGGGACAAAATAACGTCTGCTGTGCCGGCGCGCACAAGTGGGAGCAGCAGAGCTGAAGTCTCAGGTCAGACAGCCTGTGGATTTTCCCCTCTGGTTCCCGGTCAAAACAGATCGTTCAGTCACCCTTCCCTCGCCGACGTGGATTTGGAAACACATTTGAGTCGGTTAAATGATACTGCCTGGAATAAAATCGCCACTCAAGCCCTGTGCCGCTCTTCGCAGCGTTTGCCCCTGTTAAACCATCCCTGCTTTGCCTGATTCGGCCTGCAGAACCACCGGAGGTGTTTTGTGGGTATTTTTGTAAATGGTGCAAATAGGATGGTGTTTTGGAAATTGCTAATATTCCCTAAAATTCGAAGTTTGCCTCTAAAGGGAGGAGAGAGAAATACTGAAATTGGAATTGAAATCAGAATGTTGGGTTGTTTTAGCTCAAGAAATCCAAATGTGAATAATCTCCTTGTTATTTTGCACATTAAAATGGTCTAGGTCTAATTTTTTAATATCTGTTAATCGGCACAGTGCATATGGTCATGAAAACTTAAATGGCCCCTTGAAAGGTATAGAACGCCAAGTGTTGTTTTCTAGATGTTTACATTCCTGGATACTTGCTTGCTGCTCCGTTTACAAATACCAGAACAACCTTCACATTTTTCTAAAGCCCAGTAGTGGACTGCTGCTTAGCATGCGGAAGACTCCGGGTTCTACCCTCGGCATCAATAAATAAGTAACCCGGAAAACATTGCTCTGGGAGCTTTCCTAAAAACAGGCCACAGTGTGAAAGTGTTGAGTTAGCATTTACAGTTTTTGTGTGCAGGCCATCACACCCGTATCTGCTCTCACTCTGAGTAGAGAGGAACCCCAGTGGTCATGCATGAATAGCTCTGTTATTTCTGACAGCGTTTGTGGGCCGGATCTTCAGCTCCGGCTCGGAGTGTTCAAAGACTGAAGCAGCTTGTGTGTTGATTCTAGCAGTGCCTGTGGGGTTGTGTTCAACAAACTAGGCAGGTTTGCAGAGCTAGCTCTATTTCGCTTGACTGCACTTAGCATGGGAGAGGAACTAGGGAGCGGTGCTTCAAGGGATAACTTGTCCCTTCCCCCCAAAACACACTTGCCCAGTTCTCTCCAGTAGCAAGCTTCCAGAAGTTGTTGCTTCCTCCTCCTCTTTCTCCTCTTCCCTCTCCCCCTCCCTCCCTCCTCACTGTCCTAACCCAGGACCCTATACATGCCAGGCAAATTCAGTGCCACGGAGCCACATCCCCAGCCGAAATGTAAGACTTTGAAGTCAGGAAGTTTTTCATTTTCTAAACCATGGTTCATGGAAAACACACACACACGAAGAGGCACCTAACTTCCTGTCCTTTTAATAGCATAGCAGTGTTAATGGCAATTTGAAGAAATACAGTACATTTTGCTACAGCTCAAGAAATCTAAATGTGAACACTCTTGTGCTCTTCTCGTTTCTACTGGAGTTCTTTCAATGGTAGAAAGTCCATTATGCTATATAGACAAGGATTCTCCCAGAAGAGGGAGTGTGGGATTAAGACTTTAACTTTTTATCAAACTTTCTGCTTTCTTTGCCTTGTCGAAATACCATTTCTACTTGTGTAAATTTTAGAAAAAACAAGATTGACCTAAGTGTTGTGATAAGTCACATGCTAAAATATCTAGATGGAATTTTTTCATGTATCTAGTAGACAAAAATGCTTCCAATAATTTCCTTACTTTTACCTAATTTTTCAAGGAGGTAGATTGAACAGATGCTTTGGTGTTGCATTTGTAGCCAGCCATTCATCCTTAAGGAGACTGATGTGGGTCTGTATGTAAGCGTTCACCAACGCGAGGCACGTGGCTGGGACGGCGCTGGGCACTGCCGGTGGGCACTGCCGGTGGCCACTCCGTATTCTGAAATCACGTGTTGCTGTCTTACATCGATAGAGGAAACAGGTCAGACCGTGATGGTGGGGGCTGTGGTCATCTCTGAGGGGTGGGTATCGGTTCTCATGCTAGCTTTTCCAGCCACACCTTCACAGAGAACCTGTGAGGTTTCTACCTGATTAACATCTGCAGCTGCTTTCCAGCCCAACCATCTGTTCTTGGCAGTTCTGCCCCCTAGGATCTGGAGTGTAAGATCTGAGCAGATAATTGGAGTAATCTACCTAGGAAGTTAGAAAACTGCATTCAGTTTGGCTTAGCATTAAAGACATTGACTTACATTTTCTAGATTTTAATATCATAAAATACGTGTTCCTTGCTTGTGATAATAGTACTTAAAACAGTACTTGGTTTGTAACACTCTATGAACTGTGATTGCTGCTCTTGATTTTTTTTATTAACATTATTAGCTCAAGATTGCTTTTTGTCTGTTTATGTCACTTAAGGACATTCACAGAAAACTGAAAAGCAGTTTGGTTGGCAGAGATTCCCGACACGCACATGCCCTCGAGAGCTTTGCAGACTCTTCTATCATATAACACGGCGGTTGTGTGGGATGGCACTGTGGTTGCTGTATCCTCCTCCTCCTCAGCCCTCTTTTGCACACTAGAGCCATCAACTCAAAGAGTTTAAATGCCGCCATGCGATTACAGCCTTACTAAACTAAAGCCCTTGTTTTGGCCAAACCTTCGTGACTGCTCTGTACTTTTCTCTCAGGAGACGATGCATAGAGAATATTCGTCAGGCCAGGGATCAAATGTAGGGCCTTGCATGTTCGGATCAAGCCTTTTCCCACAGAGCCACCATCCCCATGTGTGCTCTGCTGTAGTGATTTCCCAAGATGCGGAGTCTTTGTACAAGTTTCTGTGAGAACAGGTCCTGGAGGATGGTGTATGGAAACTCACCAGTTCACTTTTCTCAGAGGTTAATTTGTGTGCCCTGGGAGGCTGCATGAAGCCAGTCGGCTTCTTGTCTGTACCTGGCCTGAGATTAATTGGGGTACAATCTCAGAGCTGGTCAGTAACACCCTGGAGGATTAGCCTTTTGTTTTCTGATGGGAATAAAATTAGGTAGAAACGTTGATATCATGTCCTTGTATCTCTGTTATGTACTCTGTTGGCTAAGACAGAATCTACCAACTTTTAAACCTGGTCTCCTATGAGAAGAGTAAATGTATTTGATCCTGGAGTAGGAGTAGCCATGTTTCTCGTGTGTCACTGCTCCCTCTTCTCTGTCAAGGAAGAGTTGATTGGGAAGTGTGTCTCCCTCTGCTCTCCCGCCTCTGACCGACCCTTCCATCTCTTTTCTCTGCCACTTCTCTTTCTGCTTTATAAGCTGCCCAGCTGCAGTCTCTCAGGCTCTCTGGGATCATCTGATAGCTCACCTCTGAGCTGAATGAAGTTCTTTTACCTGGAACTAGACCTGTATCCACAGTGAAGGGACTGTCAGAGACCCCTTTACAGTTCTGTCTTAGCTGCTTATTCTTCTGTCTGCAGCTCTGTAGATATTTATCAAGCAGTTAATGTAATCCTAACATTACTGTGCAGTGGGCATCTAAACCATCCCAAGGAATGCTTGCCCTCCCCCTTTGTGTGGGAATATTTCCTTTTTTGTTCCTTTTTCTTAATATTTTTTAAAATAGTTTTTAACCCTTGCAGAAAACATTTTTAGCAGAATCAAGGGCATTTCCTTGGCTATTAAAGATTTAGGGAGAAAGAAAAAAGTGGTATCAACATGACCACTAAAAGTGACTAAGAGTGGAGTTCATTTTATCAACTCAAGAATTATTTAGGACTATTGGAAAAGACTCCTGCTATAAGAAAATTTGCTTTAAAAAAAAAAAAAGATGGGGTCTCCTTATGTAGTGCTGGTCTGACTGACCCGAAACTCACTATGTCGACCAGACTAGCCTCAAACTCATGGAGAGCAGGGATTAAAAGCATGTGTCACCATGCCCTGAAAATTCTATTTTATGAAGCATTCTTGGCTACCTTATAGAAATTATAAAATTATTACTTTATAATAATTTGGTATATAATTTCTGTATGTAGTATAGAAATAAGACCAGAATGATATAATTAAACCTGTTTGTTTTGAAGGTCATATGGGTATCAATTTGGTGTCATCTAAAGAAATACTACCCACATGTTTCAAGCAGTAACATACACGCACACACACGCACACACATGTACATGTTCTGCTTCATTCTTCTGCATGACCTCAGCTCTGTCTTGCAGACCTTTCAGTTTTCCTCTTGATTAGCACTTCGGTTATTGATTAGAAGCAGTATTGAAATGATTTCCCCTTATGTGAGCAGGTCTGTATGCTCCACTTAAGATAGAATTATTAACTCAAAGAGCATGTGACTTTTTTCTTTTTCTTTTTTAAATCAGGGTCTCTTTATAGACCTGGCTGTCCTGGTCTGTCACTAAATAGCCAAGGCTGGCCTAGAACTCAGAGAGATCCACCTGCCTATGCCTCCCAAGTGCTGGGAGTGAAGACACATGCCACCGTGCCTCAGACTTTTCCATCTTAAAATTTCTTTTTCTTTTCTTTTCTTTTTTTTTTTTTAAGAATAAAAAGTGGTCTCTCTGTAGTTAATGTGGTAGGGTTTGGGGAGAGACTTAGCATGGTTTCAGTCATTCTTATTTCCTTTTCTTTGAATTATTTATGACTCTTTGCGAGTATCTTTTAAGTTTTCTGTTCATTTTAGACTTTGTGTCCTCCTTTCATGGAATTCTGATTTGTTACCAGATTTATCAGTCTTTAATTTTGACTTCTGGGTTTTGTAGCATTATGGGTCTATTTCACTACACAAGCATTTGCTAGACCTATTTTTTTGTTTTTTCATATTTAACTCTGATTTATTGTGGATTAAAATATGACGAGGGCTCTAACTTCCTTTATTCTGGGCGACTACCAGTTGTCCCAAGATCATTTGTCATATAATCTATTTGGGATGGCATCCTTTGCTATCCTGAAGTCCTATCTACTATATAGTGTGTGTCTGAGTTAGAAAATAAGTAATAAAAACTTGAAACTCTAAATACATATTGTCTAGATAACTGGTAAGGTGAAGGAAAAGGGAAAGAATAAATGTTGGCCCCAGCTTTGTACTTTTTCCCCTGGTGAAATATTTAACATATATCCAGTTTGGTCGGAGTTATAAGTTAGGCTAAGGGGATCATTGTTTTATATAAACAGTTACATTTGTTTCAGGAAGAACAAATTCTCTTCTGGAATTTATACATTGTTAACACTGAGACATGACCAGACTAGAGAAGAGTCACTTTAAATGAGTATAATGTTACATAGTACCTTCAGTGTGAGCCTGGACTGGCCACAGTAAAAAGCTATCAATGTCCAGGAAAACTGGGTGTAATATATACGATACAATTGATACATCATGGATTCAGTTGGCAAGTAGTCTGTTTTGGATTTTCTTGATAAAGATCCTCTTATCCTGTGTGCTGTTTTAGGAAGGAGGAGGGACCAGAACTTGCTATGTAACTGAGGATGACTTTGAACTTTTGATCCTCCTGCCTTCACTGCCCAAGTGTTAGAATTACAGGTGTACATGAGACAAGCACTACCTAAGCTACATTCCTAGCCCTGCCTGAATTTTTAAAATTCATTATATTCAAAAGTTTTTCATTTGCTCATCCCAAATTTCTTGAAGTCTCTCTGTTCCCTCCCAGTTCTTCTTAAAAGCAGAACAGTTGGGTTGGAGAGATGCTCAGTGGGTAAAAGCATTCATCCCACAAGTGTCAGGACCTAAGTTCAGATTCTGGGAACCCATGTAAAAGCTGGATGCACATTGAGTGCAAACATCTGTAATACCCGCATATATACAGAATGGCAGAAGGGAGAAGCAGAAATCCCCCCAGAAGCCCAGGGGCCAGCTAGCCTGCACATACAGCAGAAAATCACCAGAGACTCTGTCTCAGACAAGGGGGAAAGCGAGGACCAACACCCAAGGCTGTTCTCTGCTCGCCACATGTGCTACATAAACACGCTTGCCATGTTCACACATGCAGGCATTCATACATATACAAAGTACATACACACAACAGGAATAGCCAGTATCTGATTTATGGAATGAAATGATAGAAGTAGTAGGGAAGTAGAAATGTTTTGTTTTTGTTTTTGTTTTTAATGTGGGTGCATGCACATATGTGTGTGTGTGTTAATGCAATAATGAACCTATCCATCTGCTATGTGGGTTCAAAGATGGAACTCTGGTTTTATGCTTGGCTCAATCTCCATTTTCTTCTAAATGAAAAAAAGTATTTGTGTGTAATATAATTTTATATATAAGAATTAATCATCTGTTGTGCTTACTGTTTAGAGTGATACTGGGTTGACTGCCCTCGAGTTTTGTTATGGTTGTTTTGATATTGTATCTAAGAACATTGTCCTAGGGGAGGAGGTCCTAACCATGGGCTGTCTGTCCCTGTTAATATACCGCTCTGTCAGTGTAAGAGAAAGAACTCTAGATTTTGTCAAAAGGCAGAAATAAATAAGGTAAACAAAGTTAGTTTTCCTGAAGTAGCTTCACTCAACCCCAGAGAAAGGAGAGCTCACCATAGTCCTTTCTCTTCTGTGAATTTACTACCTAGTTCTTACTTGTCATAGCTTCTCTGCTTACTTCCAGGTGTAGTATCAATCTAGTGACAATTGTGTTTCTTCCTGTTTAAGATGTCTATATGAAGGTTGTTTTGCTTTTATTTCCTGACAAGGTGTACAGGGAGAGATGCTTTTGTTTAGTTTTGGATGTACAAACACACTGGGCTTGTTTTGTATCATTGACAGCCCACAGGGTTGGCTGCTGTGTGCTGAACTTTCTGTTCTAGACTTTCTGCCAAGTGCTTTATGCAAAACTCTGGTCTTAATGGAACAGGTTTTATTGTTTTTAGTCAGAGTCATATTAGAAGGTGTTAACTGTGGGATGCAAAAACCTGGCGTGTATATATAGCCACGAGAAAAATGTCTATAGCAAGCCTGGCTGTTTGGAATCGGCTGTTTTTCCTTCTTGCTCCTTTAGCCTGAGTTTGTGTTGTTCACTACTGGAGGCCTGAGATGCTGTAATTTTCTTTTCTAGGAACTTGGAATCAGAATTCCTCGGCCAGTAGGACATGGACCAAGCAGGTTCATCCCAGAGAAGGAGGTATGCTGTTTTGAAAGTACACAGTGAACTGCCTGCTTTTAAGGAAACATTTTCATGACCCACATCTTGGCATCCTAATGCTTGCTGGTCAAAAACATGTTTTACATAGTTATTCAGAGTTAGTCATGCTTTGGCACTGAGTTTATGGGATTAGAAAGCTGTTGTAGTCATATTGATTTCTAGTATTTCATGATGCATTTAAGCACCCGTATTTAATCAAGTAAAACTGAGACTTGTTTTTGACTCATCCTCTGCCGGCTTATATTTAGACCTTGCTTAAGAATGCTTGGAAACAGAGGTGCTCAGGCTTGTCCGTCTCAACAGGTTGGTACTAATTAATGCTAGACTGAACCTTTAATTCTATGTAAGTAGAAGCATCTGTGCTTTATGTCATAAGAACTATTTGCTAAATTGTGGTTCTCTTTTCATTAAATGAAAATAGTGTTGTAAAAAAATGTTTTAGTGTCTGCTTGCAAGCTCTGGGCATTTAGCAAGGTAAATCTGCTTCCGGATCTGGATTCTGGTCAAGTTTGCAAGCAGCCTATCTAGATACCCTTAAACTAAAGTTCAGTTCAGCCTTTGTTGTTTATCCCCCACCATATAATGGGGCTATTCTTCTGTTTTGCTACAAGTTTAAATTTGTTACCCCTCTTAAGTAAAATTTAATCTACTTCTAAGTGGAACAATGCAGCCCATTCATATTTTCCTTAACACCGGTTTCTAGTTTATGTAACCGTAGTTTTCTCTCCTTTACACAGATTCTACAAGTAGGGAGTGAAGACGCACAGATGCATGCTTTATTTGCAGATTCTTTTGCTGCTTTGGGTCGTTTGGATAACATTACGTTAGTGATGGTTTTCCACCCACAATATTTAGAAAGTTTCTTAAAAACTCAACACTATCTACTGCAAATGGATGGACCGCTACCCCTCCATTATCGGCACTACATTGGAATAATGGTTTGTAGACATTAATGAAAAATTCTTTCTGCCTGTTTTTCTTAATTTCTTTGAGAATTAATGCTTTTGATACAAGGATAAATACTTATATTCGGACTTGTAATCATATTCTTACCAGATAGCTTCTATTTTTTCTGGTTTTAAATAAGTATGCTTTCAAGTATAACAAAATATACTACATGTAGTTTTATACAGTACTAAGAACTATTCCTTTAAAATTTCTTAGGGTGTGTGTGTGTGTGTGTGTGTGTGTGTGTGTGTGTGTGTGCGTGTATAAGACAATTTGAAGGAGTCATTTCTCTCCTTCCACCATGTGATTAAACTCAGGTTGTCAGGCTTAGTGGCAGGTGCCTTTACCCACAGAGCCATCTTACTGGTCCAGAACCATTATTTCTTAGTTAAAGTACAACATAAGATGTAAGTGATGCCTCTTTCCCTCCTTCCTACTCTCCCTTCCCCACTCTCCCTAGCAAACGTCTTGAGTGGCCTAGACTGGCCTCACACTTGCTATGTAGCTGAGGGTGACCATGAGTTCCTGAGCCTCCCAAATGCTAGGATCATAATGTAGTTATGAATGGTTTATGGTGACATACCTGGTGGTAAGCCTGTTCAGTTTGTGTATAATAACCTGTCATTTTATGATTGACAGTTCAACTGAAGTGAAGAAACCCTCACACACTCCCTAGTCTAAGAGTCTGAAAGCTGGCACAGAGGCAACATTTTTAAAGTTCATTTTTCTAGCAATATTTTATTGCTGAAATATTACTGAGCTGTTTTCTAAATGAAGGTTTCTTTGTCCTGCCCCATCCCACAGCTGCTCTTGAATAACCACTCATGGTCTTAATATCAATTACAAACTGTTTGGCACAATAGCTCAGGCTTATTACTAACTAGCTCTTACTTTTAAGTGAACCCATTTCTATGTTTTGCCATGTGTCTCATGGCTTTACCTATGCTCTAATACATCTTCCTCCAGTGGCTGGCTGGCATCTCCCTTGATGCCGCACCTCCATCTAATCTTAACCTGCCTGGCTATTAGTCAAACAGCTTTTATTAACTTATTATTAATAAGTTATTCTATATTATTAAATTATTATTATATATTAATATTAAATTATTGGTATATTCCAGTGAGAAGAATACATGTTTACAGTGTACAGAAATATCATTCCATAGCATTTCCTCCTTTCTGTCTAATCATAAAGATAGTAATTTTAACAATACAGACAATAAAATATAACAATACAGACTTTAAAATTACAGACAATAAAATGGTTATCAAGTAAGAATTACACTTACAATAGCTAGTCTATTTGTATTTGACAAACTTACAGAAAATGTTTATCCTATTATCTATCTTACCTTGGTGAGTCTAAAGTTTTATATCTAATTTATCTTTTTATCATAACTAAGAAAAACTATAATTATAAATATGTAGTCTTCAACTCCATCAAAGATCTGAGAAAGAAATAATATTATCCAAGTAAGTACAAGCATGTGACTTCCAAAAATGTAAGAAATGACAGAAACAACTGACTACCTGGACAGTCACCCAGAGTTTCTCTGCAACATTGAGGCATCCAACTTCAGCTTATAGGTCTAGAATATCCCACAGGCCCTTTTCAGAAGCAGGAAAGTTTGAAGGACTGTCCTACTCCATCTTGGCAAAGTTTGGCAGCCACTTTGCTTTGTGTCCTGCTTGTCCAGATTGAACAGCATACTTACTGTCAGCAGTCAAGGCAAGAGCAGTTTCTTGCTCAATAGGCTAGCTTTGCCAAAAGAAAAAGTCCATATGGAGTGTCTTCAGTGCCCATCTTCCTCTTGGGAGTAGATCAGTGCTGCCAGGAAGAGACGTGTCTCAGTTGAAAGAATTCTAAGTTATTAAAACATGTTAAATGCCATATTCTGTAAGCCTTTGAAGTGTTTAAAGATTGCCTATTTCTCTGTATATCTAGAAAATTTTATTAACATGACTAAGTTTGACTTTTATAGATAACTAACTGTATTTTTATAAAACTGTATTTATTAATTATACATTACATTTTAATTGAGCTATATAAACATAATACCTTAAACAAGAGTGGAAATATACATACAGTATAACAAAATTAAGCTAAAATCCATACGAATGTAAAACATTTTGAGGCTAACAGTTGGTTTTTGGATTAAATTCAATAATCTATCATTTTATTCTATTTCTTTATCATATCTCCCTTTCTTCTTTTAGAAAGAGAGTGACTATGACCAATAACAATTTATAACCAACCCCGCTTAAATGAAAACAAACATTTATAAACAAATTTTGGGAATTCGGGTATATATAGTTCTGTAGACTACTTCCTGCTGATTGTTGGGTGTGGTGACCTGAGAAAACTTAGAATTATGGTCAAGTACTGATGGGGTTATTTTGTGTGGTTGGTCCATCTGAGCCAGTAGCCTTGAAGCTGTTGTGGATGTTGGATCACCTGGGCCATCCTTCCCATCAGAGACCTTTCAGGGGTCTTCCTCAATCATACCATATTAACCTGGAAGGAATCCACAGCTTCTCATCTTCTGTGGAAACAAAAGTAGACCCTCTTTTCCAAAGCAACCCATCCTTAGACCCAAATTTCAAAGTAAGATGCCTTTAAGATATCTCTCAGCAGTTAGCTCATTAACAGTCAAAAAATCCAAAGAAAACACAATAATATACATAACCCAGACTCTCTGTGTATTTTCTATCTTTAAATAGCTTATTATAATTTTTATTATGCTGTTCCTTTTTCAAAGACCTCACTTTATATTCTTTAAATTATTCCTTTAATCTGTTACTGTCTCTATCATTTTTCTTCTCTCTCCCAAGCCTACATAGATTTTTTTTTTTAAACACACTGTGATCCATTTAGAGGTTTTTGTCCTTTTCTTCTAAAGTCATTGAACTGCTACACGGGCATGGCTAGGACCAAAGTGATGGCTTTGGCAGCTGGCTCCACCCAGCTCAATTTCCCAACATGGTAGAGGACCAGTGAGAGTCATGCCTACCATCCCAGCTGTGGGAAACTGTGGGGTTCATGCTGCCTCCAAGTGGTGTACAGCCTGCTGGCCCACAAACACCAGTCAAGTGCTCCATAGCAGGATTTCCCAAAAGAGCCTTCCATGCTGCCAGTATTGAGGCAGGAAGCCATCTCTAAAAGGAGCTGCCACCAGCAAACAGAGCCTATCAGAAAAAAATGCGGCTACCAAGAAGTTGTATCTGACTCTGTTTTTGTGTGTCTAAAATCCTTTTTAAAAAGCTTTTTCAGGCTTTGTGTGGATGTGTGTACACCATGTTGGAGCACCATATGTTAATCGAGGTTTCTCTGTCCTGCCCTGTCCCACAGATGCTTTTAAGTAATCACTCAGATGCTTATATTAATTAAACTTTTGGTCAAATCACTCAGACTGATTACTAACTAGCTCTTACTATTAAATTAACCCATTTCTGTTATCTATGCATTGCCATGTCTCTCGTGGCTTCCCCTGTGCTCTGATACTTCTTGTTCCTCCAGCGGCTGGCTGGCCTCTCCCTTGGCTCTACCCCTTCTCATCTGAGTTCTCAGTTTCATTATTCTGCCTACCTTATCTGCCTGGCTATTAGTCAAGCAGTTTTTTTTATTATTAACTAGTGAGAGGAATGCGTGTTCACAGCATATAGAAAGATCATCCCATACCAATGTTTTCCATAGTGTATTTGAATTTTTTAAATTTCTGAATAAAATATGTATTTATGTAGTCTGGAAACCTTAAAACAGAATAATCAAAAACATATTTGTATGTTGTAAGGAAAGCAGATTTATAATAGTTCAAAATTTTAACATAATTACGTCTTTTTACTTTCTGTGAAGGCTGCAGCAAGGCATCAGTGTTCCTACCTAGTGAATCTACATGTCAATGACTTCCTTCATGTTGGCGGGGATCCCAAGTGGCTCAATGGCTTAGAGAATGCACCTCAAAAGCTACAGAATTTAGGAGAACTTAACAAAGTGTTAGCCCACAGGCCTTGGCTTATTACCAAAGAACACATTGAGGTACGTATGTCGTGAAATAAGCCATTGCAGTGTCACAGTTGGTTAAAGTGATACTGCTCTTTAGAACAGCTCTGGGTTGATAAGAAAATCAGATAGAAGGCTGGGATGTCGCTCGGGTGGTAGATGGCTTGTCTAGCATGCACAAAGTCCTGGCTTCATTCCCTAGCACTGGACAGTACAGACTGAGCTTGCTGTGCAGGCCTGTGATCCCAGCACTGGGGAGATAGGAAAAGAAGGAAGGAGGATCTGAGGTTCAAGGTCACTGTCAGCTACACAGCCAGTTTGAGGCTGGCCGTGGATACCTGAGGCTGAGCCTCAAAAAAAGAAAGGGAAGGGAAAGGAGGAAAGAGAGAAAAGGAGAGTCAGATAGATATCCGAAGACACACATCTTTGTGCTTTTATCCTGTGTGCATTTACTTGTGAGTGATGAGCCAGTGTTGGTATTCTGCTGTTATCTAAAGTTCATAGTTCTCATTAGGATCTGCTCTTTGTAAGGGCATGACAACATGTTACTATTTCCGAAGAGTATGAGATAGTAAGTAGTCACTGTGCTGAGCTTCCTCCCGAGCCCCACAGTTGCTCACCTCTAGTTATGTCTACAGTGTACCATTTCTAGAATGTCATATAGTTGGAACCATACAGTAGAACCTTGCAGACTGACCTCATTTAGCAATATGCACATGAGGTTCTTTCTTTTTACTTGAGTATCTTTTGTTTGTTTTCGGAGAGGGTCTTGCTGTGTAGTTAAGGCTGCCCTGGAACTTGCTGTGTAGCCCAAACTGGCCTTGAATTTTTGATCCTCCAGCTTCACCTTCCACAGTGCTGGAATTACAGATGTAAGCTACCTTATCTGGAGTTTGTCTTTCTTAAATGACTTCATAGATTTTTATTTTTATTGCTGAATGCCACTCCCATTCATCTACTTAAGGGGCCTCCTGATAAGTACTAGTTTTGAGCAGTTATGAATAAAATTGCTATATTCATATGTAGACATTTTGGTAGACAAAAGCTCTCAGCTTACTTGGATAAATTAGTAGGTTGCACAGTAACTCCTGGGTTGCACAGTAAACCAGTGTGCTTTGGAAAACACAGACACTATCTTTCAAAGGCTGCCCCAGTGATTTGTTCCTGCTGTCCTGCATTTTCGCCAGCTATGGTCATTGTCTTAAAGTCCATCTCTTCTTACAGATGTGAAGTAGCATCTCGTTTATCCTTATTTGTAGATAACATCTTAAGCTAGTTTCTTCTGATTCTAGAGCTTTAAAAAAATCAGCTTTCTCTATAAATGTGTACCACAGTATAGAAACATCTAAAATATGTTTTCAATCTTGTCCATCTGTGTTACAGAACATTTTAGACACTGTTACATAATAGAAGAAATTATCAGGAGGTGTAATGTTTGAGTATGATTAGTGTAGTACCTGTTAAATTGCAAGAAAAGGCACACACGATTCTAAAATAGGTGGATAAGCACCTGGGACACAGAATTGAATTTGAGGAATTGTAGGGTTTATGCATAACAAACAGAATCAAGGACTTAAGAATCTTTAGAATGAAATTGCTCAAGCCAATTGTCTTTAAAAGTTCCTTTAAGAGACATGATTAAATTAAAAAAAAGCAGAGTTTCCAACAGTGGTGTCCACTTTAACGCAAACAATACGTTTTCACCGACAACATGTGATTCGTTCTTATCCACCATCTAAAACACAGCAACCAATTATAAGCAAAATAAAATCCTATTACATTTTAAAATAAATTATTTCAGAGAGTCAGTGACAGTGTGCCAATAGATGTTAAGCTCATATTTCTAAATAGATTTTTAATAAAATTTTAACCAATTATAGGTTTTATATATTTTAAATTATAATCTTAACTGGGCTTTGTATGATGTCTAGTCCTGTTTCAGTCAGTTGTTAAATACTAAAATGATCTGCGTTTATCACACATCTCAGATTAAACATCCATTCTCATCTGCCAGGGGCTTTTGAAAGCCGAGGAGCACAGCTGGTCTCTGGCGGAGCTGGTCCATGCTGTGGTTCTGCTCACACACTATCATTCTCTTGCCTCATTCACGTTTGGCTGTGGGATTAGCCCCGAAATTCATTGCGACGGTGGCCATACCTTCAGACCTCCTTCTGTTAGCAACTACTGCATCTGTGACATTACAAATGGCAATCACAGCATGGATGACATGCAAGTCAACTCAGCAGGAAATACTTCGGTAAGTGTCTGTTGTTAAGAGACTGTAACGAGACTGGTTACTATGCTTGGTACTTTTTTCCTCTATGGCTTATTCAAAAGCCTGTCCTGTTAGGTCCACAGAGATGTTAGATTTTGTTTTTCTGTGTTTCAGGACAGAGTTTCTCTTCGTAGCCCTGGCTGTTCTGCTGGAATTTGCTCTGTAGTCCAGGCTGGCTTCAAACTCACATAGATCTGCCTGCCTCTGCCTCCCAAGTGCTGGGACTAAAGGCTTGTGCCACCACCGCCCAGCTAGGTCCGTCTTTTAAGGATGAATTTATTCTACTGCCAGTGTCCATCACTAGTCTAGATGCTAAGGCCATGGTTTTCAGCCTGTGGGTTGCGACCCTTTTTGAGGGGGATCAAAAATGATCCTTTTACAGGGACCTAAGACCTAAGATCTTAGGTATGACATGAATGCCTAAGACCATTCTGCATATCAGATGTTTATTATTGCAATTCAGAACAGTGTCAAAATTACAATTATGAAGTAGCAATGAAATAATTATATGGTTGAGGGTCACCACAACATGAGGAACTGTATTAAGAGTCATAGTGTTAGGAAGGTGGAGAACCATTGCACTAAGGTCTTGTTGAATTTTCTTTTGCTCTAGCCCAATGTTGGAATGCCAACATGTTGTTGTTCTTTTGGCTTTTGGGGGGGGGTTGCCACCAGCTCCAAAATAAATATATACAGAAGGAGACTTGTTTGTAGCCAGCATTTCGTATCTAAAATTACCTCTCTTTTGCCTCTGAGCTTTTATCTTTCTCTGTTTCTGTATACCTTCTTTACTTATTTCTCCATGGTTTACTATATAGCTGAGTGACTGACCTTTGATGTCCTCTTCTCCTTGTCTGTATTGCTCCTTCTTCTCTTCCTCCCAGATTTCTCCTTCTATTTATTCTCTCTGCCTGCCAGCCCTGCCTATCCTTTCTCCTGCCTCACTTTTGGCCATTCAGCTCTTTATTAGACCATCAGGTGTTTTAGACAGGCAGAGTAACATAGCTTCATAGAGTTAAACAAATGCAACATAAAAGAATGCAACACATTGTTGCATCATTCCACAGCATCAGCAAATGTAACAATCTTAAAATAATATCCCACAACATTAAGGGATACACAACACTGTGAGCTCTTCTAGGAGGTTACAGTCATCATTTCAGGGCCATTAGCCAACCAGGACCAGCTAATACTGAATGACCACAACTGTGACATAAGGGAAGGCTTAAAATAGTGTGACCCTGATAGAGGAGTGCTGTGGACAATGGTTTTTACCCTGTAAAGATTTGTTTCTTGTTTAATAAAATGCTGATTGGCCAATAGCCAGGCAGGAAGTATAGGTGGGGTGACCAGGCAGGAAGTAGAGGTGGGACAATGAGAACAGGAGAATTCTGGGAAGAAGAAAAATTCAGTCTGCAGTTGTCACCCAGATGCAGAGGAAGCAGGATGAGAAGACCTCGCTAATGAAAGGTACTAAGCCATGTGGCTAACACAGACAAAAATTATGGGCTAATATAAGTTGTAAGAGTTAATCAGAAAAGCCTGAGCTACTAGGCCAACTAGTTTATAATTAATGTAGAGCTCTGTGTATTTCTTTGGGACTGAACTGCTGCAGGACCAGGCAGGACAAAAACCTCGGTCAAAAGAGGCAATTTCCTGGTGGCCACCGTGTTGTTCTTCCTCTTCCCCCTCCTCTTCTTCCTTTTCCTCTTCCTCCTCCTTCTCCTCTTCGTTGTCTTCTCTGGCAAAAGGAAAGACTGGCTTCCTAACTGTTAGGCTTTTAGGAAGTTAAATCAACTTTGATCTCCAAATTTTCCCTTTAAATTTTTTTGTGTTTAATTTTGTACATATATAGAATCTAATGATACCAGCTGAATGTAAATTTATTAAAATGCTGTGGTGTTTTAAATGAGAATGGCTCCTATAGGCTCATATATTTAAATGCTTGGTCCCTAGTTGGTGGAACTGTTTGGGAAGGATTAGGAGCTGTGTCATTGGGTGTTGACTTTGAGGTCTCAGAAGCCCATGACATTCCCAGCATCTCTCTCTGCCTACTGTTGATGAGTCGGGATGTAAGTTCTAAGCCTGCCTGCCAGCTGCCATGCTCCTTGCCATGATGATAGTGCATAAGTCAGAAGCTGTATGCAAGTTCCCAATTAAATAGTTTCTTCTATAAACTATCTTGGTCCAGGGGTCTCTTCACAGCAATGCAATAGTAACTAAGACATTTTTTTCCTTCTACCTTTCTATCTTCTGTTTTGTTATTCTTTTGTTTTAAAGTCAGAACAATTTGATTTTTTTAACGATTCATTTATTTTATGTATGTGAATGTATGTACAACTTATGTCAGAATTGGGCATCAGAGCCCACTATAGATGGTTGTGGGCCACC
>JAQHUG010000179.1:1733383-1744035 GCA_028555095.1 Dicrostonyx torquatus
CTTCAGCAAACCCTTCAGTCTGGGATGCCTACCTTAATCCCAAGGTCACATTTGAGGTAAAAAATAAACTTTCTGTAACATCTTTCTCCAAGCAGAACTTCACAGCTCAGTTTGACCAGTATAGGCTGACAACCACAGTCACATTGCTTTGTCTTCTTAAAGTCAAAATTTATTCAAAGTCAAATTTGACCCCCCTGAGGGGAGCAAACAGACCCCCTCACAATAATTACAGTAAACCTCCAACTGGATGCTTTGTTCAAAACTACACTGTGTGTTAATGCTGTAGTCAATCTGGAACCAACTAGGAGACAGCTGGGCAAGTCTGCCTGCAGGGCATTTCCTGGAAAGCTCAACTGAGGGAGGTAAACTTCCCTCTCAGAGGTCAGCCATTCTCCCCCAGGCTGCCCAGACACAAGGAGGTCTGAGGGTAACGCAGGCTTTTGTCTTCCTGCCTTCATGCTGGCTGTCAAGTCCATCGACTTGGTTTTTTGCCACCATTGCTGCTGTCTTTCATTGACTTGGGACTCCAGCTTCTTCAGTCTTCGAGGTGGACTGAAGACCAGATGCTCTCCTGGAATCCTCCAGGCCTTCAGTGCCGAGGCTGCGGAAGCCTTCAGTCTTCCGGACTGATCACCGTGTCCAAAACACAGACAGCCATTGTTGGAGTTCCCAACCAGTAAGCCAACTTAAGAAATCTCCTTTGATCATATATTTACATTCATCCTATTGATTCTGCTCCTCTGAGAACCCTGGCTCAGGCATATACTAAAATAAAAAGAGGTACTAATCTCATTTTGTATTATGAGCTCAAAAATTTAGTTCATTCTCTAATGTGTGCCCCCCCCCAGCTAGAAGTAAGCTAGGAGTCAACCAGGAATGCCGCACAGCTAAGCATCTAATCTGTCACATCTTCCCTCTTAGACACAGGCTAATGAGAAAAGTAATCTAATCCGGTCAGTGTATTGCAAAAGAAAAGAAAGGCAAAGTACTCTCTCTCTTTTTTTTTAATCTCTCTTACTTAATTCAAGAAATAGGCAGATGGAGCTGGAGAGATGGCTCAATGGTTAGGAGCACTGGCTGCTCTTGCAGAGGACCTGAGTTTGGCTCCCAGCACCTATATACAGGAGCTCAAAACCATCTGTAAGTACAGTTCCAGGGGATCTGACACCCTCTTCTGAATTCAAGGGAATCCATACATATGGGGCATGCTTACATAGAAACATACATGCACATAAATAAATTTTTTTTAAAAATCTAAAAAAAAAAAAAAGAAAGTAGGATCTGGAGAGATGATTCAGTGCTTAAAAGCACTGGCTACTCTTGGCAGAGGACCTGAGTTTGATTCCTAGCACCCACAAGACAGCTCACAACCATTTAGAACTCCAGTCTCAGATCTGACGCCCTCTTCTGGCCCCCAGAAGTACTGTATGCACAGGGTGCACAAAACAGATAACATGCAGGCCAAGCATCCATACAAACAGAAGAAAAAATTAAACTAAAAATCTGAAAAGCAATCTTTCCTCCTACTCCTGTGCTGGGACCAAACCCAGGGCCCGGAACCTGGCAATCAAGCATCCTGTCACTGAGCTCCATCCCCGCCTCCCAGCAGTGCTCTCTCTCCTGCTTATTCCTTCTCTTACTCTGAGAACAAGAAAATACTAGTCTGAGGCAAGGGACTTATTTTTAGATGTAGCAGGAGGTGGGAAAGATGCTCATGCAGTCATATGCCTTCCTGTAGACCGTTCCTCCCGTGGACAAGCTAAGTCTCCATTGCTCAGTTCCTTCACTAGTGAACCGGCAAGCGCGTTCATTCCAAAGTAGGATATTTTCTAAGCAATTTAAAGGCAAATAGAAAGAGAAGTCTTAAAATGTGTATATTTCCATCTCACATCTCTCATAGCAGAAAAAAATATATATATTCATTTTTCCTAGAAAAAGAAATGCTTATTTCTTTCAAAATACATAGGCTAGTCACTAAAATCAGTATTCTCAAAATGCTCCACATGTGTTAATACTGAGAAACAGTCATGCTTTTACCACTTCCCAAGAATGAGGGAGGCCTGGCTTCCCAGTTCTGCCTTTAGCCTGTGTCATGTTAGAAAGAAGGGATGGGCAGGGGCTCCAGAGCCGTGTGGTGACTCTGAATTCGCTTCAGAAGCTGCTGTGCCACAGGTTTGAACTCTGTTTCCCAGTGGAGTCTATGATAGCTTTTTAGGTCTTGGTCAAAACTGCCATCCAGGGCTAGCTCTTCATCTGTATTAAAAAAGAAAATCAAAATTAGAGCAATTATGTGGAGTGTGATTACACTGAATAGAGAGCATTTCCCATTGGAGTGGGGGTGGAGGGGACGGGGTGGGGGTAGTGGGATGGGGAGATGGCAGGCTTTTCACTCCAGGTTATCTTAAATACACCATGACTGACGTGACTCAGTCACATATGATGTGATCTAGGACTAAAAGACGTGTATTTATTTATTTATTTGGTCTGTGTGTTTTTGAGATAGGGTCTTCTATGTTGCCTAGGCTTATGCTAATCTGTAACTCCAGAACCCATATGATTCCCCTGTTTCAGATTTCCCAGCACAGGAGACCACAGGCTCATACCACTGTACTCTGAGAAAGAAAGCTATTTTAATGGACATTCTTTTGAACTTCACAAATAGTTAAAAGCAGTGTATATATGTGTGTTTAATTTACTCGGGTCTGTTTGAGTTATTTTTATTTTATTATTATCATTATTAATATCTCTGTGTGTTCCACGATTGTAAGCCTATGTGTGTACCATGCACATGTGTGGTGTCTGTGGAGGTCAGAAGAGGGGACTGGATCCCCTGGATCTGATTGTGAGTGTTGGGAATCAGGACAGTGGCTTAGAATTTCAGAACCTCAGCATTCAGCCTCTGGAGTGCTAAGTGCTGGGACCGCTAGCATGCACCCACAGGCCCCAGCAAGTCAGCATGCACTAGCCCACCCCTGCAAGCCAGCATGCACTAGCATGCCCCTGTAAGCCAGCATGCACCAGCATGCCCCTGTAAGCCAGCATGCACCAGCACACCCCTGTAGACTAGCATGCACCAGCATGGCCCTGCAAGCCAGCATGCTCTAGCATGCTCCTGCAAAATAAGTATATTTTAGTGTCTCAATTTTAAAGAACAATAATTTGTTGTTATTGTTTAAAAAATACCTCTTAGATTGAAGTGAGCTTTTCTTCCAATAATTTCCTAAATTTCACACATCTGTTTGTACCCAAAAGTCAATGACAATTTCTCAAAATAAGTGAGGAATAGATGATTTCATTATATATGCTTTAGAAAGGTTAATTACTCCAATGATTGAAAGATAGGAATCTTTTAGGAAAGTGGGCCAATTTGACACAAAAGACACTACCCCACCCCACACTTCCTATAAAAAAAAAAAAAAACACTTGGGGATGTGGAGAATCTTAAGGACTATCTGAGTCTCCAAAGAGATGCAAAACAATGCAGAAAAGCACTTGTAAAAATAAGATGAAAAATAAAAGTATAATTTGTTTAACAAAGAGCACACTGAATTCTGTGAACACTCTTAAGTATCTCCAACCCGCGTGGAAAAGCACATAGCCACAGTCCTCACTAGCCACCGCCTCGTTGCTGCTCCTATTGGCCTCACCTCACACCTTAGGTGACAGACTTCAAGAATGTGCGCTGGCTCTGCCATTCCTAGCTCTCTGACCCAAGGTAGACAACTTACATAGTGACCACTAAGTCCCAAGATGACCACAAATCCTGCTACTTACACGATGCGCAAACATGATACAGGACCAATTAGGGCCCTTATTCAGGGCTGGCTCTGTTTACACTTTCTGCAGCGGACATCTGTCTGTTCAGGGTGTACTTTGCACCAAGGGTGTCAGTGGCACCAGCATTAGATAAGGAGTGTAGGATCCCTGTTTGGACTGTCCCCTCCCCTCCTCGGGAACAAGGCAGAGTTATGCGGCTCTGAGATAAGTTCTATACAGACACAAACACTCCAGCCAGGCCTCCATGGAGACCTTGTAAGCAAACCTGGCCCTCTCCACCGGTGAGATAACCCAGGCCTCCAGCCAGGAGGGCACTGCTTGTGTTCCATGCCTTCAAAGGCCTTCCTGTTTGGCTTCCTCTGGACAAGAGCAGCCTGCTAGACTGAGGGACTCCAGATTTCTAGACCATCTTCCTGTTTGCTCTTTTCTAGATCTTTCTGAGCACTAAACATTTGCTGGCAAAGTCTGTTTTCTGTGCTTTCCCAAGGTGTGTAGTTCCAAGCGGTGGGACCCTTTACGGCTCCCTTCTCTGCTAGAGCCATGGATAAATTTGGTGGTTTGGCATATTCTCTGTTAGGAGGAGGAGTTGTTTGGTTGATTTGGTTTTTCAAGACAGGGTATCTATCTCTGTGTAGCCCTGGATGCCCTGGAACTCACTCTGTAGACCAGGCTGGCCTCGAACTCACAGAGATCTGTCTGCCTCTGCCTTCCAAGTTCTGGGAGTAACATGTGCCACCACTGCCTCATCTGTTTTTGGTTTTTAATCTAATGTTAGCACTCTGTTGCCCTTGAGGCCCAGCCTATATAGAAATCAGTTCATCAGTAGCCAGACCATATTAGCTCTAAGTCAGGAGAGACAAGATAAAGATAGTTAAGTAGCTACCGGTAAGTAAAATGCAGAAATAAAAAGTGCACTAAAAAGTGGCGTATTACATTAGGTTAGAGTTCTGAGCTTGTGCTGCAAGGAGTGGCAGAGGCTGATCCACTTAAGTGTAGCTCCATCAAATGTCCTGTGGCCTGCAGGAAGCAGTATTTTTTTGTTCCATGACGCTCTACATACTTATTTATATAAATAACAAGCAAATACTACCTTTTCTATGTGCAATGATATATCTGGCATCTTCTTTACCACTTCAGTTTTTAAACATGTTGGTTCTAACAGCCATGGTGTAAACAGCACTGATCTTGATAACTAGTCATTCTTATGTTCTCTCTGTGCACTACACACTTCCAAATATTAAAACTTAGGGCCAAGTATTACAAAGAATTGAATGACTTGAAGCAATCAGTGCTCCAGTGCCACTGTGTGCAGTAAAGCAGTGCTCCAGTGCCACTGTGTGCAGTAAAGCAGTGCTCCAGTGCCACTGTGTGCAGTAAAGCAGTGCTCCAGTGCCGTTGTATGCAGTAAAGCAGTGCTCCAGTGCCACTGTATGCAGTAAAGCAGTGCTCCAGTGCCACTATGTGCAGTGAAGAGGTGCTCCAGTGCTGCTGTGCACAGTGAAGCGGTTCTCCTGTGCCACCATGCCCAAGTGAAGCAGTGCTCCAGTGCCACTGTATGCAGTAAAGCAGTGCTCCAGTGCCACTATGTGCAGTGAAGAGGTGCTCCAGTGCTGCTGTGCACAGTGAAGCGGTTCTCCTGTGCCACCATGCCCAAGTGAAGCAGTGCTCCAGTGCCACTATGCCAAGTGAAGCAGTGCTCCAGTGCTATCATGCCTGGTGGCACTTTGGTATTGTCCTCATGTTGTGATTCTCCAATTGGAATGCTAGGCCCCACTGTACCCTTGTCACAAAACCTGATGTCAGGATACAAGAACCTCAGGGTGAGCATACAGTAATTGAATATAGGACAAACAGGATGGCCTAGCGAGTTTAAGGCGCCTGCTGCCAGGCCTGGCAACCTGAATGTGATCTCTAGAACTCACGTGATGGAAGGAAAGAACTGCCCTCCCCCTCTTGTCTTCTAATCTTCATCTGGGTACCATGATATGCTCAAGTGCACACACACTTATATATACACACACACCACCACCACCAACAACAACAACAACAACAACAACAAAACTTTGGCAAGTCATGTAACCTTTCTAGACTCACTTTCTAACTAAGTGACAGCACTCGGCTGACGACCTCAAAAACACCCTGGGAGTGTAGGGTGCTAGAAAAACAATAGTACAATACAGACATGCTGACACGACGGACTGAGGTTGGAGGATGGCAGATTTGCGGTTAGCCTGGACAACTAGATGGCCTGTTGCTACCCCATCCAAAAGTTATGAACTTAAATGAAAAGTGTATCGCAGTACTTTTAACTTGTAGGTAGCCAGCACCCCTCCTAGCCAATCCACAGCTTTCACCGAGCACCTAATTATGAGATTTCCTTCCAGGGACTCTGGGAGCCAAGAAGTAAAGCGTACAAAACCATCAGGACGGTGAAATCACACAGGTCATGCATTATGATTGCCTGCTACATTAGCAGCCTAAGGTCCCTGTGATTAGACCATGACTGTGGGCTTCAAAAGCCATGAAACCTGCAAGGGGGTATACAGCATGTGTGGGCGCCAAAGGCTGGAGGAGCCCTGTGAGGCTTGGAGTAATAGGCAAGAGACCAACGTCAACCAAATGCCTTCCGGGGATTCTGCCCTGCCCACAGCTTTTCTGGCTGGTCCTTACAGGCTGTGTGGCCCCTGACCCCTTGTTATTTAGAGCTGAATGTCCCAAGCTTAGACAACAATGACAGTCTTTAGACACACCAAAGCCTCAGACTCCTGGTGAGTGGCTCCCTAAACCAGCCAGGTCTCCTCCCTGAAGCGTGTCAACAAACACTGGGTGTGGAAAGTGGGAACACAAGGCAGCAGAATATGTGAGCAAGCATGAGATCAGAGAGTGCAGGGAGGAGCAGGGGAGCTAAACTGAGGTGGGGCTGGGTCTCCAGGACAGTGGATCCAGAGCAGGGCCGAGGACGCCTGCTCCTGCGCATGTCTCAGGAGCTGATGGATCCTGGACAGCCCCTGGGACACTGCACTATCTGGTTTCCTGGCTTCCTCCTTCCTCCACATCCCTCCCTGAATTGTCTTCATGAGCTAGAGCAGAGGTCCCCAGCTCTGGCTCCGTACCTCAGACTCATGGATTCCCAGGCCGGGCCCTGGAACTGAGAACTGCCGAGGCTGTGCCAGGCCAGCTGTCTTAACTCCACAGCTGATGTCTGAGCTCAGGCCCCATGGGAACTGAACTCAGGCAACCTGTGCAGGCATCCCTGCTTCCTGCCACCAGAGAAACCACACACAAGGACACTTAGAACTTTAATCATTTACAACTAGGCCCGTTCTTTTCCATAGTCTGAATTTTAATACGGGTACACGCAAACTGCATATGTCCTCATGGCAAACTCTGTAACAGCCAAGCTGATCTGATTCCTCCGTTCCTGTCCAGTGATATCCTGCCACAACCCTAGCATTCAGAAAGCGTATCAGCCCTCCTTGAGGTCTTGCCTGGCATCAGGCACAGTATTAAACTCTCGGTGTAAGTGCACACTTATTCCTAGGCACCCTGAAGAATAGGCATCAATCTCCTGGAACTTCAAGGGGATAACAAGAGGAGCGGCAGTTTGGACAGGAATGGCCCCCACAGGCTCATGTAGCTGAACCCTTGGTGATCAGGGAGTGGTGCTAATTCACAGGGATTAGGAGGCATGGCCTTGTGGGAGGAAGTGTGTCATGGGGATGAGCTTTGAGGTTTCAAAAGTCCATGCCAGTCCCAGTCTCTCTCTCTTCCCGCTGCCTGAGGATCTGCATGTAGAACTCTCAGCTTCTTCTCCAGCACCTCACCTGCTGGGTGCCATACTCCCTGACTAAGCCTCTGAAACTGTAAGCCAGCCCCAATTAAATAATTTCATATGTGAGTGCCTTGGTGGTAGTGTGTCTTCACAGCAACAGTCCAGTGACTGAGACAAGAGGCAAAGCAAAAAAAAAAAAAAAAAAGGCTAAGTTTAAAAACTTATAAAGGATAAAGCAAGGGCAGAAATTTGGAACTGTTTGTCTGGAAGACTGTGGCTCTTCTGTGTTTCTGTGTGATGCCTGTCTAAGCCTCACAACTGAATGTGTGGGATGCACGGGGTTCATCACACTCCCATTTTAGAGCTACACAACTGAATGTGTGGGATGCACGGGGTTCATCACACTCCCATTTTAGAGCTAGGAAGGCAGGCAATAAAAGAGAGATGCACTATTTAAATAACATCCCAAACACAAGCTGGAGGAATTCAGGACATGGCTTCTGAGTCTGCTGGGCCTCGCTCTCCACATTGCCCACCATAACTGGATAATCACAGACCCTCGCCTCTAAGTAGGGAAGAGAATTTGTAAAATCATTCACTCATTAACTGATCTCAATTATTGTTTTTTTTTTTAGACCAAAACCAGGTTGGAAAAATTCTAAGAATAGAAAAAAAGGTTAAAGTAGGAAATGCTCTTCGGTTTCTGTGTTTTCTACCTTCCAAGCACAGGAGCCCACCGTAATGTCACCTGGTGTCACAGACCCTTCCCCACGGGATAGTCCACATCACTAATTAAAATATATTCACCTGAGAACATGCCAATTCAAAATAGCTTTTAACCATGATTTCTTAGTTATGACTGAGTCTACATGCTTTTAAACAGCAGAAGCACAAGGCTGCTGACACTTGTGTAATCTAAGAAGATGAAGGGGAAGCCACAGACGAAACTGACAGTCCCAGTTCCAGGCAGTCAGAAATCTGTCTGCACGAACTGGAACTAGCTCTCCGTCTCCCCCAGAAACTATCTGCAAGAGTTCACATTCTGCGGCTGCGTACCAATTGCGACCCCGCCAGGTCAGGTCCGAGTACTATTTTCTTGCCTGGGTGGAAAAGGTCACCGATCCACAGCAAGGGCCCTTACCTAAAAACGATGACAAGAGGACAAGGAGCGTGTTGGTGTCTTCATCTCCAAAGCACGATGATGCACTTGTGATGTTTTCACTGAAGTTCCACAAGGTCTTGCACACCAAGCAGGCCAGCTGCCAATCGCCAGGACCAAACTCCCTTAAGCAATCCACTAGCCTGGGGGAGGGAGGGCAAACAGAAACGTCGGTGGCTCAGAATCTGGCTTGCAGTTTTGCATGGTTGGTATGATGGCTAGCCTTTAAGTTCACATCTCCAAATTTAACTGCCTACAAAGTTTTCACCCGTGCACCTCTGATTAGTGGCCAGTGGCCAGTAGATTCTCAGCCCTCTCTGGACCCTCACTGCTCTAGTGGAATGATCCAAGGGCCCAACCTCCCAGGACAAACACGTTCCCAGTATCCTGAGAGCCTTACTTACTTTTTAATGCCTCCACCTTCTTTCAGAATTGCCCGCTTGTCTTTATCCACGGTGAGGTTTAGGAGAACCCCACAGGCCGAAAAGCAAATGTCCTGGTGCTTGGCTTCCAGCAGTGCAATCATGAACTTGTGTACTGGGAGAGCAGAGAACACGCACAGACTGGTCAAAGCCTGCATCCCAGCTGCAGCTTGTTTTGCAAGTGGGGTGGGGTTTGGGGATGAGGGACAGAGCAGGGGTGGAAAAGTAGGAAGATGTGGCTTACAGCACCAGAACCTTGGCTGGTGGGCTGAACTCATTCCTAAGCTTTATTTGACTCCCACTGTGGACCCAGTAATATCCACCGCTCTTAGAGCTCATTGCTGCTCCCACAACCTCTGGCCCTATTACTGCTATCACTGACCCAAGAGCAAGCCCCTCTCCGTGGAGTCCCCACTGGTGACATTTCTCCCTACTTCTGGTTGCTCTCAAAGGCTTCCAGTTGTAACTCTACTGCACAGCCTGGGGCAGCAGCGCCAGGTCCTGACGAGCTCTTCCTGAAGTTTCCAGAGCATAGAGATTAGAATGCTGGGAACTGGCCTGCACAGCCCAGAACTGCTAGTGCAGGGACTGTGCAAGCTGGGTGGGCCAATCGTTCCCCCTTACTGCAGGAGGTGGAACTAGAGACCAAGAGTCCTGGTTTCTCATCCCCGAGCAGATGCCCACTGGAGGGATCAGGGAATGGATGAGGTGTGACCACCACCAGGCTCCATTTACCAAGCACCTGAGTGGTGGACTCCCTGGAGTCCATGTGGGCTGTGTTGACTGGGTTGTATAGTGAGCTTGACGATGCACCCCCAAATGCTAGCTCTCGGGGCATAGGGATAAGGGGTTGCATCTTGCCGATGCTGCAGCTGTATTTGCATATCTAGGTTTACTATCACCAACATGCTTAGGCATTTTGATTGTTAGTGGTTTGCTTTGTTTGAGAAAGGGTCTCGAGTATTCCAGGGTACTGGATAGTTTTACAGCTCAACTCAACACAAACAGGAAGGCGGGGTGGTGTGGGGGAGACACGGACGGACACGGACATCAACTGAGAAACTGCTTCCATAAGATCTAGCTGTAGGCAAGCCTGTAGAGCATTTTCTTAATTAACGATAGGGGAGGACCCAGCACCTTGTGGGTCCACCCCTGAGCTGGTCCTTGGTCCTGGGTACTATAAGGAAGCAGAAGCAGGCCAAGCAAGCTGGCTTCTACGTCAGCTTCTTCTGCACTGGATTCCCTCAATGGATTGGGATTCAGGCTATGGAAACCAAATAAACCCGTCCCTCTCAAGTTGCTTTTGATCATGGTATTTCATCACAACACTACAAACCCTGCTAACCCTGAGACACCAGGGCTGGCTCAGAACTTTCTGTGTAGCTGGGGTGACCTGAAAGATTTTTGCTTTGAGGTTTTGTTTCTTTCGTTCTCTTCTTCTTCTTCTTCTTCTTCTTCTTCTTCTTCTTCTTCTTCTTCTTCTTCTTCTTCTTCTTCTTCTTCTTCTTCTTCTTCTTCTTCT
>JAQHUG010000179.1:1745794-1771061 GCA_028555095.1 Dicrostonyx torquatus
TTATTCTTCTTCAGCTCAGCTTGATCTGGCTTACTGCACCAGTGGAGAAACATTATGAGGGTGGGGGAGTGGCTGACAGAAAAACCTAATAATATTTACAACCATAATACATTCTATTTACTGTAGCTGTCATTTCACAATCAAATTTTAACATATTCTAGCATGTGAATGAAAAAGATCTCCAGTCTATCCCTAGGGGTAGACATATGAGTGCAAATTCCATTAAACAACACACACATACACACACGCACGCGCACACACACACACACACACACACACACACACACATGCACTGCCTTATTCTACCACCTAAGAGGCTTGGGGAGAGAGAACACAACCTTGGTCTATTCCAGCATCCTGAGCTGTCCCCCATATGGGATGAATGTAAAGTATGGTTCATCTCAGAACAGAAACAAACACCACACTTAATTGTCTAAGCCTCCAAGTCACTTAGCTGACTAATGATAAGAACCATGTGCTTAGGATCTCAACTGTCATGAACCCACCATTTTTCTGCATGAGGAAATTGCAGACATCATGGTCCTGGGAGAGGTTTCCAAAGACGCGCACGGCCTCCAGGATGCCATCCATGTTGTTACTCACCAGGAGCTTTAAGAGCACTGGATATGGCAACCAGAGAGAGGAAATGAGTAAATTAAAAAAAAAAACTTCCAAATACCATATATACACTCTACCGTTACTACATAAATGTATATACTTAAGCAATAACAGGGTAATATTGAGTATATGAGTTTTGTTTATGTGGGCTTGTGGTTGAGCTTTGTTTGGCGTATCCCTGGCTGTCCTGGAACTCGCTATGTAGACCAGGCTGGCCCTAACCTCACTTAGCTCTACCTGTCTCTGCTTCTGGAGCTGAGTGTCTTGCACAACTTTAAACCGACGCTGGTGACATTATTCTCTACTTCTATGACCGTATTTCAAGGTGAATGTAAACTAATCTAGCACACACAGAGAACTTAGCGTTTTTTTCACGGTGCTAAAATACAAACCATGGGGCATTTCAATAAGAACTAAGAAACCCATTGTTCCCACGGGCAATGTTCTCAGCTCCCTGGGGCAGCTCGCACAGCAACGCCTCCAGGTATATTTTAGGTACTAAAATCAAGACCTTAACTGAGTGTCGATGAAGCCACGCCCAACTGAGCCTTACGTTCAGCAACATACAGCTTTTTGTGTTGCAGGACAGAGCTCTTCACTTGGTAGAAGGACAGATTGTTGATGGCTGCTGTGGTGTTGATCACCAGCTCCTCGCAGTCGCCCAGCGACTTGGATTCTGAAACCAAGGGATGGGGGAGTCAGATATGCTTGGCCCTGCAGATCCAGGGATGCCACACGCGCAGCAACAGCAGTTGGGGCTGGGGAACAAGCTGGCTGTACGAGCTAAAGAGGCAGTGCTTGAGAAAGCTTTCCTTCCTGTGATGTGATTGCCTGCAGGGAGCCGCAGCAAAGTAGCACATGCTACCCCATTTCCCACAGCCAGGTCTAGAAGTCAGGTGGGGCCCTTGGTCTGCAGTGAAGGAGACAATACCACAGTGACCTGAGATGTCCCTGACCCAACCCACATGCTGTGGTCCTAGGGACCCAACCTGGGTAGCTTACTCTAGTTCCCACATCCTGCCTCTCAAAGGAGAGGTCCTCAGGTCATTGTCTATCCCTTGTCATTGGCTCTGTCTTCCAAACACAACAGATGGCTTCCCGCTTCCTCTGTCACCCCCAAACTGGCCTCCTTCCTGCCTCCCCGTCCGGGTGCCAGACTTACACTCACCATGCCCAGTATTTTTTTGAACTTAGTACTTGAACTTTCAAGTATTTACTGGGGCTCCAAGTAAATTTACACAGGCTGGAGACGCGACTCCATTGGCAAAGGTTTACCCAGCATGCACAGAGCCCTGGTGGCATCCCCAGCCCTGCATAAACTGGGGACAGTGGTGTACACTTATTCGTGTGGTAGAGGCAGGAAGATCAGAAGTTCAAGGTCATCCTTAGACACATCCTTAGATAGCCCAGTTGGGCTATATGAAAAGAAAGAATGAAAAAAGAAAACAAATACTTGGTGAGTATGAAAATGAATGAGCAGATTCTCAGCTTAATACATAAGGGGGCCCTCAGTGAGCTTTTGTCCCTCTCTCTCACTCCACTGCCAGACTCAGCTCTTGATGCTATGGTCACCGTGCAGAGGAGGACAGAGGCAGGTATGGAGCAGTTGGGGGCTCCAGATAGTATGACACCCAGGGGCATGAGGTGGAGACCAATGTACTTGGAGACTGCGTGTCATTGTGAAGGAGAGGAAAACTCTTAGTGACTCTCAGTCTGGGGCTTTCAGAACTGGCAGGTGATTGTTGTATGGTTTGGATGTGTCTTCTCAAGGCCCATGTGATCACCATTTTGTTGCCAGACTGTGGTGGCCAAAGTGAGAGGCAGAGTCTGTCTAATGGGAGAAATGTATGTCACTGGGACATGCCCTTAGAGAGGGGTTCAAGACTTTTGGACCCCTCTTTTCTCTCTTTTTTGACCCCATAAATAGAAACAGAGAGACAGACAGGCTTTTTCCATCTCAAACAGTAGCTCCCACTAAAGAAAGACCAGGCAAGTACCCAGTGAATGAGAAGGTCCTGGCTACAGCCAGAGGAGGCACTCTCTCCGGGACAGGCTGCCCCGCTGACCGTGAATCTCAGCCTCCAGAAATGTGAGAAGTAAGCTTCCTCCGAGGGAGCCTGGAGAGATGACTGAGCAACTGAGCGTGTTTGCTGCTCTGCCAGAGGACCAGAGTTAAGATCCCAACACCCACATCTGGCCCCTCACCTTATCTGCCGCCCTCCCCTGGCCTCTGTGAGCAGCCGTACACGAGATATACAATCACAGCACATGCATACACAGACCGAAAGCAGAGTAAACTAGGAAGGTGGGCCGTGAAGGAGGAGGACATAATGACAGTTAACACAAGACCTGGAAAAGGAAATGAACCTTCTTCATGGGGACTGGTCCTGGAAAAGCGTGGACTTTTAAACTTCCGGTCAGTTTTTGTTCTCTGGATCGATAAAACTGTTTTAAATTGTGATATGATTCATCAGCCATAAAACTTAACCTTTTAATGTTTTTACTTACTTATGTATCTCCTTATTGTGTGCCACAGCCCAGCGTGCATGTGTCGAAGTCAGAAGGTGGAAGTTGATTCTTTCCTTCCATTCTGTGGAACTTGGGTTAGAACCTAGTTGTCAGGGCTGGCCACAAGCACCTACACCTGGTGAGGCATCACAACAGCCCCAAAGTCACCCGTTTAAAGGGCATGTGTCGGTGGCTGTGCTCTTTGGGAAAGATCTATGTCCTTACCAGTCTTCCTGTTGTGAAATCTGGGGTGCATTAAGGCACCTCTAGGAGAAAAGTTTTGTGGTAGCCAGTTTGCTTTTGTTTCATGTAGCCCAGGCTGGCCTTTAACTTCCTTGCCTCTACTTCCTGAGTGTTGGGATCACAGGCATGTGCCACCCCACACAGTATAAACAGTGCTGGAGGTTGAGCCCCAGGGTGCGTGTCTGTCAGTCAAGCATTACCAACTGAGCCAAATCCCTCGTTTTTTCCTTTCCACAGCTAAGACGGTTCCTTCAAGTGAGCCGAAACCCTCACCACAGCCCTCCCAAGGAACTGACCCAGGGCTACGGTTCTCACCCAGCGTGGTCAGCAAGAGGCCCACCACCCGAGGGTTGGCGGCCAGCACTGGGCCGATGTGTGGGTGAATGGCTATGTTGGCCAGGACGCGGGTCAGCTTGACCAGCACATCCTCTGTCTCCGCTGGCGGCCGCCCCACCCCTGGGGAGTGCTGGTCAAGTTGGTAGAAGTTCTGAAAGAGTGTGATCAGAGTCTCGATGCTCCCTCGCTCTCTGGAGAAAAGTTCACGGGCCTGGTTATTTTTTGCTGTCAGGTTGCCAAGGATAAAAACAATGCGAATTACTAAATCCTGCAATAAACAAAAGACAGAGTGTTACAAGCACAAAAGAGCCGGAACAATTGTTGGCAAGAATGCAGTCTTCTTTAATTTATTCACAACTTAACTAATAGTAAAATGGATCACATCTGGATTCGGCAAAAGTCTTGCAGCATGTGGGTCCCAAGATGGGTGCAAAGTGACAAAAGAGATTAGGAGTGTTTGGTGGCCCTGAAGGAATAAAAAGGGGCTGATGGGAGCCTTCATCTCAAAATCTGGGTGGTCTTCTAAAAAGTTCCCTGAGAACCATTAGTTGAGTGAGCTTAGTATATCATGTGAATCAATGAAGCTCAGATTTCTTGAGCATCCAAATCCTTTACAAAAAACAAACAAACAAACAGAAAAAAAACCTAAAAAAACAAAACAAACAAATCCCCTCCCTACTCAACACCCCTACTCCTCAATGGAGTACTGTACTCAACAACCAAGCACACAATAGAGGGATGGGTCACAACAGGGCTTCTTAATTTCAACACTGCTGACACTTGCGGCAAGGGGAGTCTGATTGTCTGTCTGAGACACGGTCTTCTCATGTAGCCCAAGCCTGTGCTATGGAGGGACCCCATATTAAAACAATGACTGTTAATTCTGGGCATGAGTGATGACTACATAACTGAAACTTTCACAAAACGTTTGCTAGTTTATACATAGGTAGAAATGTACTTTTCTATACATATGTTTTATTTCTTGAGATATGGTCTCACGTATCCCAGACTGGCCTTGAACTGACTATGTAGCCAAGAGTGACCTTAAACTCCTGGTCCTTTGTCCCCACCTTTTGAGTGCTGGGACTGCAGGTCTGTAGGACCAAACCCAGTTTATTTGGTAGTAGGAACTGGACACAGAGCTTTGTATACAGTAGGCAAGCATTTATCAGTGTTTTCTTGTTGTTGTTTAAAGAATGGTAAAATCTAGAATGAGAGGCTGAGGAATTTCCATGTGTTCAGAATGAGCTACGTGATGAATTCCACATAGCCTGGATGAGAGAGAGAGAGAGAGAGGGAGGGAGAGAGGGAGGGAGTGAGGGAGGGAGGGGGAGAGGGAGAGAGAGAGCTTGTTTGTTTCTCAGCTGCCCAGCCCTGAAATAATCACACAGAAACCATATTAATTAAATCACAGCTTGGCCCATTAGCTCTTGCTTCTTATTGGCTAACTCTTACATCTTAATTTAACACATCTCCACTAATCTGTGAATCACTACGAGGTTGTGGCCTACCAGCAAAATTTCAGCACGTCTGTCTCCAGCCGCAGCTCCAAGGCTTCTCCCTGACTGCCTCCTTTCTCCCAGCACTCAGCTTAGTCCCCCACCACTTAGCTCTATTCCCCTATAGCTCTGCTACAGGCCCAAAGCAGTTTCTTTACTAATCAATGATATTCACAACATACAGAGGGGAATCCCACATTGGGGTGGTGGGGAGAAAGAGGAAGAAGAGGAGGAGAAGAAAGAGGAGAAGAAGGAGGAGGAGAAGGAGGAGAAGGAGGAGAGGAGGAGGAGGAAGAGGAGAGGAGGAGAAGAAGAAGGGTGGTGAATGAATAGATAAGGTCACGTGGAAGGAAATGATAAAGGAATCCTTGCTAAGGGCCATCACTGGGCTGGGTGTGGTACTTAGGGTACAATGGGTACTGCAGGATCTGTGCAGGTCCAAGGTTATCAAAGTGGCACAGATCCTGGACTCCACGATCCTCCCACACAGGGAGGTTTCCCTTCTCTGCCTGGCTTTGCAGACAGTTAAGGACTTAGGTCACCAGCCAGGGGGATTTCCACAATTCTGGCTTTGCTGATCAGATTAGTAGCTACATCAGACTTAAGGGAGGGGGTGGGGCCAAGGGCTAGGCACAATTTTAAACAAACAAAGGTTAACAGATGGGAACCTGTGGTCCAGCACAGGGGTTGGGTGTGGCGAAGAGCTGGGAAGATCAAGGGCAAAGGACACCTTTTGACTTGCCGGAGACAAATCTGCCAATGCCAGCTTTTTCCTGCTTGTTCTTGAAGAAATGTCCCTGATGTTGGCAGAGTAGCAGCAGGGCTGGTGCAGGGCTGGTGCAGCTGTCAGCTACTTGCCATCGTAAAGAAGGGGCAGAGCCCAACACTGTGGCAAGGACTGGAACCTGCCCAGGAGGGAGCAGTTATTTTCAGAAACAGTTCAACTCCCTGCAGGCAGCAGTCACCTGCTTCTGCTCCACCCCTGGAAAGAAAAAAATTGTTCCCAACTGCCGCTTAGATGGGGGCAGAGGGCTGGGGGTGTGCACATGGAGACAGGATGGCAGCATGCAGAAAAAAAAGGATGCTCAAAGCTGGGAGTAGGAGTGCATACCTGGAATCCTGGCACTAGCAGGGACTGTGAGTTCAAGGCCAAAGTCAACCTCTAAAATGCAGGGAGGGAGGGAAGGGGGAAAAGAGAAAGAAAATAAGGGACAGATGGAGAGAAAGGGGAGGAAAAGGAAGGGGAGGGAGGGAGAGAGAAAAGACAGAATGGGAGAGATGGATGGAGAGACAGAGAAAGAAAGAGATAGGCAAGATGATTCGGGGGTAAGAGCACTTGCTGCCAAGCTTGAGGACCTGAGTTCAATCCCCGGAACCCACAGAGTAGGTGAAGAGAAGCTACTCCCCAGAGTTAGCTTCTGACCTCCATATGTGTACCATGGCATGCCTGTGCCTGCACACGTGCTCGAACACACACACACACACACACACACACACACACACACACACACAAATTTTGAGGAAAAAAAGAGGAAGGAAGGAAGGTGGGGGAAGAAGGGAGCCCGTGAGCAGCAGAATTATCACAAAGGGCTGGGGGGGGGGTGGCACATGCCTTTAACCCCAGTACTAGGAGGCAGAGGCAGGCGGATCTCTGTGAGTTCAAAGGCAACATGGTCTACAAGAGCTAGTTCCAGGACAGCTAGGACTGTTAGACAGAGAAACCCTGTCTCAGAAAAAAAAATAATAATAATAAAAAAGAATTATCACAAAGGAACTTGAGATGGACATTGAAACGTCATGGACACTGGCTGTGTCATCTGCTGTGTGGACAGGGGTAGGGGAGGTAGTCTTTAAAAGGTCTGGGTGAGGCAATCCCGTGGAGCCTGGAGTGAAGTTATCATTGCTTGGCTATTTGCATTCTGCAAAGGAGCTGACGCTTGCGGGCTTTAAACCTACAACAAGCACAGGATTTCCCCAGGTCCCCGAATCCCACTACACAGTTCCTTCAAGCAATTCCCAATGCCAAAGGCCCTGGGCTCTGGAGACAGCGTTGCCAACACCCAGGCCAGGTGCCCTAGAGAAGCAGGACAGAGGGGATTGCCAAGCACCAAGTCCTGCTCCCTACTTTCCAAGCCAATGACTGTGAGCAGAATTGCTGTGGACGCTCCGATTTGCTTTCTGACTTTACACAGGCTCTGCTTTCTGTAACGACGAATACTGACCGTAGCTGGGGTGTAAGCAGTCAACACACTGACCTCCAGATGTGCCGGCCGGGTTCTGAAGGGTTCTAGGCAGGTCCCTCTCTGTTCTGATCAACAGCATGACCGAAAGCGACTTGGGAAGGAAAGGCTTTACTTGGCTTCCACACCACAGTCTCTGGCGGAGGGAAGTCAGGGCGGGATCCTGAGGCAGGAACTGAAGCAGAGGCCCTGGAGTGATGCTGCTTTCTGGCTTGCTCTCACATTCACATGCAGCCACTTTTCTCATACCTTCTAGGACCACCAGCCCAGGAGTGGCACCACCTACAGTGACTGGACCCTCCCATATCAGTTACCAATTAAGAAAATGCCCCTCAGGCTTGCCTACAGCCCAATCTGATGGACTCATTTTTTTTTTTTAAACTGAGGTTCTCTCTTGCTCATTAGCTAAGAAGTACTTCATGTACTGTAGGTGGGTTAGTCTGGGAAGTACTGGGTAACCTCTGTGCAGGTCTGGTTTCACATGACCTTCAGATGACCCTAGCCTGTGTCCAGGTGACAAAACAACAAAACTTACCTGCAAACAAAGCTTAATCAACACACATGAACCACATCACCGGCCACGATCTTTGCCATCTGAACAAAGTTGTTCCCAGCATCTTATCCCAGACAGCAAGCTCCTGCCGCGTTTCCCAATAGCGGCATTAGTTTTCCCCTGTGGTGTTGGTCCATCCTCACAAGGGACCGTTCAAAAAGGCAGCAAGGACCTCGTGAGTGATTTAAAATGTTGTCTGGGGAATTTAGCATACAGCTTTTCATCTTGCTAAATCATTGTCAGGACTAATCCATTTACCCCGTAAATGTCAGCCACTGCACTGTGAAGAATTCTGTGTGCTTCTTTCTCTTCTTCCTCCCCCCTCTTCATGGGTTCCTCTGGCCCAGGTACTTCTGCCACCTATCCCTGCTCAGCTGCCAGGAGCATTTATTTCAGAGCCTGTGAATTTACCTGGACAGACCAAGGGCGACTTTTCCTAAAATTGCCCCTGGGCCCTTGCCACGTCTAAATATTTTTTATTCTATCATCCGTGTGGGTCGTGGCACGGTGTAGGTGATGTGGTTCAAAGTGGTCGTAGGGCGGGGAGAGTTAATACTGTCACAGTGCCTCTCTCCCTGCCTTCAGACGGAACAGGGAGGGGGTGGTTCCTGGCAGTGGCGGTGCCAACTGAAGGATGGTATGCAAGATCAACAAATGGGGGAGACAGATTGTGCTGCTTGCAGCACCCCCAGCTTCCACCAACGACTCCCTCACTGTTTCTGTCCTATGACTGAGGCGTCTTTTCTTCCCATCTTTCTCAAATATGTTTTCCAAGAGGCCAGGAGTACAAAAGAGGTCAAAACAGAAGCGGTCTCCTGGAAGGCTGTTCCTACTCCCACCCCCCACTCCCCACAGCTTGTGTGGCTCATCTTCGATCCTGAGACTGGAAGCTGAGCAAAGCTTTCTACAAGGTCGTGGCCTCACTGTAAGTAGCCAGGGCTCTTCTCGTTTCAACCGGAAAAGTATCCCCACCCCCAAAACCAGACCTGCACAGAGGTTACCCACTACTTCCCAGACTAACCCACCTGAAGTACATAAAGTACTTCTTAGCTAATGAGCAAACAGATGGAAAACCCATAAACACCTATAGAAAGTGCGCCAAGAATGACAAGTCAGCTCATAGACCCCCAATGTCACAACAGAAAACGATTCCGTCAACACGCTGCTCTCCATCCCTTCGCTCTTTCAGGGTCTCTGAGGACAGCGCTCCCCTTTTATTAAACCAACACGATGGTGTATGCCCAGACCGTGATGGCATGGTTCTGAGATGGCAAAGTGAAGGTGAATCAGGCTAGGCTCTCACCCGTGGAGAGGGCAGGTAGTAGAGCCGCTGCACACTGGCTTTCCAAGTTTGCTGAAAATAGAATTAATTATCGACAGCTACAGCCAACCAGTGCACAGACAAGCAGTTGCAGCGACTATGAGAGGCCTGATCCTCTTCAAACATCCCAGGCCTGTCTTCTTTAGGTCAGCATGGCGTGCTTAGACTTCACGGGCCCCACGAATTGTAAATAAGTGACTTTAACTGGGACGGAACCCAGACGAGAGCACTGCTAATGGTGTGTGACCAGCTCCAGCCAGAGCAGCAGCTACTGTGGGAGTTCCCTTCCATGTGAGAGATCCATGGCCTAAAGCCAACAGGAGGAGCTTGTGGTCCTTATGCACTCTTACTCGGGGTATAGAAACTGGGGCTTCCAGAGATCGCACTGGTGAGGGACAAGACAGAGCCTGAATAAGTACTCAGAGCACATTGGAGGACTTCAATACCTCATTCCAGACTGCCCTCAATTCCCAATCACTCAGCCCTGAGGCATCATTTTTAGGGCAGGGGATTTGAGACAGGATCTCTCTATATAGCCTTGGCTCTCCTGGAACTCACCATAAAGACAAGGCTCAAACTCTAACAGAGATCCGCCTACTCCTGCCTTCTGAGTACTGGGATTAAAGGCATGTGCCACCACACTTGGCCCCTGAGGCATCTTGAATCCTTCACCAGCCACTGGAGCTCACAA
This sequence comes from Dicrostonyx torquatus, assembly GCA_028555095.1. Taxonomy (NCBI): domain Eukaryota; kingdom Metazoa; phylum Chordata; class Mammalia; order Rodentia; family Cricetidae; genus Dicrostonyx; species Dicrostonyx torquatus. Next base: position 1,755,804 of record JAQHUG010000179.1, read on the forward strand.
CCTCTCTTCTCCTGTGAAAGGTGCCCCTGGTGACCTGTCTGTGCATGGCAAGGCTTGGAGCCACTTCTCCCTCTTGGGAGCCGAACATTTCTCTGCTCAAAAACATCCACTGCCTGTCGTCTCACCGTGAAGTGGCACCCATGTGCCATCTGCCCTGTGTGACCACCGGCGCTTCACCTCACAGTGCTCCCCACCCACTGGCAGCAAGAGTGAACACATGATTCTCACACCCTCCCCTCGGAACCCTAAAATAGCTGTGCACACTGCTGACCACAGGAGATGGACCGCCGGCAAGCTGTGCTCCGCAGACTCCACCTTCCTAGAAGATGGCTCAGCCTAGGAAAACAGATTGGGTAGATCTTCAATAATGGATTAACTTTAGCCAGGAGGTGGTGGTACACACCTTTAATCCCAGCAGAGACAGGGGGATCTCTGTCCATTAGAAGCTAGTTTGGTCTACACAGTGAATTCCAGGGCAGCCAAAGCTACATACACAAAGAAACCATACCTTGAAAGAAAAAAGAAAAACAAACAAAAACAAAACAAAACAAAACAAAAACCCAAAACCAACCAAACAAAAAACAGGCTTAAACTTAAAGGAGGGCATAAACGGACTGAAAGTTTGACACTCCCTCACACCCTTAACCATAAAATAAATCAAAACGCCCTGTTTTGGCCGTGTTTTTAAACTCCGGGTAAAATTTCCTGCATCTTAGAGTCGAGCCAGGATCTCCCGTTTGCTTTATTTATCTAGCTTTCCACCTTGAAATAAAACCTACCCATTCTGTGAGCTTACAGGTGGCAGAAGAACACACGTTACCAAAGACAAGCTGTAGTCTACTGGGGAGATGCTCACTAACCCATCAGCAACGGAGGTGGATGCCAGTTGACCCGAGCATTTAACAAACAGATACAGCACAGCATTCCGAGACACCACAGCCTCAAAACCAAGGGTCTAAGGAGATCATTTTTAAGGCAGAGCTGGCCACCCACCCGCCCACCCTATCAGCCCCCATACTCTATGCCTCTGAATGTGGCTGCCACTCAAAACTCCCCAGGGCCACAGCAGAATTTCGCTGTGCTGGGCTCCTTGGTGAGCCACAGACATGAAGGCAATTGGGTTCTGTGCTGAGTCGGGAAAGAGCTGGTTCCACAAGGATGAGCAGCAAGAGTTGGAAGGAATGAGCAAGCTCGGGCCCTCTGTGCCTGCTGGGCCAAGGTGCAGAACAAGGGCGAGGCTGAACAAGGGAGCAAGCTCAGCCAAATGCTCTCCCGGCCCCCACTGGAAATGCGCCTGCAGAGAGGCCGGGAAGGCAGCCAAAGGGCACGCTCCTGCCAGGGAGGAGGCAGAGAGCCAGTGGGAGCAAGTTGCCACACAAAGACACCAGGGGAAGGGGTGGAGGCACCTTCCTAGCCAATCCTCCACAGCTGCAAAGAGGCTGGGGGTGGGGGAGTGGGCTATCTCTGCACTGCTGAATGCCTGGGTAGCAACAGGGCTAGATACATGGGAAGGCTTCGGCTTCCAGCCCCCATCTCCAGCCATTCCAGGTCTCTCTTCCCACAACACAATGCCCACGCTATCCAAATCAGGGCTCACCCTGCATGCCTGGTTGGAGGGACCTCTTCCTGGTCTAAATGGACCTGCAAGGAACAAGAGGCTGACTTTAAACACAGCTCAAACAACGACCAGTCTGGGGATTCCCGACAGAGTCTGCAAAACTCTGTGATTCTGCATCTGCTAGTTCTGCTTAAAAAAGAAAAAAGAAAGTCACCCTATTTAAAAGCACAAAGAGCCATAGGGATAGCGGATTAAGGTGACTGAATATTAATGTGGATAAGGGCTATTCTCTCGGAACTGTGTATGACCTTTGTAAAAGGCTGTCACCCTTATGTAAGTCTTATTTCAGGCAGTTTACCAGATCTCTTGCCCAGTAGATATTTACAGAAGAAATGGGGAAAATCCCTTCATGTTCTTCCAAAAATCAAACCCACACGTATTTTGCTGAGCTTCTAAATGTAGTAGCACTGACATCAGAAGCACCTCGGAAACCAGGCCTGCTTCAGCAACATGGCTTGCTCCTTTTCCCTTTATTAAGCCCATCTGTTTGCACATTTGGTCTGTACCAAAGGCAATTTACACCATAAAGCAGACAATATCTGCCTATTTCTTAAGGGAGATTTGACATTTTATTGGATCTTGATAGGAATTCTTACCTAACTAGAAAGTGTGGTTTTCAATCTGACTGATGGCAACTCTTTTTCTGTCTGTCTTGTGCCCACTGATTGTGTCTAGGAGCTTGAACAGGTTAATTACACATCTCCAGGTTGACGGACTTCCCTTGTTGTCCCGGTGGAAGTCCATGCTGAAGACTCGGGGAGAGCTTTTGAAGAGAAGATTGAACCAGATTCCCCCAGGGGTAGACCACAACCATCAACCGCAGACCACGCCCACTTCACCCAAGGCTGGGTGTAAGATGTGCCATCAACAGGAATAACACACAACCCTCAAGTACATCTGTTGTAAACTTAAAGTTCAGATGGGAGTATACTGTGCTCTCCCAAAAGGGAAAATTGACAGGAACCCTGGATTGTTTTAATGACAGAAGGGTCTTGTTTTACTTCACAAGTCTACAACTGGAGGCTTGTCTCGCTGACTCTGGTCCACGTACCCTCCCCTGGGCAGGTCATTCTCAGGGTCCCAAGGGCCCTCGTCTCATCCCTCCTGAGTGGGCTACTCTGATTGGTACTGCATGCCTGCCAAGGATGGCAGCTGGTCCCAGGACAACTTGTTTTGACAAAAGTCTGGCAGAGAAAGTTGGAAGAAGAGTCTAACATAACACAATATAACATAACATAACATCTTGTTTTCCCCAAGAAACTGTCTCTAGCTGGGGATAAGCTCCGTGCTGAAGCACTTGTTTACTGTTCCCCCTCCCCCAGTATACACACAGGGAGTCAACAGACCAGAAACTGTTGGCTGCCCATGCACAGGCAAATGAGACCATCTTACCATTTTCTGGAGATGCTCACTTGGCTGGCTTGCCACTTGCTTCCTACTTTGGCACACTCACGTATGTCAGAATGATCTGAGGAAGCCTTTGCAGACCTCTGGAAGTCTACCTAAGAGTCTCTGTGCACACACTGAAGGATGTGTCATAGGGAGCCCCCCCCAACCATTTGTGCTGCACAGTCTCCAAGCCCCTGCAGAAGTTCCTTAGAAATGGGCACTTGTGTCCCCTCAGACCTCCATCAGAACTACCCAGGGTGGGGCCCAGAAACCTGCCTTTTCAAAGCTCCCCAAGAGAGCCATTCCAAGGATAAACCAAGTGTGGAGCCTGGGATTAAGCTGAGGAACCACTGAACACCTCTCTGCTTCAACCCCTACAGCATCGCTTTACAAAGACACATGAGTTCACATGCCTAATCATTCTCACAGCACAGATGTATAGGGGTTACAAGTGGAATCCAGCTGGGCAGTGGTGGCGCAGGCCTTTAATCCTAGCACCCCAGAAGCAGATGCGGAGGCAGGCACATCTCTGAGTAAACAAAACGAACCGTGAAACCCTACCTCTTCAACTTGCACAAGTACACTGTTCTAAACGATGCGATCAGACTTAGTAATCGGACAAACACTTGCTTTTGGTACTTTCTCATATAATTTCTCTTTTTTCCTCTTTAACAAAAACAACAGCAGACAGGGACGAAGTATTTTAGATCTCCCAACAGAAGTGAGCCCCAGTTCTAAACAGGATTTCTCTCCCAGTCTGCTGTGGAGGTGGCTGGCTGCAGCTTCTGGCACAGCTCCCTGCTCCCTCGCCCCCCACCCCATAAGTGTGTGCAGGTGACATTTGTCAGTATGAAGGTTTTTGGAGAGGGGGGTGTTGTTCAGGGGACTCACTCTGTAGCTCAGGCTGGTATCTAATTCATGATCCTTCTACCTCTAGTGCTAGGACTAGAGGTATGTGTTTTAGATTTCAGATTGTATGGTTTTTATAATCATAGCACACACTTGTAATTCCAGCACTCTGGAGGTAGAGACAGAAAGATTACCTGCTCAGTGCCAGCCTGGCCTTCGTTTTTAATCCTCAGCACTCAGGAGGCAGGGGCAGGCCAATCTGGTCTGCAGAAAGAGAGTTCCAGAACAGCCAGAGAAACCCTGTCTCAAACAATAACAAGAAAGAAAGAAAGAAAGAAAGAAAGAAAGAAAGAAAAAGAAAAGATTTAAAAGCACACATAGCTATAAAAGTTATGCTGATTCCATTTTAGCATGGCTCTGGTGACAAGCCACATCGTAGTCAGAAGTGCAGAGTGCTTCAGAAGCAGAGGGGACAGGCACACAGGGCGTTCTCAGAGCAGCTACCAAGGATTAGCTAACCGTGTGTGTCACAGGGAATACCGCCCAGGTTCCAGTCAGATAAGGGGTGCAGATAAGAAATGGAAAGGGCAAAAAGGGCCTGTGGGGCTCAGCTGTCTCTGGTTCTCCCTGCTGCTTCTGAGGACAGGACTGAAGCCAGCACCGTTTACACACTGGACAGGCCCTCTCCCCTGAGGTACCCCCAGACCCACTGGGGGGGTCCCCTTCCTTCATTTTATTCAATGTTAATTTTTAAATTACTTTTATTTTGTGCGTATGGGTGTTCTGACTGCATGGGTGTGTGCCTGAAAAGGCCAGAAGAGGGCAGGCATCAAATCTCCTGAACCTGGAGTTTACAGATTTATGAGCCACTAGGTGAGTGCTGGAATCAAACCCAGGTCCTCTGCAAGAGCAGTCAGTGCTCGGAACCACTGAGCCATCTCTCCGGACCCTCAACATTAGTTTTTTAATATGCAAGATAAATCCTAATTTCATTGGGCCAATCAATGCTAAATTATAAGTTGTCTAAATACATGCTGTTGGGACAGCACGAAGATCCGTCCTGAAGGAAATGAAGACTGCACATAATTTCTGATAAATCCCTTTCACTTGATGTCGTCACAAATTTGGATTAGAATTCTTCATAGGCCAGATGAACATTTTTTTTTCTATTTTGTTTTTCAAGACAGTGTTCAGACAGGGTTTCTCTGTGTAGCCCTGGCTGTCTGGAACTCTCTCTCTGAAGACCAGGCTGGCCTTGAACCCAGCAATCTGCCTGTCTTTGCGCCCTCCATGGCCTTTGCTTGAGTTCCCGCCCTCACTGCTTTAGATGATGAGCTGCTCTATGGAACTGTGTGTGACATAAACCCTTTCCTCCCCAAGTTGCTTCTGGGCATGGTGTTTCATCACGCAACAGCAAGTTACCCTTACTGACCCCCTAGCTAGGACATGAGAGCGTGCGAGGTCGTGGTTTGCTCCAACTTACTGGCAATGAGCTCAGGAAGCTTTCAAGTTTTACGATTTGACTGATTCAACCTAAAAAGCAATGTTTACAGATGCATGTGATCATCACAAGACCGAAATACCGTATAAAAATAAAACTTCGATGCGCAACACAAGAGTCTCCCACAGGTCTTACTACGTTTTATTTGTGTTGCTGGGGACAGACACTTGGGGCCTTTCCCACAGCAGGCGAGAGCTCTACCACTTGGCCCTGCCCATTTCCAGTCCTCTTCTAAGTATTTTCTTGAGATGGGATCTCACTAAGTTGGAAGCACTCTGCTGTGGCCCAGGCAGGCCTTGAACTTGCAATTCTCCTGGCTCAGCCTCTTGTAGTTGAGTACAATAGCCTACAGTATAGGCCAGTCACCAGACCACTCCCAGGTTGGGGGTCTGTGATGGTCACTGGAACGCGGGGTTTAGGGACTAAATTCATTTGTATTTGTTTGCCCCGTCACTACTTACTGCTGTCAGCATTTGATGCAGCACACTTAATGACCGCAGTGGCATATGCATGATTTCATCTTCTGCACCATGCTGTACTTGGGTATCTACTGAGAAAGCAATCTCTCGTTCAGTTATCTGACTTTTCATCTTAGTGTAGTATATAGGTGTCCTGTCCCAGTGAAGGTCAAAACTGCTTTCCCAAACCACAGGGGTTTTGGATTTTTTGTTTTTGTTTGTTTGGTTTTGATTTTTGGTTTTTCATGACAGGGTTTCTCTGTGTAACTCTGGAAGTCCTGGAACTCACTTTGCACTAACCACAGTTTCCATCAGAACCAAGCATCACCTGGGGCCCTATAAAGAAATAAGGGTCTCCTATCCAACTACTAATTAAGAGGAACTAATAGTGCTTAGCTTCTGAGATAGACAAGATCAGGCATAGTTGAAATATGAAATGTGGGTTTCTAGAACCCTCTGAAGGTTAATTAGATAAATTTTTTGGGAAAGTCTGGTGGAGGCACCTGACTTAGAAAGAAACAAAACTTTAAGGTGTAGCAGACCATTCCCGATGGCAAAGCCCTTGCTACTATCTCTGTACACTAAGAGACCACAACACTTTCAAATATATTTCTACAACCCAGGTTAATCTTGCAGAAACAGCTCATACAATACAAATAGTCAGTCAGTAGTGATTCTGCTTAAGCTGCCATGGGCCTGAGTTCCATTCTGAAGTTTAGACTCCCTAGAAACTGGCTTTATTTATCAGGGGTGGGGTGGGAATTTGGTTTGGGCTGTTCCCTGGGGCCTGTGCTGATCTGAAGTAATTTTCAATCTACCCTCTCTGTTTTGTTGTTTTTATGGCGCCCACCAGTATGAAAAGAAGTTACTAGTGTGTCCTCCTCCAAACCAGAAGGAGAACAGTAAATATTTAGGGAGATACTTGAGTATTAGGAAAAAATATTTTGTAATACTTTACAGGTTCCAAAGCATCTCACAGATTCCAAACTCATTCTTTTCACACCCAGAGCCACTGGTGTGAGCATCTCTCTCTCTCTCTCTCTCTCTCTCTCTCTCTCTCTCTCTCTCTCTCTCACACACACACACACACACACACACACACACACAAACACACAGAGACACATATACACAGACACACACATACCACACACACCATACACACAGACACACACACAGACACATACATACACAGACACACACATACATACACACATCATACACATAGACACACACACAGACCACAGACACACACATACCACAGACATACCACACAGACACACACATATACCACACACACAGATACATACACACACCACACAGAGACACACACACATAGACACACAGACACACAGACACACACACTCCACATCATGGTCTGTGTCCCATGGAGATCTTCTGGAAGTGGGCGAGGCATCTGCATAGGTGATATCCTTGGTACAAGAATTATGGGCGCTTTGGTTAATGACTTGAGGAAGTAATTGAGACGCATAATTACTTCCTCGTAGCCTGACTACTCTCCCTGCTCTTCTAAAATATTTTGGCTTGGAGGAAAGTATAAATTAGGTATTTTTCTTACCAGAAAAAAAAAGCTCAAAACTGTAACATTGCAATACTCAAGTAAAAGACATAATAAGGGATACTTGCAAAAAAATAATTTTCATTTTTATATTTATCTATTTCATTGTATGTGTATCAGTGTTTAGCTCACACATATGTCACCATATATGTGCTTGGTGCCTGAGGAGGTCAGAAAGAGACATGGGATCTCCTGGAACTGGAGTTATAGATGGTTGTGAGCCACTATGTGGGTACTGGAAATCAAACCTGAGTTTTCTGTAAGAACAGGTACTCTTAACAACTGAGCCATCTCTCTAGTCCCACAGATACATTTTCAAAAGTTTAAAACATAGCACAAAAATTAACAGTTTAAAAATTATTTCTCAGCTGGGTGTGATGGAGTATACCTGTAATGTGGAGGCAGAATGATCAGGAGTTCCAGGTAATCCTGGCTGCCTTGCAAGCTGAAGGCCAGCCTGAGCTATATGAGACCTTGTCTCAAGCTCCGTCCTACCCCACACACATTATTTATCTCACTAATGAGGAATCCAATATGATAATAAAGTTGTTTCTAGGAGCAACTGAAGAACTGAGCAGTTATAAGCATTAACATACCAGTGTAGCCAGGCGGTGGTGGCGCATGCCTTTAATCCCAGCACTCGGGAGGCAGAGGCAGGCGGATCTCTGTGAGTTCGAGACCAACCTGGTCTACAAGAGCTAGTTCCAGGATAGGCTCCAAAGCCACAGAGAAACCCTGTCTCGAAAAAAACAAAAAAATTTTAAAAAAAAGATACAAGTGCTAAGCATGGTAGTGCACACTTCTAGTTCCAGCACTCAGGAGGAGTAAGATAACCAGGAGTTCAAGGCCATCCTTGGCTACACAGCAAGTTCAAGGTCAACCTGGGCTATGTGAGGTTCTATCTCAAAATAAAAACAACAACAACTGATGTAGAATTCTCCTTTGCATGCTGTGAATATTACCATTGGTTAAGAAGCTGCTTTGGCCTATGGAAGGACAGAATAAAACTAGGCAGGAAAACTAAACTGAATGCAGGGAGAAAGAGGGCAGAGTCAGGCAGTTGCCATGTAGCTGCTGAAGGAGAAAGACACCGGAACCTCACCAGTAGGCCACAGTCTCATGGTGATACATAGATTAGTAGAAACGGGTTACTTTAGTATGTAAGAGTTAACTAGAAATGCATCTGAGCCATTGGCCAAACAGTGTAATTACAAAAGAATGGCAATTAATACAGTTTCTGTGTGATTATTCAGATCTGGGCAGCCGGAAAATGAATGTGCAGTCTCCATTTACAAATGATGCTAACATGGGGCAACCAAATCCACATAAAACCTTGAGAGAGCTTGGGAAGTAATTCTAGGCTCAAAAGAACAAAGTTAAGCATGGCTTCTTGGTCACAGCATTTTCTCAAGTGGGCTCTGTTTGCTAGAGGCAAGCAGAGGTGTGATTCCTTTAAGAGAAGGATTCCAGACTCAGTGTTAACAGCAAAAACCGTGCAGCTCCTTTAAGAGTTCATGCTGGTGACACAAATGGTTCTGCTCTTTTGGGAGGTCCTGCTATGGACCACTTGAATGGGGATTGCAGGCAGCATGCTGCAAGTTACTTGGCAGCATGGACCAACTGCTTCCCAGAGTTGAGGTGGCGAGCACAGCTCCCATGCAATGGTCCCAGAGCTGGTGGTGAATGTACCTCCACCATGTTAAAAGGCCAAGAGAGGTGAAGCCAGCATCCAGGGATGCCATGACCACACTGCTTACCATTTTAAAAGTGTTCCTTGCCAGAAAAAATATTTCAGATACACAATAGGACAAATTTAGACATAAAAGACTTCTAAATGAGACACAGTGTGTTTTTAAAAATGTATGTAGGCTTGGGGGAGAGAGGAAAAAAAGTATAGATAGTTATAAAAAGAAATAAACAGTTTTAAAAATAAAACAGTCTTTAAAGAGACAGGAAAAGTAATCTAAAAGAGTACAGACAGTCATAGATTAAAGGAGTAAAGATAATAAAATAAATATTAAAACTAATAGAGAAAAAATAAGCCGTGTAAAAATGGAATATACACAGAGTCTGGATTATGCATATTATTGTGTTTTCTTTGAATTTTTTGATTCCAGAGAGGCATTTGATTCTAGGGGCTACTAAACTAAACCAACATATATCTTGACCTCAAAATTTGAGTTTAAGGATATGTTATAGAAAAGAGGTTCTGCTTTTGTTTCCACAGAAGATGAAAACCTGTGGATTCCTTCCAGGCTAATGTGGTTTGATAGAATAAGACCCCTCCCCTCCAAAGTCTCTATGAACCATAAAAATACTTTACTCAACAAACATCAGGAAGCAGTTTAGAAAAAACAATGCCCAAATTCTCAAAATGATTGTTTATAAGTGTTTATTTTCATTTTTAAAATATTGGTTATAAATGGTTAATGGAAATAAGGGGGATATGATATAGAAATGAATACTTTATATTGGAATGGATCTTGGTCTATTGATGCAAATTTAAGGTTGATTTTGTTATACTGTATATATGTATTTCTGCTCTTATTTAAGGTATTGTATTTGTGCAGCTTGTTTAAAATGTATGATCAAAAATTACAGATTAATAGTCATTTATAATAGTCAAACTTATAGTCTTGTTAGGTTTTCTAGATATATAGAGAGAGGTATTTCAGTTAGATAATCTTCAACACTTTAAAAACTTACAGAATATGGCATTAAAATGTTTTAAGAACTTAGACTTTTCTCAACAGTGAGACATGTCTGCTTCTGGCAGCACCAATTACTTCAAAGAGGTTGATGGGTATTGAAGAAACTTGCTATGGAATTTGCCTTCAATGTGAGATAGACATTTGGGCAAGAAACTGTTCTTGCCTGGACTGCTTGACAGTATGCTGTATGAACTGGGCATGCAGGACCTACAGAAAAATGACTGCTGAACTTGCCTAAAGAAGGTGAGACAGTCCTTCAGGGTTCCTGCTTTATGAAAGAGTCTGCCAGACATTTTCAGGACATAGAAGAAAGTGTCTGACAAATTTCCAATATAAGCAAAACAGTCTTTCAAATTTTCTGCTTCATGGAAAAGTTTGCCAGATACTGTGGGCCTGTAGGCTGAAGATAGATGCCCCAATGTTACAAAAGAACTTTGGGTGACTGTTCAGGCATCGAGATGTCTCTGTCAATTCTAGACTTTTAGAAGTGTTACCTAGGTAATATTATATCCTTCTGGAGTCCTTGATGGAGTTGAAAACAGTTATAGTTATAATTTTCAGATACAAATAGATTAAACCTGTTTTGCTTTATGTAATTTTATTATCTTAAACTTAAAACTTTCTTTCTCATTTAGACAGAAAAGGGAGATAATGTGGGATTCTCTCTATGCTATGAATATGTTTTATTACTATTAGTTAAAAAAGAAACTGCATTGGCCGATGGCAGGGAAGAATAGAGTTAAGCAGGAAAACTAATCTGAATGTAGGGAGAATGAAGGTAGAGTCAGGCAGATGCCATGTAGTTGCTGAAGGAGAAAGACACCAGAACCTTACCAGTAGGCCATAACTTCATGGTAATACATAGATTAACAGGAATGGGTTAATTTAAGAAGTAAGAGCTAACTAGAAATACATCTGAGCCATCGGCCAGTGTTACAATTAATATATTTTCTGTGTGATTATTTGGGTCTAGGTGGCTGGGAAACAAACAAGCAGTCTCTGTTTACAAAAAACAAAAACAAAGTAAGAATATCACAATAAGATTTTGGGGCTAGAAACTGTGGTGGTTTGAATGAGACTAACCCCTATAGGTGTATATCTTAAACACTTGGTTCCCACTTGGAGGAACTTTTGGGAAGGTGTGGTGGTTTTAAAGAAAATGGCCCCACAGGAAGTAACTATTAAGAGGTTGTGGGATATTTGATCACACTGATTATAAATGTGTTGCCATTTTATCTTGCCAGCCTAGGCACCTTTTGATTGGTTTAATAAAGAGATAAACAGCCAATAGCTAGGCAGGAAAGAAAAGCGGGACTTCTGGGCAGAGATAGAAACTCTGGGAAGAATCTGAGACATGGGATTTGCCAATGAGATATGGAGGGAGTTGGACATACAGTATAGAGTAGGTAACGAGCCATGTGACAGAATATAGATTAATATAAATGGTTTAATTTAAAAGTTTGGACTAAGCCTAAGCTAAGGCCAATCTTTCATAATTAATAAGAAGTCTCCATGTTATTATTTGGGAGCTGGTGATTCAAAGAAAGACTGGGCTGTAAGGAGTGTGGCTTTGTTGGAACAGTCATGACGTTCTTGGAGGAAGTGTGTCACCGAGGAGGTGGGCTTTTGTAGGAAGTCCTTCTGTACATGTGTTGCTTTTATTAGTTAATGAATAAAGAAGCTTTCAGCCTATGGCTTAACAGAACATAGCTAGGCTGGAAAAGGTATATACTGAGAATAGGCAGAGTCAGGGAGACGCCATAGAGCTGCCAGAGGAAAAAGATGCAAGCTGTTAGCTGGAACCTTGCCTGTAGGCCATGAGCCTCATAGTAAAATATAAAATAATAGAAATGGGTTAACCAAAGTTATAAGAGCTAGCTAGTAATACACTTAAGTGATTGGTCAAATAGTGATTATTTTGGGGGTCTGGGTGGCTGGGAAATGAACAAGTGGCCTCCAACAACAAGCTTTGGTGTCTCCCATGCTCAAACTATGCTCAGTGTGACACACAGTTACTTCTACTGTCTCTGGGTGAAGATGTGAAACTTTCAGCTCTTTCTCCAGCACCATGTCACCATGGCCCCATCACCATGCGTGTCACCAAGGCCCATCACAAAGATAATGCACTAAACCTCTATAACTGTAAGCCAGCCCCAATTAAATGTTCTCCTTCATAAGAGTTGCTGTGGTCATGGTGTCTCTGCAGTAACAGAACCCTAACTAAGATAGAAGGAGTAGGAGGCAAGGCCTTGTTAGAGAAAGTATGTCACTGGGGATGGGCTTTGAGGTTTGTGCCTCTCTTTGCCTCCTGCTTATGGATTAAAATGTGAGGTCTTTAGCTGGTCCTGCCGTCATACCTCCGGTCTGCCATGATGGAGTCTAACCCTCTGAAACTGGAAGCCCAAATTAAATGCTTTCTTTTATATGTTGCCTTAAAAAGTAACTGAAATACACCAGAAAAACAGCTTCTAAGGTAATGGGCCCGTAACTTTTGCAGTGACCCTGTCTACCATTTAAACACCTACAAGTTAGGTGTGACTTCACAATGGCTAGACTTCAGTCAGTCAACAGCCAATTCAAAGTGAGAGCACCCCGCTAAAGACTGAGGCCATTGCCAAGCCGTGCTTTTCTCCCCTCACACCTTATTGGCGAGCTTTGAATACTTTCACTTTTCCTGAGGTAAGAAGAGTTCACCCATGGCGCAATACGCAAGCATGAAAGCATTGCACCCCGTGGAGTTTCACTGAACTCTGGGAAGTCATTTCTTTGCCTTGAGGTGGGTAGTGAGGGGGTGAGGCCCAGGGCAACAGGCCTGTAGTTTTAATGTCGTCTTCACCCGTGAGGGCACAAGGCTCTGTCAGTGGGAGCACAGGCGGTTCCGCTCCTGGGCTCCAACGCTCACTACGTCACTGTTCGCATCTTCCTTTTGTTGTTCCGTTACCAGAAACCCGAGCCTGTTCCACCTTGCCTGAAGGTCAGAGAGTTTGAGCTGATTTTTGCTCTTTCAAAGTTATTGACCAAAGGTGTGGCACAAAACAAGGTATTCTGACCTAGGGTGTGTTAACTTGGTGTTTTGGACATTAAGAGGTGGGTATGCTCCATTCTGACCAAAGGTCAGAGAATAATTCAAGCACACTTCTTCTCCTTCTTTTGAAACAGGAGGTTTGACATAGGAAGTCGCTGCCTTTAGGATACTTGGTCTAGGGTAGGTTCACTGCCCCAGACGTCAAATGCTTTTCTCTGGAGCTAAGGGCTTAATGTCTCAAGTATTGGAGCAAGTAACTATTCTGGTTGTTCTTTAGATCATGTTAAAGCAGGCTTTTCCTTTTTTCTCGCCTTTTGTATTGGGATATAAAAGTATATGCAAAATTAAACATGGGTGGACTCAGAACTCAAAACTCAAAATTCAGTATTTAATATCTGCTGAGTTGTCTTCCCGGCATATCCTGTCTCTGTGTTTCTTTCTTATCTCTGTTCCTCCTACCTAACGTTTCTTATGCCCCTACCTTGGAACGTATGCACCCACCATGGCTAGGACTACAGTAGAAGTCACCCCAAAAGGTGGCTCCAGACATATGGCATCCCAACGTGGCACAGCCCACAACATGGATATAGTCGTGTGAAAATGTGTGTGTGTTTGTGTCTGTGTGTGTGAAAGTGTGTATGTGTGTGAGTGTGTGTTATGTGTGTATACGAGTGTGTATGTGGTATTTGTGTGAGTGTATCTGGTGTGTGTGTGTGTGTGGTGGGTGTATGTGTAATGGAGGTGAGTGTGTGTGGTGTGTATGTGTGTCTGTGAGAGAATGTGTGTGTTTGGTGTATATGTATGAATATGTGGTATGTGTGTGTATGAGTATCTGGAATGTGGGTGAGCATATGTGATATGTGTGTGTATGTGAATGTGTGTATGTGAGTCTGTAGTATATGTACGTGGTGTATGTATATATGTATGTCTGTGAGAGAATGTGTGAGTTGTGTGTGTGTGGTATGGTGGTGAGTGTGCGTGTGCATGTTCACATGTGTGTGCATATGTATAGGCACATGTGTATGCATACATGTGAAGGCCAGAGGGTGACATCCACCATATTCCTCAATGACTCTCCACCTTATAGACTGAGGCAGGGTCTTTTACTTGAACTCAGAGGCCACCAATTTGGCTAGTCTAGGTAACCAGATTCACTTAGGGACTCCTGTACTGGAACTGCAGGGGGCCACCATGCCACCGGCTGGCTTTTATGTAGGTACTGGAGAAGCCCCAGTTCTGGTGCCTATGCAGCAAGCTCATTCTCTTATGAGCCATCATGTCCCCAGTTCATGAAAACTTTAACGCAAGGCAAAAAGAGAACTGCTCCAGCTAAGTCATCTAGGTCACCAGACCAAACCTCTGCAGTAACGATAACAATGATGGAGGAATAAGATTACAAAGATCATAAAATTCAATCACAAGACAAAGTGTAGAAAACTCTTCTACGTATAACACCAAAAATTTTCTTTCCAGGCTATAAAAAATAAACATATTTTCTCTTTTCTTTTTCCTTAAAAAAAGAACCTCCTGGGGCTTAGACGATGGTTCTGTGATAACCTGCTGGCTGTGCAAGAGTGATTTTAGATTCTCTGAGTTCAAATTCCCAGCACATGAACAGCTGCACGAGGTGGCACACGCTTGGGATCCCAGTACTGCAGAGATCTGGGTGGTGTCATGCTGACAACCAGCCTGGCCAATTAGTGAGCTCCAGGTTCTGTGAATGCTCCTGTCTCAAAATGTAAGCTGGACAGCAGGAGACGAAGATGCCCAACCCTGACCTTTGGCCTCCACAGACACACATGTGGGAGTGAGTGCACTTTTCACTCCCCAAAATACAGCCCCCTCAGACTCCCCCAAATGCAAAAGAAAAAAGTCCAAGGTAACAACGTTTATCCTTGGATTAATTCATTGTTGCTGCAGGAGCTCTCTCACGCGCTCTCTCTCCTTCAGCCAATGGCTTTTAAGATACCAGCCCACTGGGGCGTGGTTTTCATTTTAAAAAGCGGTGGCAGCTCTCTGCTTGCTCTCTTGCTTCCGGCTCTTGTTCTGACTGCTAGACTCTGTTTCCTGTTTGTGACCAGAGGACTGTGGTTTGGGACATTGATCGGTAAGTTTTATCCCCTCCAATAAA
>JAQHUG010000179.1:1771672-1787378 GCA_028555095.1 Dicrostonyx torquatus
AATCTCAAGGGCAGGTCAGCCTGGAATCTGAAGTGAATTCCAGGTCAGCCTGGGCTACCCAGCAAGGCTCTGCCTGCCTCTGCCGTCTGCCCTCTGCCCTCTATTCCCTGTCCCACTGACTTCCGCCCCATCTCTCTTATATGTGTACATACACAAATGAATATTTGCAGATCATTTTTTGGCATAAGAACTTACCAGAACTTTCAGCAAGGTCTTATCTTTAAACTGAAGCAATGACAGAAATTTCTCTGTCACTAAAAACACAATAATAAGTGACTAAAATAATGTAAGCTGACAGATGTAGTCATTTTCAGCAGAAGTACTTGGCTGGAAAATTCAAATTCAGTTCCAATTTGGTGGCAATAGGGTGTATGTTTTAAGGTGTTTTGGGCCCGACATAAAGACAGAGTTTTGGATGACTGCCACCAGGTCAACATGTGACTTCAGCCTGAAGCAGCTGCAACTTAACGGACTTTAAGAACTTGCTATAATCAAAATAAATATGCTTGAGTTCATGTTTAAAACGTCTCTTTAGTCATTTACAAAGGTAAATAAAAGAAGGCTCATTTAACAGATAGTTGAAATGTTAGTATTTGTACCGAGTAGAAAAACTGTATCCCAGAGAAGTCCTCTGTGAGATTTGTCTTGTTAAGGCGGTCTCACATGTGAACCAGGTTGGTCTCTTAACTACTTATATTCCTCCCTCACCTCTCAAGTACTGGTCCACCACATCTGGCTAAATTCATCAATGAAAACAACTATATGGTCAGAAAGAATCCTCATTGGGTTATGGAACCTGAAGGCTCACTGGGTCAAGGAACTTGTTACCGAACATGATCTGATCTCAATTCCTGGTCCCATCTGGTAGAAAGAGAGAAGCAACTACTGCAAGTTGTCCTCTCACGTCCACACGTGTGTTTGTGAGTGTGTGTGCGCACACATGTATGTAATAAATAATTAAATGGATAAATGGAAGTTTGGAATGTAAAACACATATTACACATCTATGTTCTTTCATAGATACTTTATCCTGAGGGTGGGTGAGCTGGCTCAGCAGTTAAGAGCACTTGCTGCTCTGACCCTGGTCAGTTCCCGGGACCCCCATCAGGTGTCTTACAACTACCTGTAAATCCAGTTCCAGGGGATCCAACACCCTCTTCTGGCTTCCTAGGGTCCCTGCATAGATGTGGTTCACAGACATACTCAGGCACACATATGTACACATAAATAAACAAATCTTCAATTGCTTTATCTCAAAATTCCATATTGTAAAATACAACAGGATCAAAGAATTAGTGAATTTAAAGGCTAAAAGAATATTCAAGGTTCCTCCCATGTAGAGGATCGCAAGCTTTTGCCTGCTCGTTGAATCCCCCGTGGTTCTTGTAAAAATGCTGCCCATCCTTCTACTGAAATAGCCAGCGTACTTCATGCTCACACCAGGGCAGCTCATGTAGGCAGTGTGTAAATCCCCAAGACCCACACCCTAAATCGGGAAGTGCCCATAGCAACCACATCTCAGGGAGGCAGCTTCTGCCTTGGATCAGTCTCGGTTTGATCCTTGCATGTATCCACTGCCTCCCGGGCTACTATGCCACTCACGCAAGCTTCTGGCAGGAACCAGCATGTTAGCAGCGTAAACTCACATAACATGGGTTTCCACAAGTGCACCAGGGCACAGGCACCGAGGACACCGAGGAGAGAAACGCACGACTGACCTGTTTCTTCTGGTATTTGTTCAACAGACTCAGAAACAAAGCGTAGCATCTGGTATAGCTGGCCAGGGCCGCACAGCAGTCACGGTAAGAGGTCAGCTTGCTGCGGGTAAGGCCAAAGGGGAAAAGAAGAGTAAATTCTATCTTCTTTCATCCAAGTGCACATAGTAAAACTCTAAATGTAGACCATGCCAACTCATGAAAAGAAGTACAGAAATGCCCCATACAGTCCAGAGAAATGGGTTGATTCACTGTCCAAAGATGTCAGTTAGATTACAAAGATAAAGTTTAGTTTACAAAGCCCAGAGGAAACGCAGAGAGACTTGCTATCTGCGCTAGACACTGCGGGGACAGAGGGGACTTTTAAAAGTCTTTCCTTAGGGAGCTGAGGACCTAACTCTGCGGTAAACACTTGTCTAGCAAGCATGAGCCTCTGGGTTTGGTTCCCAAAAAGGGCAGAGCCCTGGAGATGGCCGCATAGTGTCCGACTTTATTTTCTTTCTTTCTCTTTTTTTTTTTTTTGATTTTTGAGAGAGGGTTTCTCTGTGGCTTTGGAGCCTGTCCTGGAACTAGCTCTTGTAGACCAGGTTGGTCTCGAACTCACAGAGATCCACCTGCCTCTGCCTCCCGAGTGCTGGGATTAAAGGAGTGCGCCACCGTCCGGCCCTACTTTATTTTCTATTGCTGTGATGAGCTCTATGATCAAGAGCAACTTGGAGAGTGAAGGGTTAATGATTGGGGGCTGGAGAGGCGGCTCAGCTGTTAAGGGCACTCACTGCTCTTGCAGAGATACAGGCTCAGTTTCCAGCACCCAAATGGTGGCTCAGCCTGTAATTCCAGCTCCAGTAGAGGAAGCAGCCTCTTCCGACCTCTGAGGGCACCAGGCACACACGTGGTGTACATACATACATGCAGGCATTCACAGTATACATAAAATAAATCTTTTAAAAAACTAAAAAACTAATGGCAGTCAAACCATTTGCAAGACAGAGCAAAGAAATAATAATTAAAAAAATCAGACTAAACATGAAAAGCAATTTTAATAACCAAGGGGCCACATAATATGAGAGTAAAAGGTGTGAATTCTAGCCGGGGCGATGGTGGCACATCCCTTTAACTCTAGCACTCAGGAGGCAGAGGCTGGCAGAAATCTGAGTTCAAGGCCAGCCTGGTTTACTGAGTGAGTTCTAATACAGTCAGTGCTAGACAAAGAAATCCTGCCTCAGTGGTGAAGGGGGGAGTGGGGGAGGGGAGGAGTGTGACCTCTACAGTCAAATGCCTGACCTGAACTGCAGCGCTATAACCTACTGATTGTACGATGTTAGGAGAAACATTGTATCTCTCTGTGCCTCAGTTTCCTCCTATGCTGGATGAAACTGGCAATAAAGTCACCTATTTGATTAGTTCTTGCAGAGCCCTTAGAAGATTGCCCAGCATACAGCAAGTACAGTTCACAGAGTTGCGAATAAGTAAAACAATAATAATAAAGCTACCATTAGAGACAAAACTAATTAAAATGGACATTGATTGATTGGAGTGCTAGAAACCGAAGCTAGGGCCTCTCACATGTTAGACAAGCGCTCTACCACAGAGCTACAGGGTACAGAGTCACACACCAGATTTATCTATTTACTGAAACAGGATTTTACTGTGTACTCCAAGCTGGTCTCAAACAACTACCAAGATTTCTACCTCAGCCTCTAAAAGCTGAGATGGAGCCATTTAATGTTGTTTAAAAACTTGGGGGAAAAATGGACAAATTCTCATAAAAACAAACAAACAAACAAACACTGTCTGAAGCTAAACCAAGTAGAAAACATGACAGTATTAAACATGTGAATTAACTGGTCATGGAGCAAGTACCTGTAGTCGGGTCTACTCAAGAGACAGAGGAAGGAGGACCGTTTGAGCTCAGCAGTCTGGGTCAGCCTTGGCAATACAATGAGACTCTAATGAGAGAGACAGAGACAGAGATAGAAGAAAGGAATTGTTAATCACTAGTCACTATCCACACACACTTTGATTGTACTTTCCCACTCATTTTACGATCAGGCTATAAATTCAAAACAAAAACACAAAACTAATATGACAAAGGAAAAGGCAAGGTCCCTGGACCTCCCTGACCATAAGAGAAATCTGAAACGGTATGCTGGCTAACTACATCCAACCACGTACAACAGCTTCCTAAAGGAAACCTAGGGACTAGATGGTTGCTCAGATAAAGCACCTGCCACAGAGACCTGAAGATCTGAGTTCAGATCCCCGCACAGACGCCAGGAACAGTGGAGCACCTGCCTGTAGGTAAGTCCCGCACTTCTATGGGGGGGATGGGAGGTAGAGAGGTGAACAAGAGGGACCTTGACTCAAACAAGGGGGACAATGAGACCAGCACCCAAGCTAACACTTGAGATTGTCTTCTGACCTCCGCACGCACTACACTGAGGACCAAGTTCTGGCGTGTACACACACACACACACACACACACACACACACACACACATCAGAAAAGAAAGTCTAATAATGCAATTTACTACGTTAATGGATTGAAAAAGCAATGCCTATAATCAATGGATTCCAGGCAAGCATATGAATTAACAACTACGTTTAATGACAGAGAATTTTTTTTTTATTATGGCCTTTCAAATGGTACCTAAAAAGCCAGGCATAATAGTATATATATGTAATCCCAGCACACTGGAGGCAGAGAGACACAGATATCTGTGAGTTTGAGGCCAGTCTGATTTACATATTGGGATCTTGTCTCCAAGGAGGGGTGAGGAGGGCCTACAACAACTATTTTCATCTGGTGAGATCATGAAATAATTTCTTAACATCAACGAGGAGGCAGCCAGCTCCCTCCAGTTTTGTATTAGAGTCCTAAGCAATGTAATAAAGAAAAGCTGGGACCTAGTCATGGTGGCTCACACTTATAATCCTAACACTTGGAAGGTTGAGGCAGGATTGCCCAGGAGTTCAAGGCCAGCCTGGACTATAGGGTGAGATTATCTCAGCATATTAATTAATTAATTAATTAATTAATTAGAATTTTTAAAAGGGGCAGAGAAATGTTGCAATATTTTGACAAAAACAAAATAATCATTCTCATTGCAGGCAATTTACAAGAGAATCTCTAGACAAACTCTTAGACATAATGCTCACCACATTCCTGAGTATAAAATTAATAAGTAAACATTGATTGTCTTTA
This sequence comes from Dicrostonyx torquatus, assembly GCA_028555095.1. Classification (NCBI taxonomy): domain Eukaryota; kingdom Metazoa; phylum Chordata; class Mammalia; order Rodentia; family Cricetidae; genus Dicrostonyx; species Dicrostonyx torquatus. The sequence goes on from JAQHUG010000179.1 coordinate 1,776,593, forward strand.
CAATCATCAGCATAGCCTCTGAAGAAGTAACTTTTCCATAAGGACCTAGGGATAAATCTTGAAAGGATGGGAAGTCTTTATGGGGTATTATTAAATTTTATTAAAGGACATCTTAACTCTTAGGAGGCTGAGGTAAGAGGACTGGACTTTGGACTACTCCCCACTGTGGGGAGGGAGGAGGGAGAGAGAGAGCAGAGATAGATGGGGCAGGGGGTCATCTTGTAAGACTGTTGTCCACGCACATAGGAGGAAAACGTAGATGCATTAACTTAAGGCTTTTCTGAAATTGATCACCATCTGGATACTGCTGAACAGCCTAGATTCAGTGATTAACGAGTGTGGGGCAGAGCAGGCGCAAAGACGAGTGGATGTGCGAGTCCGAGTTCAAACAAGTGACACGAAATTCTAAGAATATAATGTGAGAATCGAGCTGCCCAGGCCCCAGTCCGTGCAGCAGCTTCACCCTCTGGCAGACACCCACAGCACCCGCTGAGCACTGCCTGCCAGTCTCTCTACCTTACAGACTTGCAGGTGTAGGGGCTTTTCACCTGATTGGTCTAATAAAGAGCTGAATGGCCAATGGCTAGACAGAGGAGAGGATAGGTGGGGCTGGCGGGCAGAGAGAATTAAATAAGGGTAGAAATCTATAGAAGAGAGGATGCCAGGGGCCAGAACAGCCAGTCACAGAGTAAGAAGGAAAGAAAGATATATAGGATAGAGAAAGGTAAAAAGCCCAGAGGCAAAGCGTAGTTAAAGAGAAATGGGATAATTTATTTAGAAAAGCTGGTTAGAAACAAGCCAAGGCTGGGCATTCATAAGTAAGGATAAGTCTACAAGTATTTATTTGGGGGCTGGGTGGCAGGTCGCCAAAGAGTAAAAAAAAAAAAATCCAACTACATCTACCATGCTCTCCGTCTGCCTCCCGCGGCATCAATACCCCTAAGGACTCCACACTCCAGCAGTCTCAGTGCCCTTGCTGGGCCCCCACCAGAGACCTGTCAGAAACAACTATTACAAATGAAACCAGATCACATCTGAATCTGCGATCTCCTTTTTGAGATAAACCCCTTGAGTGTTATTTCCAGTATGCCAAAAATTGTGATGTGTTTTGTGGTACATCGTTCTTTATTCCGAAGGGCGAAGACAACATTCAGGCAAAATAACGTTCCCACGAGGCTAGTGAAGCCTTCCTAAGGGAGTGACTGGCGGCAAGCAGAGAGTTACATCACTCACACAAGACGTCAGCCTGAACTGGGCATTTTAAATTACATTCACAATGTTGTCTGTAGATGAGCACAACGGGAGAAAAAAGCTCCTTCCTAGTTATTTGTGCAAATACTAGAGGGAACTCAAGATGCATGTTAACGTTTGCTCAAGCTAGCTTCTTCTCTTTGCTGTGATAAAGCATTGACTCAGACCAACTCGGGGTAGGAAAGGGCTTGTTTGGCTCATGTTTCCCGGTCACAGGCCATCACTGAGGGAAGGGAAGTCAGGGTGGACATTCAAGCAGGAACTGAATCTGAGGCCATGGAGAATGCAGTCCAGGGCTTGCCTCCCACAGCTTGCTCTGCCAACCTTCTACACAGCCCAGGTCTACCTGGCCAGATGGGCTTCCCACGGTGGGCTGGGCCACCCCACATTAATCAAGAAATGCACCACAGACATACCCACAGGCCGGTTTGCTGGAGACCATTCCTAAGCTGAGGTTTCTTCTCCCCTGGTGACCTGACTTCATACCCGGGTCACAAAGACTAACCCATGCAGCACTTTTAATGAGGTGTCTTCATCGTCTTGGTCTACCTACCTGAATATTCTGGCGATATTGGTACAGACATCCTTGTCATCCATGTAGCGTTCCAGCACCGTGCAGAGCTGGGGGAAGGCCCCGAGGCTCAGGAGCTTGCATCTCGTCAGAGGTGAGTCGGCCAGGTTTCTCAGCGTGGCAGTTGTCTAGGAGAATGTGTGCTTGTCATTTTATTAAAACTTAAAACCAGGGCAAGCACTAGGAAACCCACACCTCCCGGGAGTGCCCCTGGGGGCATGGGGGCTGGGAGTGGTGGTGCTGGGCACAGGTAGCATGTGCAATTCAGTTGTGCTGGTGTAGCGGCAGGTAACTATAGTCTCAGCACAAGGAAATTGAGACACAGCGGTTACAAGTTCAAGGCCAGCCTGGACTACAAGAGGGACGCTGTCTCAGACAAACAAACACAAAAGCATGTAGATGGAATATTAATATTTTTAAGTAAACAGTTTGCCAAACCCTCAGTGTTAAACAGTCACCATCTTGTCTTTGACTGTGTCACAGACATGAGAGCACTCCATATTCTGCACACTAGAACCTTCCCACTCCAAATTCTTTTTTTCCTAATTCTTATTACTTTATTTATTTAGTGTGTGTGTGTGTGCGAGCATGCATGTGTGTGCGCGCACCCTGTGGGGAGGGCTACCCACATGCTGTGGCACTCATGCAGAAGTCAAGAGCAACTGTTCCCTGTTTCTACCATGTGTGATCTGGGGGTCAGGTTTAGATCATGGGGCTTGGTAGCAAGTGCCTTTACCCACTGAGCCATCTCAGCAGCCCCCAGATTCTCTGTTGTTGCTGCTGTTGTTTTTGAGACAGGATCCTGTGTAGCCCAGGCTGGCCTCACACTCACTATGTAGCGTCTGATCCCCCTGCCTCTACTCCCCAAGGCTGAGATCCCAGGTGTGTGTCCCTACGCCCAGTTTCCCACTCCACAGCCTTCTAAGGAGCACTGAATGATGAAGCCAATGGTTATGGAAGACTCTCAGTCTCATTTTATTCAAAGAGGCAAATACTGAGTTCTGACAAATTTAGCACATTTTGTTAAAAGCTTTTTTTCAAGAAAACTTTTGCTTTGGGCTTTTGTCCGAGGGTCAAGGAGAGAGCAAGTTGGTAAATCTGTGATGGTGATTTTGTTGTCTAGCCATTTTAATCTCAGTGTGAGCTTTCCCCACGGGACTCATGGCCAAGTACGAGTGACGAGTCAGTCCCCGACTCCAGCCTGGTGCTTCCCTGCTCTCCCACAGCACCTTGGTGGGTGGCACCAACAGGCTGTCTGGTCAGTGCGAGATGAGATGAGAGAGTGGGATATGTGGATGGCATTGCTGGTGTCCACTGCACAGGGTGGGTCTGTCCCCTTACTGAAGAGCTTCTCCCAGAGGTGGGGGAGGGAACATGGGCCTGAGAGCTGAAACTGACTCTCCCCACTGTGGTGTGATTAGGATTGTGGCTCACTCCTCAACCTCTTATGTCCTCATCTGTGGAAAGCAGAATGGGCTTCCCCTGATCCCTTTCTGAGTGGTAGTGTGGGTGGACTGTAGGAGACATAGGAATGGTTTATGTACACTGTAAGGCTCTATGCGGAAGGAAGGCATCGCCTGGACTGCACCTGGAACCTCAGTGTTTGGAGGTGGAGACGGGCAGATCAGTGGCTCAAGGCCTTGACCACAGAAAGAGTTTGAACCCTGGCTGGGCTAGGAGATCATGTCAAAACCAAACATGTCAAAACAAAACCAAAAAACACAACAACAATGAAAAATCCAAACCTAGTAAACAACAAAAATTGTAATGACAGGTGCCCTTGCTTGGCTTTCCTTTGTATCAATGAAGTGACGCCCCTCCCATTCCCCCCGCAGAAATAGCCAGGCACCTGGGCTATTTCATTAGCCTAAAAGTGGTTCTCAGCCTTCCTATGGCTCCTCATGGCATGGTGACCCCAACCATAAAATTATTTTTGTTGCTACTTCAAAACCGCAATCTTGCTGCTGTTAATCATAGTGTAAATACCAGTGTTTTCTGATGGTCTTAGGCAACTCCTGGGAAAGGGTTGTTTGAGGGGTCATGACCCAGCAGTTGGTAACCTCTAGTCTAAATAATAGTTCATTCACTCCAGTCTCCCTCCTCCCATTCCCCCAGAGACTGGAGAACCAGTGCCCCAGTGGTTCCTGTCTTTCCCCAGGGCATGCAGAGCCAGGAACACGCATGCCAACCATGCTATGAGGACAATTTCCTTTCTCTGTTCTCTGTCTGCCACGGCTGAGGAACCGTGGGGGTGGCACATGATGCCCAGTCACCATGCCCCCTCACCAACCTCCCAAACTTTAGGATCCCTAGAAACTATTAGTTCTTACTTAAACCCTAATGTATCCCTTCCCACTCCCTTTTCTCATCTCATTGGAAAAAGTTAAAAGTTTTATGATTCTTCTGCTCCAGACACATACTCTTTGTAAATGACCCAGTGGCTGGGCATAATGGCTCACACTTGAAATCCCAACACTCTAACGGTTGAGTCAGGGGGATTGTGAGTTGATACCAAGCTGGGCTAAATAATAAGTTAGAGCCAGCCTGGAGTGAGATCCTATCCCCTACTCCCCAAAAGGCCCACAACAGGAGTGGAGGCACACACATTAATACATCCTATGTCATATGACTTAAATCCCTGTTTCTGCACATGCTGTATTGCAGGGTGTGCACACAGTTAGAGGGGTAAAGTATGATATCTTAAGCATTTCCACATTTGTCAACTGTGGTGCTGGCAGGTGTCAAGCTTATACACCTGTGTGAAAACTAGGTGTAAGGCCTCAGCATGTGATGCCATCAGTCTGGGTGCCTGGATCCACGAAGTGCCCCCTGCTCTCTGCTCTCTGTCACCTGAAGCCCTGGTGACTGTGTCCATTCGTCTCAGGATAAGACTCGGTGGCCTGACCATGACCTCGGGATCTGGTTGTTCCCAATCACTAAAACGTCACCTCCTGCCACAGCCCCCACAAGAACTCAACACTAAGCTCTCGCCGCCTGTCTTCTCTGGGCCAGGAGCTTCAGGGAGGGCAGGTGCTGTGTTTGTCTTTTTGCCACTGAGCCGCCGGGTTCAAGGCTGGAGTGAGCACGTACAAAAGAAAGCTCCTCTGTTCAGCGCCTGCTCTGGCTTCCATCATCTCTCCCACAACTTCATCTCCCGCCAATCTCTATAGCCCCCTGAGTAGACACCATCTGCCTCCACTCTGTTCTGCTCTCCCTAAGGCCACTGTGGTGAGGGGCTTTCAAAACCTCCCCTCCCTTGACCTCCCAAAGCCAAGGGACAACATCCACCTCCTCCGTGCCCTCATGCTCTCAGTCCATGCCTCTAGATTCACCTCCTGTACCTGCCTCTTTCCCTCCCCTCCATGTACCATGCTCACCCCCTCCAGACTCCTGCCTTCCAGCATTTGTCCTCACTCAGCATGTCTTCCTCAACCCCCTGCTCACCTGCAGGGCCCAGCTAGCTCCACTTCTTTGCACAGATGGCACAGTGACTGTTCAGTGCCTCATTTCTGTGTCAACACCACCTTGCAAGCCTCTCCCTCTGCAACCTTTTTATATGTACATATATATATATATGTGTGTGTGTATAATTTATTTTATATATATCATACACACACATACACACACACAAAATCATTGCTTTCATGTACCTCTTCTCCCATGGAGAGACCCTCTGGTGTCCCCTCCCTCCCTCCCTCCCTGTTACGTGTTTGAGTGCATGTATGCGTGTACACCATGTAAGTTCCTGGTGCCCACAGAGGCCAGAGGCACATTAGGGTCCCTGGAACTAGAGTTACAGGCTGTTATGAGCCCTCACATGGGTGCTGGGAAGAGAACCTGGGTCTTCTACAAGCGTTTTTAACTTCTGAGACATCTCTCTCCAATCCCATAATCCATTTCTTAAAGCTTTTCAGTGTTTAGTTGTTGGCAACTGGAAGAAGAGAGAAGGGAATGAAGTAGGAAGGGAGGAGTGGGGAGGCAGAGTTCCCCCGTTTAAGAGACTTCTTAAAGGAGAGGTTAAAGTGAACAGCTGGAGGAGGGGCCGCAGTGATCAGAAGGGCAAGTTCCACACCTAACTCTGAACTTCACTCCAACTCTTAAGCTCCTTCCATGGAAGTGAAACTTAAATCCATGAAAAACTCACAGTTGACTAGCAAGGCATGGAGCTGAGCCAGGATGGCTCCAGACCTGAGCTCTGTGGATGGCTATCTGCCCAGGGCAGCCCACACTGCCTGAAGGCTGGAGCTGAGGGAGTCCACACTTCACTCAGAGATGTGTTTGCTTTCCCCCTATGCTCTCTATCACTTCCGGATTCTCTTTAGTTATTGTTACTTCTGTATACAATCTCTAAACCATCTCAAATCCTTCCTTTCGGGAAAGCAGAGGTCAAGTGATGCCCATTTAGCTTCTGAAGGGCTTGCTGGAGCCATCCATTCACAACTCCCAGGTGCCATTTCACCGGGAAACAAAGCAGAAAGCAGAGCTGCAGTATTTCATCTGCAGCAGCGGGGGTAGGCAGAGCCAGGAGGCAGCTGGCTGTCCATAGGGCAGAAGAGAGGAGAAATAGGAGGAGGAAAAAGAGGAGGAGAAGTAGGAGAGGGAGAGGGAGAGGGAGAGGAAAAGGAAGAAGAGGCAGAGGAGGAAGAAGAGTTCAGTGTCTCCGCTTTTGTTAGACAGTGATTGGAACAAAAGGGGTCTAAATTTTTGTCGTTTATCAAGGGAGAAACATTCCAACTTGGCCATGGCTACTTATCAACTGCAACTGTATGCTCGCTTCTCTGATGCACCCCAAGAGCCTGGCAAAGCTGCCTGTCTTGCACTGAGCTAGCTGAGTCTTGAAGTCTCACTATCAGGAGACCCATTCTTATTTTACTTTACCGTTTGGTGCTGGAGACTGAACCGAGGGCCTTGTACTTGCTAGACAAGCACTCGATCATGAAACTAAACCCTCAACCCTAGGGAACCATTTTGATGGAGAAAACTACATTAAGAAGAGATTAGATGATTTATAAAGGCTCAGATAGCCGTTTAAATGCAATATATATAAACAGAACTCCTAAAACTTAATATGCTTTTTTTTCAAATTGACTATTGGTATATAATTATCAATTTTAAATTGTATTTTTGACGAGCAGTGAACTAGAAAGGCCTTAGCAAACTAGAGAGAAAACTTTGTCTTAGACTCTAAGAACCCTGGTTTCAGCCACAGCATAGGCCCAGCAGCTGGGTCCCCCTTGCTGTCATTCTCTGCTTCAGTGGGGAGCAAAAAAAAGAAAGTTATGTGGTGGGCATGAGTCCCACTTCTCGCCCAGTGCCCCAACTGTCTCCTTTCAGAGTGTCTCCCTGGAAGTCAAGTTCCAGGCAACAGAGAGCAACTCAGTAAACGGGAACTTTTTGTTTTGTTTTGGTTTGGTTTTTGAGACAAGGATTCTCTGTGTATCTCTGGCTGTCCTGGAACTCATTCTGTAGACCAGGCAGGCCTCAAGCTCACTGAGATCCGCCTGCCCCTGCCTCCCTGAGTGCTGGGATGTGAGGCGTGTGCCACCACCACCCGGCTCCCTGCTAGTCTAAAAGCAGCAGCTACCATTCAGGAATATGGGGTGCCACAAGTCTGAATGGCCCCAACATCCCATCTCAGAACTCTCCCTTAGGATCCGAGCTTGTGAGCACCCCAGGAACTTGGCCCTCATTCAGGACACTACCATGGGAGACTCATTTTCCCAATCTAAAAAGAATCTTTCAGAGAAAGTTTTGGGCGCCCTATGATTAAGGAGCCTGGAAACTACCATGCTTCCTCAACCATAGCCAGCATCGAGATTCCATTTTATTCTTTGGGGTTGAGAAAGGTGTTACGTACACGATCTGACAAGCTACTCTGTGGGTGACAAAGCTACTTGTCTGCATCATCTCATTTGCTACTGGGAACAAGCGGTGGAGCAGGCAGGAAAAATGCGCTCCCCGTTACTGAGATGTTGAAACCGGTGCAGGACACGTGCAAGCGTCCAGGTAGCCCAGAGTCCGGGGTTTCAGACTCCTTGTCCATTGCTTCACCCATCCTATTTGGCATTTGTCTTGAAACATCTTTATTTCATCCCTCAATTGTCTAGAATATCCATACCCCGAGTCCATCAAGTTTTATTTCAACTGCCAGTTGCAAGATGGTTTGCTTCCTACTGACGCCGTGAAAAGATAAACACAGTTACCAGAGAGCACAAACAAGAGCCGGGCGTTGGTGGCGCACGCCTTTAATCCCAGCACTCGGGAGGCAGAGGCAGGCGGATCGTTGTGAGTTCGAGACCAGCCTGGTCTACAAGAGCTAGTTCCAGCGCAGGCTCCAAAGCCACAGAGAAACCCTGTCTCGAAAAACCAAAAAAAAAAAAAAAAAAAAAGAAAAAAAAAGAAAAGAGAGCACAAACAAGGCCTCATGGCTGAAACGCCAAGGCTGCACTGTTTGTAACCTCAGCTGAACCCACCTTCCTCCACTAATGAAAGTATACTCAGGCTTTGGACTTCTGCCCAACTGAGACCACATATGTGCCCGAATCCAAGCCTCTGCGGTAACCCACGGGGGGTTCGCATTGTCTCACATACGGTGAATACAGTCTGGCGGAAATACAAGACACCAACCACACTGTGTCACTGCACACACAAAACTGTCAGAGCCAGAATCTTCCAAGAATTGAGTCCACGAAGGCAGATGTAGAGGAAAGTTGTTCATTCACAAGGCTGCTGAGGTCTGCCCACCACATATCCTACCATGGGTCTCTGACTATAGCAGCAAGTGCCGCTTCCTCCCCAGCCAGCAGGAAGTACCCCGTCCTTCCCACCCACGATGTCCTATTTTGAGGCTCTAACCTGTGCCAGTGTTCATTATTGGGTATCTCTTTACTACCTGGAGGTCTTTTTGCCTTGGGAAAAAATGAATATATGGCTGATCCTTTCAGGTTTAATAATCACATATCATTAAGATAAGAGGGAATCTGGAAGTTGTATAAATTACATAGAATGTAGGGCATCAACATGAGGGAAGGGGGCTGGAGATGATGCATTAATAGTTACTGAAAAGGAATGGGTGTGAAGCATGATGAATAAAAACTCAGAGACAGAAATTCGGGTCCAACCTGAAGGTTAGAAAAGCAAGCCAGCCAGCCACTGGCTCTTACCTCGACCTCAAGTCTGAAAATGGTGATCCTGCCTTCAGGAATCTCAGAATGAGTCTGGGACTGAGAGCTGTCTCCTCCCGTTTTATAATCCTCTCTAGGGCTGGGATTAAAGGCATGCACCTACCAGTTTCTAGGGCAAACTAGTGTGGCTATTGGGATTAAAGGTGTGTGTCACCACTGCCTGGTCTGTAAGGCTGACCAAAGGGGCTGGTTTACTCTCTCATCTTCAGGCAAGCTTTAGTTATTAAAATACAAATGAAATGCCACTGCATGGGCATGGTTCTGGGCGGTAGTGGAGCAAGCTTTTAATCCCAGCCCTCAGGAGGCAGAGGCAGATGTCTGTGAATTCGAGGCCAGCCTGGTCTACAGGACAGCCTGGGCTACACAGAGAAATCCTGTCTCAAAAAAAAAAAAACAAATAAAATAATGGGTATGGTGTGCAGTTGTAATTCTAGCAGCTGGGAGGCAGAGGCAGGAGCATCAACAGGAGTTCCAGAGATCCTATCTCAAAGGCTAAAAACTGCTAAGTGAGGAAATGATAACACTGGGTTTCGCAATCTCATTAAAGGCTAGTGACATTTCTTCATCGCCATAGTGAATATATTTATAGGGAAGAGGCAGGGTTGAATGGACGTGATAACATAATGGCAGGCAAAGGGCTCTCTGCACACTGTGAGCGTGGATCCTGTTTCCCCTCCCTGATCTTCCTGGCCAGTCTGTGCCTGACCTCCTTCCTGACTGGTGGCTCTGTCCAGGCCTGTTCTGGTCCTGCATCTCCTTTCCTCTTGTAAAACTAGCTACCATTACAACATAATATTTTCTGAAGCACTAGGGATAGACAGACCCTGTGGCTGGGCAGGTAAATGGCACTGGAGGACTTAGCTATAAAATTCGTTTTCTAACCATGGTGATGGGCTCCACCCTTCCATAGTCCAGAACCCAAGGTATTACATGATCGGGAGAGCCAAGTCTCCCCACATCTTCCGACCTTCTTCTGTCCTCGGAGAATAAGAAGCAAGTGTGAGTCACCCCTGGGAAGCTGCTTCTCAAGAAGGGCAGAGGAGAGAGAAGGGCGGGCCTGGACTCTGAATACCTGTTCTCTCGTGTCCAGGGAGTAAGTGACCTGGGGGATAAGGTATTCCTTTCCAGGAATAGGGAAGTTCCTAAATGAAAAACAGCTGTCCCATTTCAATGAACAAATAAGTCATTACAATTTGCATATCATCAAAAGATTAGAACAGCTAGTAACCAATCCCCTGGATTATGATCCCCCAAAGTTTAATTACTTTAGGAACATTGTGCTAAGCAAACATGCAGATGCAAAACTGTAGTCAGGTGTCCTGGGCCCTCATCACTTCCGCTTTTGACAAGGTCCTGTTAGATAAATGTCACCACCGGGGAAGCTGGCTGGTGGGTCCTTGCAACCTCGCGGTGGGTACTTGGGATCTCACTATGCAGTTTTTACAAAAGTTTTAGCCAGGCAGTGGTGGTGCGTGCCTTTAATCCCAGGATTGGGGAGGCAGGTGGAGCTCTGTGAATTCAGGGACAGTATGATCTACAGAGAAAGTTCTAGGACAGCCAGGGCTACACAGAGAAACCCTGCCTCAAAAAACCAAAACCCAAAATCCAAAAACAAAAAAAGAAAAAAAAAAGAGTTTTACTTATTTTTCATCTTTCAAACTCACATTTCTCCTGTCTTACCTCCCACAGGCTGAGATTATGGACACATCAGCCTCTCCACACCTGGCTACAGGTCAATCTTTCTGACAAAGGCCACTCCAGGGACTTCTCTCAGTTCTAA
>JAQHUG010000179.1:1787933-1806416 GCA_028555095.1 Dicrostonyx torquatus
GACTTCAGAACCAGCTGTTCACACCAGACTTCAGAACCAGCTGCTCACACCAGACTTCAGAACCAGCTGCTCACACCAGACTTCAGAACCAGCTGCCTCCAGTACGAGGCATTTTGAAAAACAGCTTTGTTGTATATATTGTAAAAACTCTATCACTTGAACTCTGCTAATAACAAGAGGAGAGGGGGAAAAGCATGACACCAGTCGGCGCCACTGGACAGTGTCTGTGCCACTCACAACCTTGGCAGCCTCAGGAGCCTTCCAGGGCCTCTTTATCAGACGTACATGGAAGGCTCTGGACAGGCCTAACCCAGCCTGCTTCCCTAAAGACGCCTTGTTGGAGTCCAGCACATGGAAAGAGACCATCTGTTGCTGGACCCCAAGGTTTCGGAGGATTTGGGAAACTGGCGTCAAGAGAAAAGCTAACTATTCAAGTTGGAAATAAGTAAGGTACTTGGGGGAATTCTGTCTAGAGTGGGGGGGCAGTAAGATTCTGTGGGTGAGTCTTGGGAAGTTAGATTCATGGGGCAGAGTGTGTCTCCTGTGTTGGACTTAGAGAATGGCCTGGGGCAGAAGGACCAGTGGCGGTCAGAGCCTGGGAATGAGAGAGGCAGGACACTGATCATGGATACCAGAGAGCAGGGCAGTGGTGAAACACTGTGGCTGTGGTACCCCCACAGCTAGTGTGCTGTCTCTCAGACACAGTAGCCTCAGTTAAGAGGCACAGACACAGGTAAGATGCTGAGGTGATATAGTGGAGATGAAGGCTGGGTGTGAAGGCAGCCTCTGTCCCAGCAGATGGACTGAGGGTGCTTTGAGGCAGTCCAGGGCCCAGGTCTCTGAGCTGCTCCTTATGTGGGAGTACAGATCTGTGCACATGTGTTTGATATTCATCAGTTTGTGATGACATCATGTTGCTTACATTTTATTATCCACAGGATATAAAGCAGTTTCTTATCTGTTTTATTGACTAAAAATTATTTTGGGGGGGGAGGGGGTCTTGTTAAATAGCTAGGCTGGCCTTGAATTCATGAATCTCTTGCTTTGGTCTCTCAAATGGTGGGCTTACAGTCTCAGGCTATGGAGCCCAACCTCTTTACTTTAATTAACATGAAGGACTGTGCAGTTTTGGGCATTCTGCAAATGACAAGCTGTAAAGCAAATTCCCTTCCTGCCCAGATCTATAAACACATGCCACCATGTGACAGCTGGCATGGGGCAACTGGTGTGCACAGCGGTGGTCACCATGGGCTTCACTTTCTCCAGCTGTATAGGGACTTGGGTGCAAACCACGGTCCCCGAGGCATCTCTGTCAGTACCAGATCTTAAGCAGGTTCACAGGAAGGTGCTGGAGACAATAACTTAGTCATAACTAAGTCAACCTTGATGTGGAGGTGGTGGGCAGCATGATGCTCTACTGCGCCCCCTGGAGGAAAATGAGTGGAAGGGCTGACCCAGTGAGTCCATGGCTAATCCCAGAAAAGAGAAATAAAAACAAGAACAGAGGCAGCAAAGCTCTGAGCTAAATGGCACAGCAGAGATCTGATTTCTTCCTGTCGGGAGGGAGGGGTACGGGTATGTTTATGTATTTATTTTTTGAGACAACACCCTGTTACATAGCTCAGGCTGGCCTTGAACTTGAAATCTCCTGGCTTTAAACTCGTGAGGGCTGACATTAGGGTCCTGACAACCACACCTACCTAGCCCCGCCATTTCCTTCATGACATGTGTCTGCTCACTTTAGCACTGACTGTTCCTTTATATCAATGGATTTTATTCTTATGATATAAAATGATATCACATACATATAACAGATTGGAAAAAGTTTCCTCAACTTGACAAGAATGCCCAAGCTGCTGCGACATTGAAAAGTTAGAGGGGGGCCAGATGCTGAGGTACAACCCCAGCACTCAGATGACTGAAGAAAAAACCATGATCTTGAGGCAGGCCTGAACTATACAGAGAGACTCTGTCTCAAAACCTCTTCCTACCCAAGTTAAAATCTTATAAGAATCTCAAGATAAGTATGGCTGAGTATTTGAGGTTGTCTTGGTCACTGTTCTATTGCTGTGAAGAGACACCATGACCAAGGCAACTCATAAAATAAAGCATTTAATTGGGGGCTCGCTTACAGGTTAGCGGGTTAGTCCATGATCACAATGGCAGGACGTATAGCGGTGTGCAGGCAGACATGGTGCTGGAGCACTAGCTGAGAGCTTTACATCCTGATTCACAGGCAGCAGGCAGGGAGAGAGGCACTAGGCCTGCCTCGGCCTCCCAAGTGTGGGGATTACAGTCGTGTACCACACCTAGTTCAGGTGATATAGATAATTATACCTCTCCTCACATTTTAACAGAAACGACCATGACTATATAATCAGAAATAACTATGTTCGAAAAAGGAAAAAAAAAACAAATATTCCAAAATTCTGTCAACCTCAAAAGAATGCTTTACGGGCTGGAGAGACAGATCAGAGGTGAAGAGCACTGACTGCTCTTCCCAGGGGTCCTGAGTTCAATTCCCAGCAACCACATGGTGGCTCACAACCATCTGTAATGAGATTTGGTGCCCTCTTCTGGCCTGGAGGCAATCATGCAGGTAGAACACTGTATATATAATAAATAAAATAAATCTTAAAAAAGAAAAGAATGCTTCATAAGACCACCTTGCCAAAATGTAGTATGCCAGTGGATTTTTGCCTTGTTTATGATCAAAGGAGTTTTACTTTATACAGTCTTTTTCAAAATGGAGGACCAAAATCTAAAATTAATAATCACCATAAATATTCCAAGAATTGTGAAGTCAGGGTGTAAATCTAATTTTTAACATGCTCTCCAAATGGTTTAGAGCACTCTAAAGGTTCAATCCATCCTTGTTAATTGACAAGCACATTTCAGATCCCATGAGTTATTACATCAAAGATGCTATTATTTGATATATACATGCTATTAAGGGTAAAAACCTCATCTACAAAAGAAAATGAGAGCTAGACAAGTTTTGGTGGAAATAATTTAACTGTGAAATTTAATCTGTCAAAAGAGCCATAATAAAACTCTATTACTCAGAGGAAAAGTTTTCTTCCTGCTCTGGCTAGATGAATTATACATGGTTTTATTACCTGCTTTCCTGTGGTCCCCAGAGCTGTGGCATCTGCAGAGCCTATGACAGAACTCCACCCAGTATCATTAACTCCCTTGTCATTGCAAGCTGGAGATGTGGCTGTGGCTATCAGTTACAAACAATCTTAGCGTCCGTCCTAGAAATTCTCAGCATCACACAAACAGATATAAAGAGCATACACATTCCATCCCCCATGCCGCCATCTTTGTTACTTTTATTTCCTCAGCCTTCTCCACTGACCTCCTCCTCGGCCTTCTCCACTGACCTCCTGTCCTCAGTCTTCTCCACTGACCTCCTGTCCTCAGCCTTCTCCACTGACCTGCCTCTTAGGCCTTCTCTTTACTTTCTATTTTGAGAAGGAGCCTGGGTTAGGTTCAATTCTCCTGCCTCAGCTTCCTGATTGGGTGGAATTGACAGGCCTGTGCCATCAGACCCAGTTCAAGCCTCACCTTCCTCCCTCCCTCCCTCCTTTCCTCCCTCCCTCCCTCCTTCTCTCCTTCCTATTTCTTTCTCTCCCTTCCTTGGTCTCAAGAAGCCCAGACTGGCCTAAAACTCATTACTTAGCTGAGAATGACCTAGGACTCTTGATCTCCCTCCCCTGCCCCCACCCCACCCACTGCCTCTCAAGTTCCAGGTGTATACCCCCAAGCCTGGCTTTCAGCCCCACATTCTTTGCCGGACAGTGGGAGTGATTATCTACAAGCAATAGGGCAGGTTCCAAATCCATGGCATCGTCTCAACAGGGCACACACTGACTGGCCAGTGGTCTCCACGCTGGATCTCTGCGACCCTGGATCCCCTCCTGCTACAGGATCCTGCTACACTCCTGGATCCTCTCAGCTGCTCCTTTAAGCTATCACCTCTTACACCTCCAACCTCTTCAGATAAACCCTTACCTGGACTAACAAGTTGCCCCAGCTGGGCGGGCATGCACCGTATTTCACGTCCTCAGTCGTTTGCTTTATCAACGTCATCAATATTTCCACTGCACCTTTGCTGACCATCTCAGCAAGGAACCCTGGACTCCCGGAAATGAACTTCAGAGCCCCCATGCAGTATAAGAAGGCTTCGGGGTTACTTTGCAGGTCTTCGGCCCTCAGCACCTCCAATAATGATTCTGCCAAAGAGACAAATTTCTATGAATGTCTAAGGACAACAGCAAATTTGATGTTGGCACACAATTTGTAAAACGTATTCATCGGAAGCTACATGCAGATGCTCCCTGCTCCTCTCAAACAGCGGAAGTCTCAACTACAGCAAAACTCCACACTAGCCAGGAGGGCAGAAGGAGAGGCTGTTCATATGCGAACAAGAAAGCTTTCTTTTATCTAAATGCCATTCCTTGGTTCTTAGTAATATTTACCAGAGTTTATTTTTAAGTTACAAAAATGTCAAGTTCTTGTCTAATACCAGTAACAAAGGCAATCTAAAAACTAAATGTCAACAGATCGCGCAAAGGCATTTGTTGCTTCTCCTACTGGGACACGGATCTCATGGGAACTTTCATAGCAATCTGTTACTGGAAAGATCTTTTGGGTATAGCGCTCATCCCTTCCCAGACAGTTTAAGAATGCCTCCCTCCATAAGCATGGTGACAACATCTATATTCTCAGTGTTAGGGACTCCGAGGCAGGAGGATGGCAGCGAATTTGAGCCTTACCTGTGCTATGCTTAGAGTGAGACCCTGTCTCTATAAACAAACAAACAAACAAACAAACAAACAGGCTGAAGCTTGTGGTAGAAGCTAAATTTGATTCCCACTACTGTCCCAAACAAACAAACAAAGAAACCTAACAACAAAAACCCAGATTCCAGCTGATTTGAGCTAGGTCAGATGGAGACACCATGTTCAAGTGTAAGAATGTCAAAGAGGCCATTAGATTCTGTGTTCTAATCTGTAACTCTCAGTTAAGCAATCTGATGTTGGACATTCTTTCTTTCAACCTTGTTTTTGTCCCTGTTTGCTGAGCTCTTTGTCCCTTGTTACCCAAGAAAGGACCACAATGCTTCCCACAGCTGCCTCCTCTGCAGGGACAGCACAGCTCCTAAAGGGTTCTCACCACGGTAACTCTGTCTACTTAATTATTTAGGGCATGGGAATTGGGCATCGTTAGCTAGGCTGCGAATGTAGGCAAAACATCTGTAGCTCCGTAGCGAATCGTGTCTACGCCAGCATTCTGTAAAAGTCACAACCATCTTTCCAACCTCCCCGCCCCAGTTTATTTCTATTATATCAAGAGACTAGAATTTTTGATTATGTCAAAAACTTTTAGGTGTGTTTATTGTAACAGTAACTCCAGACCTAGGAAATGACTTTTTTTTACACAGTATTTCCTCAAGTCATACAACATCCCTACACACACTGAAGGAGGAAAACCAAAACCCAGTCTGTCACACTAGACTCTAAATGCTGCTTTAAAGCCAGCGTGGGAAGCAGAGAAAGACAGCCGCCACACCTCTGCATTTCCCTAGAAACTCAAATGTCTCGCTACCCTTCTCTCTTCTTTTCCTCTACGGACTTGGCATCTGTGCTAGGGCGCAGCATCCTCGCCTCAGAGCGCTGACGGGACTCACCCAGGATGTTGTCACTCTGCATCAGGGCGTCGTTCTCCTCGCTCCTGCTGATTTTAAATACCAGTTTGCAGACATTCAGAAGGTTCTTTCTGCTCACTTTAAGCTGCAGGAAAAGAACACGCTTGCATTTCTACGGCAGAGGTAAAGGCAGGCTCAACACCACCAAAACCTTCATACTCAACGCAGGGAGAGGGTTTGAAACATAAGAAATGACCCAGGGGAGAACCTAGAAAAGTTGGCACCATGCTGCGTCCACCTATAATATCTGACACATGAGCACTTTAATAACAAGGGTTTGTTTCTCACTATGAAAAGTTTTGCACTGATATGTAAAACTATTTTAAAGAGTGTGTCAGTAAATAGAGTAATTGCATTAGAACGTAACAGTGAAGGTTGGAGGATACCAAAGTCAAGATTAAACTAATCTGAATAACACCCATTGAGGAGCAAGAGAAAGAAAACACAAAGGAAACCCATCTCCTCTGTCATTTGCATCAAAGAATTAGAACCGATACTTTGGATTAGATAGACTGTGCTGTGCTTATTCTTAGGGCTATTTCTGGAATGCTTTGAGATAATCTTTGTTTGAAGCTGAAATTACTCTCTAAACCGCACAACAAAACTAAGTCAATTAAACGGAAGGCAATTTTGAAGTGTGCTTCCTTTTATAAAAATAGAGTGGTTAGCAGAACCAAGGTCTACACTAGCTGCACATTTACTTAAAGTAGTAAAGAATGGCCAATAACGGGGAACAGTCTAACAAAACATGAAAGAATAAAACTATTCAAATTAAGTAAGTACTCCATAAAAGAATACTACTTGTGTTTTGTTGGTTTTGCTTTGCCAAGGCAGAATCTCACTGTGTAGGCCAGGATGGACTTAAATTTACAAAGATCCACTTGGCGCTGCTTCCTGAGTGTGTCACTGGGCCCACACAATACTCTTTTTTTATTATATTGTTTTACATTTGCTTCTTTGTGTGTATGTATGTGTGTGATAAAAGTGTGTGCGTGTGATAGTGTGTGTGTGTGTGTGTGAGAGAGAGAGAGAGAGAGAAAGAGAGAGAGAGATAGTGAGTGTGTAGAAGCCAGAAGACAACTTGTAGGAGTTGGTTCTCTCTCTCACGTAGATTCTGAGGCTCAAACTCAGGCCATCAGGCTTAAAAAACTATCTGTAATTCCTGGGTCAGGTAGTGTATGCCATCTGCAGTGGTATGAAAGACTGTCTATAGGAATGGGGTCCTATGAACAAATAAAGACTTGAGTATTCAAATGATGGCACAGGGGTCATTATTTTACTATATAAAAAGTTATCTCTAATGTTTTTGAGTTTTCAATTAATTTAAAAAAGGATAATAGAGTATGCTCAAGTTATGTGTTAGATCCACAAATTGCACTGAGCACTGTTCATGGGTTGAGCTGTTCCCTAAGGGAGACAACGCTGGAACTGCTGTGAGGCTGGTGAGGCAGAGGGAGGCGCACAGAGGAGCATCCTTATCTCCTGCTTCTGCTCTGGGCCTGTGCACAGTGATCTGAGAACCTTGCCCTGCTCTGCAGAAAGAAGGGGCCCCAGACACACCTGCAGAGCCGCCTCCCATCGAGTGTTCAGGGACTGCCAAGTCTCCCCCCCCCAACTGCACTGCTGTCAGAACCCACATGCTAACCAGCTGCCAGAGCATTCACAGGTCATAGTAAAGATTCCTTCCCTGCTCAGAAAGAAAACAGAGACAGGAACTTAAAAACTAAGACAGTGATTACAACATGGCCTTATACTCCAGCCAATGAGCTGAAGCAAACAGAAACCCCTTTCCACATCTGGGCCAGGGCGGATGTGCTGGCAGACTCCACTGGGAGGCTGAAATCTCTGACCAGCTCATCTTCCTAGTGTTGTTGGGTAGCCTGTATGCTACACTTGACAAAATGAAAATGAACCGAATGCAGCTCTCCCCACCATCTCCCAGCTTCCTTTTGCAGTAAAAAGGAGCAAGGAACAAAAACAAAATCAGCCAACAAAAAACCAAACAAGTGTCTGTGTTTCATCCAACTATCACCAGCGAGGAATTACTGTGGCCAGCACTGCGGAGGTCAGAGGTGCTGGCTGGCTGAGTCCCTGTCTCCTTCTTAGAGTTCAATGATGGATCCTGGGGGTCTGGCTACTTTGTACACAGCTGTTCCCAGGGCTACGATGAATTCCTGGGGTGCAGGGTTTCTAGGTAGGGTAGTTTTCTTCTTAAATTAAAAATGATGCTTTTGTTTTGTTTTCCAAATTAAAGAAGTTTGAAATCATTTCTGTCGTTTCCACTATATCTAATCACAAATAACATATTGGGCATTTCTTTCTGATTCTTATCCGTCTGCAAAGGGTGCTAGATTTTTTTTTATACTTATACTTCCAGAATATAGCTGCACTCCTATTGAGTATGTTTGTGTTCTTTGAACACTTATTACAAATTGACATAGTTTCATAAGAGTTTTTAAAAACAGGGGTTAAAATTAAAATGGCTGTCTGGCAGGTCTCTATTGAGCCAAAGAATTCAAGCAATTGGAAGAACTCACACGCTTATTGCATGTTTTTAAATAAATACTATTAACTGTATTGAACTGTAATGTCAAACCGGTGGGCAAAAAAGTAACTGCAAGAAGAAGAAATCCAGTGTACGACTTGGGGCTCTGTGTATCTTTAGCCTTTGTTCATTTTCTTCCACAGTTCTTATGATACGGTGTCTTGAGAATTTATACAGAACTATATCCTAAAGCCTCATCTTAACTGGATCACCCCTGGGATGTTACAGGAGATCCAAGCAGCCAATAGGAAATTGCATACCACTGCTTTGACGCTCCCTGTGGAGGATCCAGGTTCAGTTCCCAGCACCCACACGATGGCTCACAACCACCTGTAACTGCAGTTCCAGGGAATCAGATGCCATCTTCTGGCATACATGGCGCACATGCACACATGCAGGGGCAATACTCAGAAACATAAAATAATTAAAAGAAGAAGAAGGCCACACCAACCCACCTAACGCTGCATCAGAACTAAACCACACCTAGATTCTTTGGGGCAGGCAGCATTGTTTAACCTACTTTACCCATTTAACATCCAGTTCATAAGGCCTAATTCAGTTAAAGTGTGATACACACACACACACACACACACACACACACACACAACTGGTTTGCCCAGCATCACCAATAACTGTGCTAACATTTTCACTGTAAAACATTAATAGTTCTGTGTGGTTCATTCTGGCTCCTCTTTTCTTTTTTCCTTTTTTTGTTTTTTTTTGGATAAATTATGAAACAGAATATCTAAAATCTAGGTGAAAAGGTAAAACCAGAACCTGAGTGCTGGCAACCTGGATTCTCCCTGGTACAACACCATCACCAGAGCCCTAGAATGGAACTACTCTTTCAAAGGCGCATGCACTGAGTCACGCATTCCTACCTCTGAGGAGAGTATGGGTAGCTTACGATGACAGCTAAGGAAGGGTCATTACCCAAAATACTGCTTATGAAAGACTTCATTATCAAGATGAAATGGACATGTTCACTACACTATTAGGACACTATTCCTTCCACTCAGTCCGTTTTCCCATCTTCCTCTGTGCCACTGACAGGTGAACAGGGGCGTTTTCTTTTGTTATCCATCTTTTGTTGACACTTTCTTAGAACATTCCAGGACAGCTATGGCTTATCTTTTGGTTCTGACGGTTTGTGGCTATGACAACAAAGCTACCCATCAGGCTTTGCTCTGGACAGAGCTGCCACAGGCTTTTATTTGGTCATGGCCTTTTCTCCTAACACTTTGCAGAGAATTTCTATGGCCACCGAGGGACCTGCCTGTGACCACATGCAGCTGGTTTCCTCTTTCACACTGGTTCACAAAGCACCTGGCCTTTGCCTTTATTTTAAATCTTAAGACAATGTTGGGCTCTCAGCAGAAACCACAGGGCAAAAACAAAACAGCCTGACTGTCCCGAGCTGCTCCATCTAGTTGTTTGAACAATTGGACTGGAAATGTTTGCTGCTGTAAATTTTTCTTCCCTCTCTTGACTTTCTGTTTCTCTATCTTCCTTTTAAGATAAGTTCTAGGCACAGTCCGGACACAAGCTGCCTGGGATAGTCCTATGAGCTCAGCTTTACCCCTAAGGAATCACTTTCTTGTCGGGTTCTGGGATGTGAGTTTACTGTCTCAATTTTTTCCAAGATTCTAAATAGACACAATGCATTTTTCATCATTTTGCAATATGGGATGCAGTCTGCTAGAACAAAAGAAAGACAAACTTACTGCTAGGATAAGTTTTGCAAGTTTAAGGCTGAGCGGGTCTGAGCCAGCATCCACTAGTTTATACAGGGTCTTCAGCAGGACACTTCTTCCCCTGAACTTCTTTCCAAGCAAGCGCCCTTCCTCCAACACGTGATGGAGCTGCGTGCAAGCGGCACATACTGCTTCAATGTCGTCTTCTGTCAGAGCAAGAGAATGCGTTTTCAGATATGCCAGACATCTTCAAATTCCCAGAAGCCATTCTCCTTTCTCCTACACTTCTGTCTACTTGACCGTTTTCATCTCTCCGCTCCATCTCCTAGGTTAACGTATTTACTAAACAGTAACTTGGCTCATCTAGAACGAGCACCTTCCAAAGCCTCTCTTTGGCCTCCTTTCAAAGTGCCCTCCACCTGGGCTCTTTTCAGTCTCACCGAGGCACAACATTTGCATTCCTGCCTCCATTTCTTCAAACAAGTTGCTTGACTCCAAAGGAACAAGGGCTTCAGGGCTATTGAGTTTTCACATGTGAATAGATGTGTTGTGCTACGCACAGATAGATGCTATAAGTGAGCAGGGATCCTGATGGGCACGCCTGAGTGTTAGAGCAGGAATAACATGTAGATAATATACTCAACTTCAAGCAAGCTTGCCTCCTAATATATCTGTTAATAACCAACGATGGTATATTCCTTTCAAAATGACTGTCGTCTGGGGGAAGAGATGTAATGACATCCACCATTATCATCAAAGACGGGACTTTTAAAAAGATGTTAGTTAGGAAAGAGGGAGAGGATAACATTTTGTTTTGGAGCTGCAATTCTGAGGGGAGTGATTTTTGAGAGCAGCTTAACCAGGCAAGAAACCCTGCGCTGGAAGGGAGCACAAGGGGAAAAAAAAAATAAAATCATATTCTGTTGGGAAGTGTGGCCTCTGACAGACCCCATCATAAAACTTAAAAGTGGGAAGCCGATCTTAAATAAACACCATAGTGTGAGCTCAGACGCCGACAAGGAGGAAGTGTGCACCAGCAAGAGGAAGTGACTCAGGCCATTTTTAGCTCTTTTCAACAATAACATCTAAGAAAAAAAAGCTTAAACCTCAATAGCCAAGGACCCCCCAAAGCCTCTCGGGCATGCAGTTGACTAGTGAGCTGGTGGGAAATGGGGGACCTGGGCTCTGCTGTGGGAAGCCCTTCTGTTGTGTTGCCGCGTCTCTCTCCTCTGGGTAGCTGCCTCCTCACTAGTCCGGGCTTTGGGCCGCTCTCAGCTGCCTGGGCTCCGCTCAAGGCTGTTGTAGCTTACAAAGGCATTGGGAAGAAAGGCTCAAGGGTCAGAGTTCCAGCTACTGCTCAGTCAACTGGCTATGATAGTTCTAAAAGACACGTGGAATACTGCACTCCGGAGGCTGAGGCAGGAGGATGGCAAGTTCAAGGTCAGCCTGGGCCACTTACGGAGGATGTTTCAAGAAGCCAAAGCAAAACAAAACAGAAAGGCACGAGGCCTCAGAAGACATTTCTAAGAGCTGAAGCTGGTTAAGAGTTTCCAGGTGAGACAATAACATGGTCACCAAGTAAGTAACTTTGCCTCCCAAGTCACTCCTTAACCACAAAGGGAACCCCAGCAGCTACACAGAGCCGGAGCCCAGCAGACACCACCTGACCCAGATGATCAAAATTCACATTTCCAGTAAGGCAAAAAGGTCAGCACATGGGCCTCCTGCCATGGTACACGAGGAAGATGCAGTGTTAAGTGTGTGGCTGTTCCTGCCCCAAAGGCTCGAGCTGGGTCTCAGCACGAGAAAAGAGGAGGGAAAATGATGGGTGGGATGTTCTGTACAATAAATGACCACTGTTCCTCACTCATCTCAGGATCCTGAAAGGACTGTGACCAATGACTGAAACTTGTAATCCAAGGGCTTTCTTTTTCTAGGAAGGAAATCATGGGACAATAAGCAGAATGCAGGAAGATGTGTATGGTGTCGAACGGTCACCACCTGATATGGAAGAGAACACCCTGCTTCTAGGCAGGATCCGTATGGTGTGGTGTGGTCAGATGTGGAAGAGAACACCCTGCTTCTAGGCAGGATCTGTATGGTGTTGTGTGGTCACATGTGGAAGAGAACACCCTGCTTCTAAAGCTAACAGACAGAAAATTGAAGGCCGAAGTAGCTAAGATTTGGGGTTCTTTATTTTTATTTTGTTTCAGTTTGAGACAAAATCACATTATTAGTGGAGGCTGACCCCAAAAATGTTAGCAATGTGTTTTCAAGAAGTTCTAGAAAGAAAGAAAACAAACAGAGTGGCTGGGGGCAGAGAGAGAGGAACACACAGAGAGGAGAACGTAAGGGAGTGTGGAACGTAAGGGAGTGTGGAGCGCCAGTACTGGGGAATACGGGAGAGGGCAGACAGGATTTTTAATTATTCTATTAACTATTTTAACTGATCTATTAACCACTTAGTGAATCAAAGGAACTGCAAGGTGTCAAGGCAATCGGACTTCATGATGCTTGCTGGTTTTAGATTTGTCTAGGGAGAAAGATGTGATATGTCTTTGTTTCACTTGCGGGTTCTGTTTTTGACACAGGCTCTTGCTATGGAGCCCAGGCTGAAATCCAGCTATGGAATACACCTTCCCAGAGGCCTGCTATCTCACACCCTAAATCTCAGCGAGGTCCTGCGTTTGCTCGGTTGGTAACTGGTGGGCAGAGTGCTGGGCATCTACTGACGACCTCACCGAGGGAAGATCTGTCCTCCAGGTAGGCCTCCAACCTGAAGGCCTCTGATGGGGTTTCTAATCCTTCTCACTTGATCTGCACTCCTTTCCTGAAGCAGTGGCCCAGACTTTACTGGCTAAGCTAACAGGAAGGTGGAAATAGCAGCTCCAGTGGGAAAATGCTGTTACATTCATCTTCCCAGATTTGGAATGGCAAAGGGCTCTGGAGGTGATGTGGCTTTGTCCATCTTTTCTTACAGAGTTTACATGTAGCACCAAGAACCTGCTGATAGTACCGAGGCCAGAAAACCTGCCCAGAGAACCCACCCATGGAGAGCACAGCCCAGCACAGAACCAAGGGGGAAAACCAGCAAGCACTGACTTCTCAGGAAGCAGGTGTCTGCACCAGCTCTCTGCTTGCAGGTGGAAGGATGCCTTTCCCCTACATCTCGTGGGCACCTTCCAGGGTCTGCCATGCTGCTCATTCATCCCAGAGCAGTTGCTTAGTTGCCCTGCTGAGGGTCCACTGTGCACACGGTACTAAGCATGGGGATTGCTCTGTGGCTCTGACCAAGATTCCACAGGGTTCTGGTTCACCTTTCTAAATGGAATTCTGAAAAAGTTGGGCAGCATCGTCTCGGCAGCACCCCACACCCTCCCAGGAATGCCTCATTGTGGCCCTTGGAGTGCTGGACAGGACACATCCCAGGCCACTTTTTGAGCTGTGTGAGTGGCCTCCATGTCTGAGGGACTTAGCCTCAGGGGTAAACAACAAAGCCACAGGCACAGCTCTTGCTGTCCAGGTTGAGTGGCCCACTCAGTTTAAGAGATCTGCTTTTCCTGACCTTCTAGAATGTGAACAGTCTCCCTGAAGGGGCAGGAGCAGTGCTTCTTCAAGTAGAGGAGATGCACCAACCTGCTCAACTGGGAAGTTTTAGAAGCTGGCTGTCCCAGTACATTCCGAGGATAATTTTACTCACTAACAATTTGGTTTGCATAGTATTTACTATACAGACTTACAGGGTAAGAATACACGGCATGTTTTCAACCTAGCCACAGAAACAATCGTCAAAGTACACTGGAAATATCAGGGCAATGGGGAACAGCAAATAAATGCAAAGTTTTTATTTAAAACAAGAACTGTTGTTTTACCCTTTTCTAATTCACGCAGAATCGGTTCAATCCGTGTTTTCCAAAAGACTTGGTCTACTTCTATTTCTGTCTCCTGTTCCTGTAAGCTGGCTCTTGAGGCTGCAAAGGAATCCGGAGAAGGAAAAAGTACTGTGAAAAGGACTCGTAACAGGGCACACTCAGAAGCCGCTCTTCTGCGTCACCGAAATGAATTAAGAATAGAACCAAATCTCACTTCACCCTAAGCCCCAACTCTAAGGAGAAACATGGGTCTTCTCATCAAAGTACCCCAAAGAAAACTCGAATGAGTTAATTAAAAAAAAAAAACCGGAACTTACAAGTGGGATTAGAATACTTCACAGAGCAGAATGCTTTGTAAAGGCTGCTGGCTACAGGAAAGCAAACTGGTTTAAGTTACTTTTTACTTAAAATTTTCCCTCTGTAACATATAACAGACAGCTGCATACACATATATGTATATATACACATACACGCATACATATATAAAGACTAAAAGCTGAAACCACTTTATAAAAATCTTAGCCCTTTCGGAACAGACCCTACAGAGGAAGTACCACCAACACTATGCTTTCCCCTGGGGTAGGGGCGATGCTTTGTTCCCCACTCCACCGTTATTGACATGTATGGTGACCTTTGTCTGTCTAGCTTAGAATCGTCCCAAGCCTGTTCCCTCATCAGCAAGAGGGAGACTATTCGCTTTTAGGATCATGAAAGATCTAACTGTCACAACAGAGGCAAAACTCCACCTGAGTGCCACACATCAGGTGACACTGAGGATCTGTGAACTTCCTTTCCCTGGCTAAACAAATAGGTGACAGCTGATGTGTGTCACCACTGTGCCACCAAGTGCTGCACAAACTCTAGTGGGCAATGCTGCCACTGCCTGCATCCTGGACGCAGAAGAGGAACTATTATGGGATGCACTTTTCTGCTTCCGTTCCTCCTCCCTCCCCTGTTTTCTGAAACAAGGTCTCACTCTGTCCTGGATCTTAGTAAGTAGCGCAGGTTAGTCTTGAACACACACAGGAGTGATTCTCCTGCCTTGGCCTCCCAGGATCACAGGTGTGAGTTGGCACACCCAGCTGAGGCTGCTGTTACATTGCTTCTTCTGAAGAAGGAGAAAGTGGAATCCAGGTAGAGGCTAAATCACCCCCCTAAGGTCATACAACTCCACTGCTCTTACCATTCAGCCCACTGCAAACCAACAGATTAAAAGGCAACAATGTATGAAAGAGAATTCACAGAGAAAGTGGCAAATCAGGATGCCACCTTGTAAGGCAGTATCTCAAGTCACCAACCAGAGCTGGAGGGGGCAGCACTACACGGAAGCCTTTCCCAGCCTCCTCCTCTAACGTCTGCCTCCTGTGCCCATAACGAGCTGTTGGGAATCATAAGAGCCCAATCAGAAGATTCTATACACACAACCATCTTTCTTTCTTTCTTTCTTTCTTTCTTTCTTTCTTTCTTTCTTTCTTTCTTTGTTTATTTATTTATCTGCATCTTCCTCTGGGCTTGCATATAGGCAAACCCACACACAGTTACATACATAAACACATACTTAAAAGTAAGTCTTAAAATAAAAGAAAGCCACTGAATTCTTCTCAATTGTCTGTATAAAGCGCAGAGAACTCTGTGGCTAACCCACAGTGGCTTGTGTTTAAAAGTTAATTTGAATTCAGCAATGTCTGAAATGAATCTTCAAGCAACCAAACAGGACACCCCGCTCCCCAGCACTGATATCTCCCAGGAAAGCAGGGAAGCTGTACAATTAACTCTGGCCTTCCAGTGCCCATGCCCCGCCCCCTCCAGTGCATTATGGGGATGTCTACTCTCTACTGCAAGTGTGCTGGCCTTTATTATTATTATTATTGTTTTTAATCAAACCTTGCTGATGTCAAGGTAGGCTGGGCAAGCTGAGCATGAGCAAACCCTAGAGCACCGAAACAAACGCAATTCTTGTTAAATGGTAAAGATACAATGTAGTTGAAACAGGGAGACTTTGGCTAAGCTATCTAATCCATAAGCAAGACTTTATAAAACAAAACTGAACTGTTGTTAGGGGCCAGGTGTGGGGCAGGATTCAGAAAAGCCTGAGCTTCAGAAGGGAGCCATGTTCACAACAGGCTCTTCCTTGAGCAGTGCCCTACAGCCCTGTCCATCAACACTCCCACTGCCAGGACCCATGCTGCAGCTCTGGCAGACCTGCCACTGCCACTCCCTGTGTTTGAGAGAGAGCTCAACTTTCTGAACGCTGAAGTTTTCAGAATGGGAGATAAAAGGATGTAGACCATCATTTTGGATTTTTGAATATGCCTGAACCGGATTAAAAAAAAACATGTATATGATTCTGAAAGTAAATATGAATATTCAAACAGTCAAAAATACAGCTGTTCATAGTCTTAGGTAACTAATGTATTTAAAGGTCAGAGTATATAAACAAAACCAGCATTTATGAATGCAAATGACAATCCAGAAGTTGATTATTGACTTATCTAAGTCAATAATAATAAATTTCCTTGACATATTTATAAAACACTTAAATTTACTAGGAATAGGGCTGGGGATGGCTTTGTGGGTAAAGTACCTGTGATTGCAAACTTAAGCACCTGAGTTTGGATCCCCAACACTGATAAGAGGCCAGGTATGGTGTTGTACACCTGTAACTCAGAGACAGGCAGTTCCTGGGAGCTTACTGATCAGTTCAGTGTAACCAAGATGTGAGCTCCAGGTACGGTGAGAGACTCTGCCTCAAAAAATAAGGTGCAGAATGACAGAAAAAGACACGTGACATTGATTTGTGACATCTATGGGAGCATGAACCTACTCCCACACACCAAAACCCAAAAATGACTGGAAAGTCAGGCCTTAAATCCGTATGGTCTTCAAAAACAAAACAACAACAACAAAAATCCAACAAACAAACACCTATGTGGTGTGCTCTTCAGTGTAGAGCTACCAGAAAGCACAGTTAGCAACTAGCTCCTCAGGAAGAGAGAGATCAGACAGCACATTTACCCAGAAAGAGAGGGTTCTCAAAGTGAGTCAGAAATCACAAAAGGCTAGCTGCCTCCTTAGGGCCCTTCCAAAACCATCCAGGCTCATCTGAGAAGTCAGCTACACTATGTGGTCTTCTCTCAGGAATCCCCAATTATGTGGTCATGTCTGGCTATGGTCTTGTCACTTCTGTATCCTCATTGCCCCACCACCTCCACTCTAGACATTATTCCCAGCTAATTCTAGAAACAGAAGCATGTGCACGCACGCATACACATGCATGCACATGCATGCACATGCATGCCCACACACTTTGTCTTAGTCTTGGGGAATAACTTGAAAATTTAAAAAAAACCCACTTTCATCTAGGCTCACAGTTTGCTAAATATAAAAATTACGATTCAACAGGAAATTGGGTAAGTCAGGCACAAGTACTGCCTGTTTTGAAGATTCTGCTGCCTCAGTGGTTACAGTTGCTAACCGCAGCTTTGAGTTTTGGACACAGCTTGACACAATGTTAGGACAGGCTGCTGTTTTTAGCATGCAGATGCAAAGCCCTTGGCAACAGCTGTCTTGGGAATCAGAAGGGCTTAGATTCTTCTGAGCTCTGGATCCACTCCCTGTGACCACAAAGAGCCTCCCTCCTGAGGAGAAGCTAATTGGAAGAGAGCACTTCACCCAGTGGTAGTTTTATGGTCATTTTTATTTTTGTTAAGACAAAGTCTTACTGTGCCGTTCAATCCAGCCTGCAATTCATAATCCTCCTGCCTCTGATTCCAAAATGTCCAGATTATAGATGTATAATCATCCAGCCAGACATAAACTTTTGTTTGAATAAAAAAAAATAAAGAATGTAGCAAACACCTGTGCAGCCCTGACTAGCTTGGTCCAGTATTGACAGTGTGCCACATATGAATCTTTTTCTTTATTTTAAGGACTTAAACTCTTGCAGCATTGAAGCCTTCTTTATGCCTACCCTGTCCATATTCTTCCGCTTGGCGGTCACTAGCCATAAAAATGGGCATGGCAGAACTTCGTCTTGCGAGATGTGGCACAGAGATCCCTAATTCTTGTTTCATCAGCAGTCTGTACTGACTCCAGTCAACATTACAAATGCCCACTGGTTCACTTCTTACTGTCACAGTTTGTACCATTTCTAGCCCTTGGTCAATTTCCTCGAGCAGAATAAAGCTCCTAAAGGATTTTCATAGTAAAATATTATAGTTTCATTTAAATAAATGGGCAGTGGTTTTGAACTTGAGTTATACCATTGTCAAGTTTAGCCATTCTCCAGATATTTTCACCCTGTAGTTCCTGTAAGCACCTATCCACATTGAAGGCATCAGACTTGGGTGCTGGTAAGACTGAAGAGAGATAATGAAAACTTAGGAAATAAATGTTGGTTGGTTTCTGAGAAAGTTGGTTCTAGTTCTGAAGTTGATAAACAGAATTGTTAATCAGGATGTAGTGTGGTACTCTAGACCCCCCCCAAACAGCCTAAGACTTCCACTTGACATTTGCCTTTAAAAAACAAGTCCTTAACTTGGCTTAACAACAATATGGAGATGTTGATAGTGAAGGATGCTGAGGCTGAAGGATGCCGAGGATGAAGGATGCCGAGGGCAAAGGATGCTGAGGGTGAAGGATGCCAAGGGTGAAGGATGC
>JAQHUG010000179.1:1806906-1822210 GCA_028555095.1 Dicrostonyx torquatus
ATGCTGAGGGCCAAGCACACAAGTATCTCACCTGATCTGGTTTCTCGTCTGCTCAGGTCTGAGCTGCTAGGACATGAGGAGGCCCTGGCATGCCGCTTCCCCTGGTCCCTAGGAGGAATGAATGAAACAGAATGGTATTTCTATTTTTATACACTGTAATAGTTTAAGAGATAGTGTTCAATTGTCTGCTTTAATCTACCTTGCCTTCTAACTAAGATTTATCTGCAAGAACACAAGTCTATTGACTTAATAATATGAAATATAACAACAACAACAACAACAACAACAACAATAATAATAATAATAATAATAATAATAATAATAATAATAATAATAATGGATCCAAAGTTGACTGGAGAAAAATGGTTAAGGATATGGACCACAAGAGGGCACTGTTACAACATGAAATAGAGTTGGAAAACAGTGAAGCCAGCCCAATGTGCCCAAGGGTCAGATCTGGAATGCAAAGCTCCCAATTTTCAACCCCGCTATTCTCATTGCATCATGGTATGTCCCAGTCCCACTTTAAAGCTTAATTCAATTAATTTTCTCTAAAAATATTCATAGAAATATTTTAAATGTTAAAAGAAATGAGAAAGTATATTTAGGCAATCCCTAGATGAGAAGCATTTTGAGTTCCAAGCAAGAGTGGGCCTGGCTTGTCATGGAAGGTGCCGGACTTTGTGTGTGGTTGCCCGGCTGCAACTTTTCTCAGCTACCGTTGACTTGAGGGTATTATCTTTTTCTATATCTGTATAAGGTGTGGGAGGAGTCAAGAAAGGGCAATGGATGTGAAATGACAAAAATACATCAGATACAGCTATCAGGGCCATGGAGCCCATGATTATCTATAATTAATATATGCAAATAAAAACAGGGCTGGTGAGATGGCTCAAAGAGAAGCGGTGCTTGCCCTGCAAGTTGGGTGACCTAGGCTTGATTCTCCAAGTCCACATAAAGGTGGAAGGAAAGAGCCAACTCCACAATTTACCCTCTGGCCTCTGTATGTGTGCTCACACCTGTCATAATGCATAAAACCTTAAAATTAAAAAAAAAAACCTTCAATGGGATGGAAAACCAAGGGATTTCCATATCGAGAGTTTCACATATATGATGCGTGTGTGTATACAAGTGTTTGCATATGTGTGTGTTCTGAACACACACTGAAATTATCAAGACAGTTTTCAGCTTACAGAACTGTTCCCCAAGTACCTGTCCCGTCTCTCCGACTCATGGCTGGGGGTGAGGTTGGTTCCATGACGCCTCATCTGTGTAGCTTCACTCCTAGAAAAGAGCATGAGAAGGACACTCCGTGTACACATGCTTGGCAGTACTGTGCCCCAGCTCCCCCAAGGAGAGAGGCATTGGACTCACCACCACCATACATGGTCATCACTGTGGGTGGACACTGAGTGGACGATGCCTCCCCCAGTTTAAGTTCATATCCTGGGTCAACATTCACAGCCTCATGACCTTGGAAACCCACTTGGCTTAGGGTTCCCCGTCCTCAAACAAAGGGCAATACTTCTGCTTAGGATGTCAGGGGGCTCACTGAGGGAACTTAGCAAGTTGTCTGTACGATTTTTTTTTCTTTGAGTCTATAAGCACCTAGAGGAACAATCAGTGCTGGATATAGGCACAGAAGATTTTTTTCTCTGAAGGTAAAATCTTCCTTATTGGAATAGCCCAATAGAGAGATGTGGAGGGAAATGATGGCATGGGAAGGGACTGTAGAACGCCAGCTAAAGGACGAGAAACTGAACTAGCAACTGACAGCTCCAGTCACTCATAAGTAGCCTGAGTGAAGAGAAGAGGGTCACAAGAGCCTGGCCTTCGAGGCAGGGCTAGCTGCCAGCCCGGACTAGCAAGGGAAGGTTGTTTCACAGAGAGTTTCTGCTGGGAAGGCTGGGAGCAGCTGCCTGGAGCTTTGGAATAAGCTGTGGACACTAAGTGATAGAGAAACTTAAAGCTTCTTACATGAGGATGTGACGTGATTGGGGTGGGGTGAGGACCACACAAAGACAGCCCTAAGGAGAAGGAATGCGAGAGACTGTTTCTGGGATCATAGGGGGACTAGAAGAGAGACATGTGTGATTCCATAAAGGAAGTGAACAGGACACAGGGCTGAGTTTGGGCCTCTGAAGAACAGAATTATAGACCTGAAGAACCTGGACAGCAGGTCTCTACCAAAGGAGCAGCGAGGGCAAGGAGGGCAGCTTACGGGATCACGCAAACATGGATGCTGCCTTGTTGAATGTCTGTTGCCAGGTGGGACAAAGATGTGGACATCATGGGACCAGAGTCACGGAAGAGTAGCTGTGAGCCAGAGACCCCAGGCCACCAGGATGCCCCGTGAGAGGACAAAGGCATCAGGAGGAGGGAAGAAATGGACTTTTGTGCCATTGGCCCATTCCTGGAAAGAGGACCTAATGGAGGACGGGGTCACAATCGCTGGGGACCGAGGAAAGAGGTACTGTCTGGCCAAGGCAAACTGCTCTGTGTCCACAGCTGCTAGAGTTCTGCACAGGTGTGAGCAAGAAAGACAGACATCAAGAGGAAGTGAGGATGGCTTAGGAGGTGGCCCCTGAGTTCACTTTACTGTCTCACAGAGAGGGAGGGAGTGAGTGGGGGAAGGAAAACCCCCGCCTTCACTGAGGAGGAGCAGATGACCCTGCCTGCTCCACAAAACTTGCACGGCTGACGGAAACAAACTTGTATCCCCACCACCACCACCACCTCAGACACCCTTTAAATACTTGAAAAATCTGGAGATGCTGCCCTCGTCCCTGCGGCTTACACCCCCTCGACAGCTGTGTGGTTGCCCCTGAGTTTTTGCTATCTGTACAGAAGGGGGGAGGGGGAATCATGGTGCTCCCACCAGGAGGCTGCGGAGGGGCGGAATGATCTGTGCTTGTTAGCTGCTCACTATTCAGCCTTAAGCCCTTCAAATGCTCGCTCCCCACGCGGTCGGTCCTCACACCTTTGCTGCACCATCTGTTTACAGTCTGCCTGCTTATGTCCCTTTGAAAGGGACCCTAGCTCTGAGTAGATATTTCAGTGCTGCAGCCTTGCTGGTCGCGTCCCACCGTTAGATCAGTCAATTTCTCTTCCTACATGTGCAACCTACAAGGCAGATGTCCCCACGCAGTTCAGACGTCAGCACATTATTAAATTCCACCATCGTATCGGCAGTGATTTCCTGCCTATCAGATGTATTTATGTCCGCATTCAGTCATCCAGAGTAACTGTTCTTCCCAGCTTCCTGCTCCATGTTATTAAACAGCATTATTAAATTTTTCACAATGATTTTTTTTTGATGTGCCCAAATAAAACAATTCTGGAAATTAGTCACTGGGCTCTTCTATGACATTCTCTTCAGAGGAAGAAAGCCACCATTTCATTAGTTGGGACATCAGTCTACAAATGGAAACTGGATTCTGAAGGCCTTGAGCATCCGTGGCATTCACCGGCTCACACGGCCTAGAGTGACTCAGTAGTGTGAGGCTTTAAGGAAGGTGTGATCAGGGTTTGGGCTGTCCATCTCAGCAATGCTCTCAGCTTCTGCCCTGGCTACAGGTTAAAGTCCTGGTGAAAACAGAAATTTCTACATGGTTTCCCTGGGGCCTCTCCTCTGCAGTTGCCGTGTTTCAGGAGGCAAAGTCGCCTGGCCCCTGTCATTGACACAGGTCTTACGTTTGTTTCACTGAACTATTAGAACCAACTGTAGCAGGCAATGCTACACAAAACTGATGGCATTCCTGCAGCCCACGTGAATGGCACAATCAATCATCCCGACCACATCCACCCCATAAATACCGGGACCATAAATATCCCAAGGAAATAAAATAATAGCTCTTTAAAATATTTCAAAAGTATAGATTTTGCTATAATTCAAGATCATTCTTCTAGTTATGATGACAGTTCTTCAATTAAGGATCAGCAAATGTTTTCTTAAAGTGACAGCTAGTATTTTATATATTTACAATTTGAGAGTGGCAAAGTCAAGGATAAATTATACGTGTGTGTGTGTGTGTGTATCTCTCTCTCTGTGTATATATATCTGAATATATGTAATTCTTTAATATTTAAAATATTTTTAAAATATTTAAACCATTCTTAACTAAAGGACTGTAAAAAATAATTTTAAAGCAAATAGACAAACAGACTTGGCTCCTTGGCTGTAACAGTAATAAAATAATATGGGTAATAATAACTAGTTAGATTTGGTTGTTTTTGTTTTTGGATTTGTTTTGTTTTTTCAAGATAGGGATTCTTCATGTAGCCATAGCTGTCCCAGAACTCACTCTGTAGACCAGGCTGGCCTCAAACTTAGAGATCTGCCTGCCTCTGCTTTCTGAGTGCTGAGATAAAAGGCGTGAGCCACCACTGCCAGGCTACTAATTAGATTTAGAATTAAGAAAAAATCCATTTTAGGAAAAGTTACATCTATAAAAAATGAAAGGGGAAATTTAAAGAATGACTAGAAGAAAAGGCAAATGTGTAGACTTTGAACAGAAGTTTCCTTTGTCTTAAGAGAAAGACATTTCCTTTTTAATACTGGTTCCAAGAGGATACTGAGTGAAATCAGGTGGCAAATGTCTAGACTTTGTCAGTCACAGAGAATCCACTCCGTTGCTGCTGAGTGACCCCAGCCACAGACCGTATGCAAATGCGAGAGTCCAGCTGGGTTCCAACAAACCTCACCCGCAAAAGCAAGACTTGGACTACTCTGCTAAACCTTGCAGTCTTGACACTTTGACTGCAATTCTGGAATGCCGCCATCAGGGGGTGCTAGTCCCCTCCTCTTCTGACTCAAACTCAGTGAGAAGGGGTGGGTCTGGGCCTGGGGGGTGTGTGTCTTGCTTCTTTGTGCACCCAGTGCCACACTTAAGTATCAAGTGTGAAGACACACCTGGAGGTACCTCAAGGCCAGGCTTATCACACCAGGACACTCACATAGCAAGTGGGAAGTGACCAGGACTGCAGCTATAGAACCATTATGCCCCATGGAAACATTTTCAGCCATTGTAGCCACATTATCCTTCTTTCTTAAAAGAATAATGACTTCATTTCTTTTGTGTGTGTGTGTGTGTGTGTGTGTGTGTTATAAATAAAATAACATCTATTATTTTGAAAAGGCCCGATAATAATCAAAAGTACAAAGATGTTTTTAAAAAACATCCTCCCAGATCCCATTAGCCAGAAATAAATCATTATCGTATGGTAAATATTGTTCCAGGTACATTTTGCATGCACGCGCACACATGAAGGAAAGAACAGATGCATAAGCAGAAGGGAGGGTAGGTGGGTGAATACAATCATACCATATATTATTCTAATGAGAAAGCCTAGACAGAGAAGACAGAAATTCATGTGAAACTGTAGGAACCACAGAGCTCCAGAAGAAATGAATCTTCCCAAGAGATGTTAGTTTTTAAAAGATCTCTCTAAAGTTAAGAGAAAAAAAAATTAGGCTGCTAAAAGCATTACTGTGAAACTATTTCAACGTCAGCCTGTGGCGAGATTCGCAGTCGCACTTCCTGCCACACGGGGTTTGGGTGCTCATATTTGACCACACTGCTAAAGTTTCTGCTCTGGAACCATCATGGTTTGTTCCGCCTTCATAATGTGAAAATAAACTTACCACGGATGCTTTTACCAAATCCTTTTCAATGAGAAGTCTTGAATTCTGACTCATCATTCCATTGTCTAAGAATTTTCTAGAAAGTGCATGAATACTCCTCCCAGTTTGCTGTCCTCTGAATGAAGGACAAATGACTGCCCATATAATCCTGGTCTCTCTTTACACTCCTCTCTCTCCTGGCACCAAGACGTGCTCAGCTAAAGCCGGAGAACAATATGCCTTTCTCTCCATTCCTGTGTCTTGCTTGTCGGGCCTGAGTGGTCACCGGACACTTTCTTCACCCAACCAAGAACTACAGAGTGTACCTAGTGTGAGCGCTGCTGGAAATGTCGTATTGTGAATTTTTCCATAGCAGATTTTGTTGAGACGCCAATTGTCTATTTGTGTTTAAGTCTTTACTGTAGAAAGTTATCTTTTAATATATCTTAATTTTTCTTTTGTTTATTGGCTCTGACTTTCCACGGGTTGTTGCAAACTTTGAGGAAGTACGTAGATAACCTGGAAGAGTGCCTGGTACCCAGCTCCAAGTGAGCCCGTGCTAGGAAGGGACCTAGAGGAGATGGGGGCTCTCTTAAAAAATACAAATTCCCTCCTTCCACCTCGCTCTCAGTCTCCCCACTCATTCTCTCAGCTTTATCCTTTCTGATTTCTCTCTGTGATTTCTTCTGGCCTGATCCAGCACAGCTCACGCTTCTCGCTTCTTTTATTCCAATTTTTAAGTGTCTTTCCTCTCCCCGTTCATACATTTCTCTTTTGAGCACTGCTTTTTTGTTGTTTGTTTGTTTGCTTGGTTTTTGATCTTGAGGGTTTCTAATCTCCAATTTGATTTTCAGCCACCCACAGAGCCCAACCCCTTCCTAAAGAGAGAACAATCAAGCCATCCATACTTCCCATGAACACTTGATACTCTTGGGTGCCTTTCTTCTGGGATGCATTTTCTTCCTCTCTGTTATGTTCCTGACAAAGCTCGGGTGCTAGGAGACTTCTTATCCTTATATTATTTGTCTTGTATTTTTATGAGCATCCTTATCTTATGATATGTCTTTACTTGCTGAGGTGGAATATAATCCAGAGGGGGCAAGAGCTGAAGCACTGAACAGCGGTCCATTCCTTTGTAGACTTGGGAAGGTGTGCTCCCCTGGTGTGTGCACAGCAACCCCTGACATGCACACAGGTCCTCTTACATGATAGACAGTGTCTTTACATTACAAATTGTTAAACCAACTTGACATACAAGAGAGACCAGCCTTGATCCTTGATCTCCATTCGCCCACTCCCTCTCCCTTCCCCACTCTGCTCACAGGCAATGAAAAGAGTATGTTACCCTGAGATCCACCTCACCCTCCGGTCATCTCATGATCTGTAACTTGAGTGGAGGCTCCCACAGGGGCGTTTTTTCACTTCTCTTGAGGCCTGCCCACATTCTTACATCTCATCTCTCTTATCACCAGCAACTCGGTGAAGAAACAGACTCACTTCTAAAGACACTTTCTCAAAGGCTGAGGAGGTGTGTTGCACCCCTCAATCTTTCTACTTTCATCTAGAGTCTGGAAAGTTAACTAGACTTTCAGACTGTTACGTTCCAGGTAAAAACCTAGTCTGGGATACGTAAACTGCCCCTCACCCCAGACCCAAAAAAAGAAGGAAAGTAAAAAGAGGAAAAAGGACATCTTGGCTGTGACAATGACTCTCGGGTAGAGCTGGGTCTAGAAGTTTCATAGTCACTGAACTTGACGGCTGTCTCCATCCTTGGCTCTGTTTGTTCCTGTAGGACTTCCCTTCCCATGGCAGTGAAAAGGTCATCTTAAGCTGTAGGGCACATGATCTTCCCAACTTGGGCGCCTGGAGAGAGGCTACTCTCCTCAAAAGCCTTGGTGTAGCCCAGGGAGTCCGGACAGACTGTGTGCTCATTACTGAATCACTGCGCTAGCTGGCCATTGGCCGACTCTACTAGCTGGCCCTGGAAAAGCAGGTCAGGGAGGCATGGGCAGCCTTCACTCAAACAAAGCCTGAGCATTTATTGTCTACAAAGCAAGCCTGCTTGTTCCCCGTAGGGAAGCTGAAGTCCATGTTTAATAGTTCAGGGTTGGGCCCATTATTTTCCCCTGCTTCATTGACATTTTTAATCTTTGCTGTTGTTACTTTTTTTTTTTTTTTGCATGCTTTGGTTGTTTTAACCAGGTGCCTCACCTTCCTTCCTTTTATTTCTTTCTCTTTCCCTTCCTTTGTTCTTTCTCCCTTTCACTGCTTTTGGAGACAGGGTTTCTAATGGCCTGGGATGACCTCCAGCTTGACAGACAAGGGAGACTAGCCTTGCTCCCGGGCCTC
The DNA here is from genome assembly GCA_028555095.1 of Dicrostonyx torquatus. Lineage (NCBI taxonomy): Eukaryota > Metazoa > Chordata > Mammalia > Rodentia > Cricetidae > Dicrostonyx > Dicrostonyx torquatus. The sequence continues at coordinate 1,814,879 of JAQHUG010000179.1, forward strand.
CTGCCTCTACTTCCTTAAGAAGAGTGTATGTTGCCACACAGGCTCTTAGGCTGTATTTCCACCACACGAAAGGCCCTTGACATCTTACAGGTAAGGCTTTCAAGCCTTAGTCACCATCCCATGGCCTGCAGCAGAGGCCTGAAGGAGAAGGGAGAAGAGGGGCAGTCATTTCCATCATAAATACAAACAGAGCCCTCGGGTGTGCCCGGTGACTTGCCAAGGATGTACAGCTAAATTGAGTCATGGAGAGACCCTGGAACCTGGCTCCCAGTGACAGTCAGCACTGTTCACAGTCATCCACCACCCAGGGTGTGACACGGATGTAGCTGCCCTCGTTCCCAAACCATGCCGACTGGAACACACTTACACAGCCTTAAGTACTTATGCGTTACATAAAGGGGTTCTTGGCTGCATCCATAGGTGGGTGGACGGATGGATGGGTGGAGACAGGCAGCACACTTTTACAAAATGCCAGTTCTCCTGAGCTCAATCCCTGGGGTGACAGAGTAGGAGATAATGGAGTGTGGGTGAGAGCAGACCTCAAAACCTCCAATGAATGTCTAAGGGGCACGTGGAGAGTGTAGCAACTGGCACACAGATGACGACCACAGCCTCCTGAGTGTGTGTGAGAGGCTTCTCTGTCAGGGGTTTGTCATTTCGTTTCTGATGCTACATTGCTGAGCAAATGGTTCATTCCCCCCCCCCCCCATAATAAGTATAAAGTTAAACTCCAGGGCATCCTGAAGGTCTGAATTATCTATATTTTAAATTAACAGTACACAAATCAATGCAAGTTTGCTGAAATAAACTGTTCTTTCCTCGCCTGAACCAGAGAAGCCTGGAGAACCCCAAGTGGGGAGCCAGCAAGTCCTCCTTTGCTAGGTCCCTTCCATGAGCTCACTTTGCTGCTCAGCCCACACTCATCACCAGCCCCCAGCTACCCTACTCCCCCAGTTACTCCCTCCCCCTACTCCTCCTTGTCCCTCCACTCTTGCCCACTCTCATCTCCAACCCCTGTTTACCAGCTCCTGCCAGCTCATCTCACTGATGAGACTCTTCTTTTTTCTACTTTAAAGTCTCAGGATTAGAATAAAACAAAACAAAAACCGTGCTAATTGAGGAGAGGATGCACCCAAGCAAAAGTGGGAATATTCCTCTGCTTAGTGAAGGCCATTTCTTGGAATTACAGTCACTCAAATGTTTACAAGAAACAATTATTGAATGTCCCGGACTGATTCACAAACGTAATTAATGAGAGAATTGCTAAGAGTTTCCATTTTCTCGGTTGCTTTAACCCCACCATATAAACTTTTCTGTTGGCATTTCTTCAGAAAATTCCACCCAGTGCTGGATGGAGGGAGACAGAGGCTGATTCAGGCTGCAGAAACAACACGAGAGCAAACTCCAAACTCCACACAACCATCCCATGAGACAATAGGAGAATAATTAGAGATGCTGCCAGCGCCTGGGCATTTTGAATGGACAGGAGGAAGGACCTGTCCAGGCCTCTAATGGGTTTGTCCTTTGCTGTTTGTGGGATAAAGTATGTCACTAAAATGCCCCTGCTGTCCCAGAAAGACAAGGCATAAGGAACCCTGGCGTGTCTGATTGTTTCACAACATCTGAGGTTTCCTTTCTGGGGAATAAATAAACAAATGGCTTCGCTCTTGTCTGCCTGTCTCTAGTCAATCTGCATTACTGTAAGGATGGGTGCAGGGGAAGAGGCTCTCTTCCTGTGGGGCACAAGCCCTGTTGCTTCACTCACCAATGGGAAAGGAGCTGCCTGCCTGCAAGGGCCTGTTTGATGCCTCCCATTAGGCTCCTAGAGTCCTAATTTGAAGTTGTTCTCTTCCACTTAAGGCGATATGTCATCTTCCCCTTAATTTGAAAAATGTTCTGAACGCCAAGCAACATCAAGGACTTCTAGGTGGCCTGATATAAATTCTCTGTGCCACACTCTTTAGGCTGTGTCAGCCGACAAGGTCAGCTCATCTAAACTAACAAGCCGCCAGTGGCCACTTCAGAGATGGGGGAGGGGTGGTCCGTGTGGAAGAGCCAGCATCAGATCCAGAATCTAAAATGAGAGCAACAAGGACTCGGGCCTAAAATGGCCAGTGGAATTTAATCTTGTTAAACAAATTTGAACTGGGCATTTGTCCATGATGACCCAATGGAAAGTTCTAGACCAAAAAAAAAAAATATATCTTTAACTGAGTAACCCTGCTTATCTTAGCATCAGAACTGGCCAGGGCTGGGACACGGCCTGTCCTCTGTTCTATCTGCTCCTCCGACCTCTAGATCTAAGGTTTTAGTAAATCACCATGGTAGGAATGAGCATGAAGCCCACACAAGGCTTCTCCTTCCACTATCCCTCAGTGCGGTAGGAAAGAGCTTCTGGGAAGTCCTATATAAGAATGATACATAAAATACACTCCCCACCATTCAGGTATGAGGGGCAAACCCATCCCTTGGGGTGTTCCTGTGTTAGCCACTAGTTAGCACAATAAATATATTTAAACCAGGTTTCTACTGGAGAATAAGGCAAGTGCCCACGCTTGGGATTTACAACAGTGGACTAAAGCAAAAGGTGGCCACGGGAGACCCCAGGCCCAGCAAGAACCCCAAATACTACAGAGACAGAAACCTTCCTTACTTATCTGTCACGCAGGGCCTAGCTGAAACCTTCCACCTTCACCTTCATCTGACAGCCCTAGGGTGTGGCGTCCTGGCTGTTTGCACAGCAGGGTTTCAAGGATGAAGTAGGGAATAAGGGAAAGCCAACTCTATTCAACCATGAGGAGAAAAGCCCGCTCCTGTCATACATTGACTAAAAACCATGCCTATAGAAGAGGACTGGAACAAATCGATCTGCACCAGACAGAACTAGGTGCAGTTCTGACAACAGCTACCCTCCCCCCCAAATCCGCAGAGAATACTGACCCTCGGCTTCGGAAGGGAGATGGTGGGCATGGTCCCTCGAACGCTTCTTGCTCTTTGGTTTCTCTGGAACCTTGGTCATAAGTAAGTCGGACTGGGTGACTCTTTGAATGGCCCGTGGGATGTGACGCTGTTAGATAAGTCCCGTTTATTTTTGCCGTAGATGTCCCCGTGGTAACAGCCTCCTTGGATTCCTCCGTGGTCTCTGCTGAGATAGCAAGGAGATGTTTTCTCAGCACATTTCTTATTTCAGGAATTGCTGCCTTCCGGTGCTTTGTTTGTAGTCTATGGATTTGTATGAAAGTTACCCATGGCTTGTAATCAGGTCTGGAAGTTTTATGGTCAAAAGCTCTCTGAACATAACAAATACTCTACTACAATTTTAGTCTTGGCCCCATCGTTTCTGTGGATAAGAAATGAACAGGATATTAACTCTACTGGCTTGATGTCTACGTGAAAGAAAACACAGGCACTTAAGTCTATGAACTACGTATCCCATGAAGGACTCCTAGGCTCCATAACAATAGTTCTTCCTAAAAACAATGTTAGTAGTCTTCCATTTAAAATTAATTGATGGCCAATTGGGAGGTAGAGGGAAGAAGTTAAGAGGTCCAAAGCTAGCCTTTACTACATGGTAAGTTGGCCAGCCTAGCTTACAAGAGATTTAGTGTCAAAAAAAAAAAAAAAAAAACCCTATCTCATGAAACCAAACAAAACCAAGCAAACTACCAAACAACCAAAACACTAATATATTAATAGAGTACCAAGTGCAAGCGGTATATCAGCGGCAGAGTCTTCCTTATTCACAGGACTCAGTTGGGCCTTTTTATAAGGAGCACACAGTCACAACGGGCACAGTGCGTTTAATAAGGGCAAGTGACAAGCAGAAGAAAAGTGGAAACGGCTGAAGGGGACCAGGAAAGAGACCAAAAGCGGCTTTAGTCGGGGCTGGAGAGTGTTAGGGAAGGAAGGCGAACACCGTACCCACGAGAGGAAGACAGTGTTGGGAGCAGGGTGACCAGCTTGTGCCAGGGCTCAGAGGCAGGAGAGTGCCCGGGGTGGTGGAAGAAGAACTGCAGACAGGCCCTGGAGGAGGAGGGCTGGCCTCAGGGCCCCAGGGTCCAGGGTCCCGGGTCCCAGAGCGGTGAAAACATGACCCACTGAGAAGGCTTCCTGAAGAGGGCAGATAGGCTATGATCTCAGCTCACCTCCGAGACCGAACGCACGGCTGAGCTTGGGAACACGGAATCTTATACCGAAAACATAACTTCCCTATCAGCAGCCAGACATCAGGAGTAGCTTGTCATCCACCTGCCCCAGTCTGAGTCAAAAGGGAGGCAGATAAATCTCCGGGAGGGGGTGAGGGTTGGGAAGAAACCAGCTTCACATAGGAAAACACTTCCAGGTTTCCCTGCACTTACTTAGAAACCAGCAAACAAGGCAAGTGAATGATGACAGAAGCCCCTCTCCACCTGCCTCTGCTTTCCAACATCGTGGCTGGAAGCCGTAAGGAGCAGCAAAGATTGGTTGAACCGAGGAAATGAAGAACTGAAAAGTGATGTTAAGTGACCCATGGGCATCAGAGCCAGAGTGGAGCCTCCAGGTCACCAGCCACAGCTGCCTGACTCACAGCTTTGGCTTCAATCCCATCGGGCTCGGTTCAAGGGCAACCACCTGAGCATCTGCTGAGCGGTGTTCATCTCTCTCAATTCCCCACCTTCTCCAGCCTCCTCCATATCGGGCACGTGGTAAGAATGAATTGACAGGGCCTACTACAGTGACATGTGTGGTGTTGGCTCACTCAGAACCTGAGGGTAGTGTTACTACTCCTGGAAGCCAAGAGCCCCTCCTCTGGCCTGTACCTATCTACCACAGCACCTTAACCGGCCGTGCTTCCAATTTACCAGGCACACGGTAAATAAATCACTTCAGTCTCTCAGTCTGGCTCCCGCATTTTCTTCACTCACTAACATACCTACGAAGAAACTCTACGTGGCAGGTACTGCCCACGTGACCTCCGGTCATTGATTGTCCAAAGGAGACCACAACAGTATTGCAGGCGGAGGAGCCATTCCTTTCTGTCCCCACAATGATACACTGAACATTATTCCCAAAGCAGAGCTGGCCTGACACTCGCTCCGCCTCCAGACAGAGAGCCAGAAGCTGAACACAGCCAGTCACAGAGGCATACCCGTATAATCTTAGCACTCAGGAGGCGGAGGCAGGAGGGTTGCTGAAAGTTCAAGGCTAGCCTGGTCTATGTGTGAGGTTTGAGGACAGCCAGGACTATAATACATGACCCTGTCTCAGAAAACAAACAAGCAGGACAGGAGAGATGGCTCAGTGGTTATGAACGCTTATTACTCTTCCAGAGGACCCGAGTTTGATTTCCAGCACACATATGGGGGCTCATAATTCTCTGTAACTCCAGTTCCAGGGGACCGGACACTCATATCTGGGCTCCGGGGATTGTAGGCACATAGGAAAACATCCATAAAAATAAAGTAGAATAATATATGCATATACATATATTTTAAAAACCCAAATCGGGAAAACAAACAGAGCTCCTCAGCATACACAATGATTCTCAGGGGCGACACCAGGAGAAGTCCACTGCGGACTTGAGGCAAACCTCAAGAGGGAACAGAAACCGCCCTTCAGGGTGGTGACACAGCTCCATCTCAGAGATGTCTCACGGCTACAGACCACAAGCAACACAGAAAAGCACTCTGAAGCTGCTTGATCTAGTACGACAGCGAGGCAGAGGTGTTGCTATAAATGCAGTCCCTATGTTCTAGACCAACGTGACAGAGTGAAGTGACGGGATGGGATCGATCTGGGAAAAACACAGAGGGGAGATGTGGTGTCAGGAGCATCCGGAAGGATGAACAGGAAGCAAAAAGCCTTTTTTAAAGGGAGAGGGAGAAAAGCCCAGAGTTGAGGCCAGCTTCCGGCACGTAGGAGCTGTGGGGCAGGTGGGTGCCTTGCTCCATTTACTGCTCTGCTGTTGTCACCTTGAAACTGTTGGTTTTTAAACAAAGTTCTCCAAATTTGTCTTTTGCACTGAGCCCAGCAAATAACACGATGGCACCTCCTAGGGGTGCACTGTTGGGGCTGGAAGGTGTGCCTGAACGCTTGGCTCGTCACTGTGGAACTCTGTGTGGGCCGGGCCTAGCAGAGAGATGTGGGTAGCTGGTGGACAGGCTTTTTGGTTCGTAGCTCCTAGGATGCAGGAGGACAGGCAAGGGCCTGAGATGAATTAGGCTGGAGCCAGATCACAACAGCTGTGTTTGAAAAGGAATTGGGACTCCAGCCCCTCAGGCAGAGGCCAGGAAATGTGCTCTGTCTCGTGTTTTATAATAACTTGCAAAATAAAGGTGGTATTTTATAATTTTGTATGGGTGGGATGGGCTGGTGGGAACCAAGTGAACAATGATAAATTAAGGTATGAAAATCAGCAGTCATAAATCAGCAATGGCTACTTCCACACTATAGTGGCAGAGCTGAATATATTGGACGGAGATGGAATGGAACATCAGGACCTAAAATATTTACTGTCCAGGCCTTTATGAAAAAGGTTTTCTGCCTTCTAGAACAGCTAGTATTTGCCCACCTGCGTTCTTGAGAGGCTCCACAGCCAGGCCAAGTGGAGGAACAAAGACTGAATGGACCATGTGTGGCTTTCTGTCCATTCCAGAAGAGCTTTCTCCCCCTCTAGAAAGCACAACGGCCAGGATGAGCAGTGTCTCCCTGACTTGCCTGAACTCTGGATCTATTTCCAAGGAACAGCTATTAACGCTTTGGGAGCAGCATCCTCTGGAATTTTCTGGAACTCAGTGTGATCATCATTCTTGGAGGCACAGAGGTCTTCTGAAGGATTTGAACCAGGGGTGATACTATCTTAATGCTCTATGGGACAGAGAACTTGAACATTTCTCATGGTCCCCGGGATTACAGGGGTAGGGCATCTGCTTGGAGCACCAGTCACTAGGATCTTGGCATCTCCCTGCCCTGCTCACACTTCCCAAGGTCTTGTGTTGAAATCCTGCAACCCCCTGGATGGCTGAGGACAAATCTAAAGGGAGAAAGGCAGGGGTGAGGCAAGAGGTGGTAAAGGCTTTGGGAGTGGCAGAAAAGAGGATACAGACTCGGTCCATGGGCTTGGGGATGGAAAATGTGGCAGGGACTGGAATACAGTGGCATCTGCCCCGAGGCCTCTGGTTTGGATAACTGGGGTGGGGGATGGGAGGAGTCAGCTGTTGTTCACCATTTCTAGATTCAAACCTGCCTTCTACACTAAGTGTACCTATGAGGATGACCGCATAAGACTGTCCCTTTCCTAGGCTCAACCCAAGAATTCTAAGTCATCACAGCCAAGCTCCACCCACGCAGGGA
>JAQHUG010000179.1:1836412-1878946 GCA_028555095.1 Dicrostonyx torquatus
TGAATTTGAGGCCAGCCTGATCTACAGAATGAATTCCAGGACAGTCAGGGCTACACAGAGAAACCTTGTCTTGAAAAGCAACCAAATGAAACAAAACAAACAAAAAAAAATCAAAATGATGATATTCGTCAAAATATTTCCTATTTCCTCTTGTCCCTTTGCATCCAGAATCGGTTTACAAACCAGAACAAAGTAAACATGAGTCAAATGATTTCAGAAAAAGGAAATATTTTAAAGGCAGGGAAGAAGGGTAAGTAAGATATCAGCATGGCGGACAAGGTGAGTCGGAAACAGGGCGTCTTCACTGGCTTTGTGAACTGGGAGGCCATTACCTCTGAGTTTGTTCAGCTGTGACTCACAGAAGCCTACCCTGCACACAAACCCTAACTCATTAAGGCTACTCCCTTCCTTGTGCGGGCTGCTTGTGCCTAATATCGCACTAGCTCCCACTTGCTCTTAATTATTCTCCAAAGTCAAGTCAAAGTCTAGCCTGAGCAAAGCCTCGGCCTCTGAGGGGTCCATTCTAAGGAATCTCACTCATTCATCTGCACTGATAGTGCATACTCGTGTAGGGCACTGCCCCTTTAAGGTTTAGTATGGCCAGTCCATTGCAAAATAATACTAAGCATGTGACTGGTGGTATGAGAGAGTAAAGAGATGAGCGCTCCACGTATAAACATGAAAGACAAAAGGTGCAGGCATAACTCAGTGCTGAAGGTCACTATACAGTCTTCTTGCCTCAAAAGACCCAGACACCTTCTGGAGGCGTGGTCAACTTGCTTGCTGACTTCATTGGACTGAAAAGCACTGAACAGTGCAATCCCCTGGCTGTGCCTGTGAGACTGGAAGACATGTCCTGAATGTGGGTGGCACCACCCCACAAGCCAGGGGCCCGGGCAGAATTAAAAGTGGTGGTGGGGGTGGGGGGACTTAGCTAGCACAGGTGGGCTCCTTCTCAGTCTCTTGTTGGCAATGAAGAGAGTACGTTCCTCTGCCATGTACCTCCCGTTGGGATGTTCGGCTTCAGCCTGGCCCAGAAGCAACACAGCCAAGTGACTATGGACTGAGAACTCAGAAACTGTGAGCTGAAAGAAATTCTCTCTTTAGCTGTGTTGCTTGGAGATTTTGCAATGGCAACTGATAACTGCCTAACCCTTGAAGCTCAAACTGGGCACGGCCTTTTTGTGTCACTGTGAAGGTAGGCTTTGAGGTTTCATAGATGCTCAAGTCACACCCAGTATCTCAGATCTACTTCCTGTTGCCCGTGCAAGATGTAGAACTCTCAGCTCCTTCTCCAGCACCATGTCTGCCTGTAGGGCACCATGTCCCACCATGAGGATAATGGGCTAAACCTCTGAACTTTAAGCCAGCCCCAGTTAAATGTTTTCCTTTATAAGAGTTGCTGTGGTCATGGANTTTTTTTGTTGTAACTTTATAAACTTGATATGACAGTCACTATTAACTATTTCATTTCAAAGTAAGTTTCTTTACTCAGTGTCTAAAATTATCTTTAGGAATTCTGGTCAAAAATAAAACTCTAGGGAGGGCCTGGGACAAGGGGAGTAGATGTAAATTCTTCTTTTAACAATAAAAAAAATCAAACTCTAAAAAAATTGTCTTAAAAAATCAATAAATATAATCTATCACATTAACAAGTTGAAGAAAAATCCTCTGATTCTATCATTAAACACACACACATACATATACACACACCTAGAAAAGAAGGGGAATCTTCTACCTTAATAAGGAATATCCACAAACATTCCCATTCATAGCTGCTTTTCAACAGTGTCTAGAAGTCACAGTTATTTCAGAAAGGCAGGGAAAGGAAATAAAAGGCATATAGATCGGGAATAAAGAAACAAAACAACTTTGCAGAAATTATCTTCTCTGCAAGAAGGAATACAGAATTGCCAAGATCCAATGCCCCTGGAACAGACAAGATTAATACAAGTCAGTTTCCCTACATGGATAGCCAGGTAGCAACCGAGATGAAAACACAGCATAAGTGCGTGACTGTAAACCTACCAAAGCATGGATGATCTGTGAGGAAAATGGAAACTCAATGAAAGTAACCAAAGGAGCACTAACTAGCTGGCGAGACAGACCATTCTTGCCGATAGGACACATAATATTATTGCATTGTTACTTTTTTTGCAACATTATTTATAATGAAGTTTTCTAAGTTGTTGCTTCCACTTTCAACTTACATACAGAATCAATGTGATCTGGGACTCTAAGATGTTATATGCAGAGGCAAAAGACCCAGAATAATCAATAGTAACAGTAAAAGAGAGGGAAGGTAGAAGGGATGCTGTTTGGCTTCAAAGCACACCATAATGCCAGCAACAGGTGGTGTTAGAAGCATCATCAGAAGCAGACCTGCAAACATACAGCTAAATGGCGGCCATCGGCGGAGCAAAGGATGCAGGTACTCCCTGTTTTGAGAGGAGTGAGAGACCTATAAACCTCCTAAGTTGAAAATTTTGTTAAGTCAGACATACCTAGCTCACCTAACCTACCGATATCAGAGCACATCAAGGCAGCACACTACAGACTGAGTTGTTTACTCTTAGGACCTGGTGACCGATCTGAAGCTGCAGCTTGCTACTGTTGCCCAGCATCATAAGAGTGCATCCCGCTGTACTAGCTAGCCCAGGAGAGTATCAAAAGTCAAAGTCTAGTTTCTCCTGAGTACTCAGCACTTCCACGTCATCACAAAGTGGAACTTTATACATTGAACCATTGTAAGTTAGTGACTTTGTGCAGTGCAGAGATATAATCTTTCCAACACACACACACACACACACACACACACACACACACACACAATGGGAAGGCATGACTTCACATCCACCTCAGAAATGAGCTCAAACTCAATTTCAGAGCCTAATGTAAGACTCAAAACTATAAAAGCTCTACAAGATAGCATAGAAGAGAGACAGGCTAAACTTGGGTAAGGTGATGACTTTTCTATGCAGCAGTGACGTCATGCTCCAGGACAGAAAGCTGATCAGCTAAACTATGCTAAAATTAAAAACACCTGCTCACAGAAGACAAGACAGTAAGAAGCCCAAGTCTGGTAGGAAAAAGACTTGCAAAAGATGGATAATATAAAAGATAGCTATCCAGGCTACTCAAAGAATGCTTAAATCTCAACAAGAACACAAACAACCCAATTTAGAAACTGGGCCACAGACTTGAACAGATGCCTGACCAAAGAAGACACGCAGATGGCGAGCAAATGCATGAAAAGATGCTCTGCATCACGTCACTGGGGAAAGATGCAAATCAGCACAAGATGCAGCTACACACCACCCAAAGAGTCAGGGTCCAGGTAGCAGGGAATGCAGCAGACTGGCAATGCTCACTTAATGTTCATGGAAACGCACAGTGGACCGCTGTGTAAGGCGGGTTGGTGCTTTCTTATAAGACCAAACATATTCTCACCCTCTGCCCCTGCCATGGGGTCCATGGCAATTACCCAAAGAATCTGCGAACCTGTACCTACCCAAAAGCATGCACATGGAGAGTTAGAGCGTTGATGGACATGGAATGTGGAAACAGAACTTCCATCGGAAGAAACCCAAGGGCACGACTATGGTGCAATCAGATGATGAAACTTTACTAGGTGCTAAAAAGAAATGAGCTTCCAAGCCATGACAAACCATTGAGGAAGCATACATTCAGATTCCTCAGTGAAAGCAGCCAGTTAGAAAGGGCTCTCATAGGCATGATGCCTGCTATATGGCGTCCTGGGGAGCATAGGACTTTAGAGACAGCAAAATGATCAAAGATTGACAGGCATTAAGGGGGAGAAGGATAGAGAGAACGTAATTTGGTGGCCGAAATGTTTGTGTGCCCACCAAAGCCGAGAATCAGTACCTGAAGGAGGAGGGAGGTCTGTTCTCCAGGGTCCTTGATGAGGCAGGCCCAAACAGCTTCCTCTGGTCTTCCCAGGGCGTGAACGGTCTTTGTGTTCTAACTGCTCTTAAGGCACTCCGCGCCTCACTTATGATCTCCGCACTGGTCTTCTGCTTGGACATCAAAGGTCGATGAAAGGGATCCAGCTTTTCTAACTTCTGATCACTGGATGACAACATCTTTCCTTTCAAATGAAAATGCTCTTCAGACACACACCCTGCAAATATATGATGCAAGAAACACAATTTTTTTTAACCTGGTACTTTAGACAAAAAAGCATCCATCAGTATACTAAGCTATTCCTCTAGACACCCCTGAAAATAAACCTGAACAGGGGCTGGGGAGGTGTCTCGGTGAACTAAAGTGCTGGCTGAGCAGGCAGGGGGAATCAAGTTCAGATCCCAAGAACTCATTTAAAAAGCTGGGAATGCAGCTGTGCCTGTTGCTCCAGCGCTGGAAGGCAGAGGCAAGCCAATCCCAGCTCTTCAGCCAGCCAGACTCACCCAAACAGCAACCTCTAGCTTCAGTGAGAGACCCAATCTCAAAAAGTAGGGTGCAGAAATGATTGATATTTTCATGTCAACTCCCTTGTTCACACATGCCCCACAGGTAAGTGCACATGCACACACATGTGCATATATGCATTAGCACATGCATACATGTGCATGTGCATGTGTACACACACACACACACACACACACACACACACACACACACACACACACACACGAAAGGGCCAAAGAAGCCAGGGCCTACTGCTGCCTCTACTGAGACTGAGCCCTGCCCAAACCTTGTCCCAGTCCCACCCCAGTCCGAGACTTCATCTCATATCCATAAACCTACCTGAAAGCATCGGGAGTTCTGTTAAAAGTTTTAACTAAGCTTTTTTCCCCTTCCCTACCAACCCCTATACAAAGGGCTTATATAGGTTAAATTGGAGCCTGGGGCATCCTTCCAAACAGCATTTGTTTTCCCAACAAACCCTCAAGAATAGTTCATTCCCATACTGTCCATTCTTTCCCTCATGAATCAATTCAAATCATCTTCAATTAAGATATTGTCATTGGTGGATAAATATCAAACATTAATATCTAGTATTCTTTTCCAAGCCTATCAAATACTTACAGCCATGCAGCAGGGCCATGAGACAGTAGATCCTTCTCAAAGGGCAATGTGACCAACAGTGATCAGCCTAACCCAACAATGGCCCACTGTGGCCCACAGAGACTAACCTAACACAACAATGTTCCAATGTGGCCCACAGAGACCAACCTAACCTAACAATGGTACAACATGGCCCATAGAGACCAGCATAACCCAACAATGATACAGTGTGACCAATAGAGACCATCCTAACCCAACAATGGTCCAGTGTGCCCACAGAGACTAAGGAAACTCAACATGATCCAATATGGCCCAGCCTACCCCGATAAAGGTTCAATGTGACCGACCTACAGAGACCATCCTAACCTAACAATGGTCCAGATTTTTAAAAACATAGTCTAAGTGATATATGGTATCAATGTATTCATTATTTTAGCCAAACTTTTAATCCTAAAAAAAATAAAAACCCCAATCCTAAAAAAACAAAAAAAAACAAAAAAAAACCTTACACAAATGTGCTTTCAGAGACAGAAGCCTATACATCTCAGCCATCCAGCTTCAGAATGGCCTCTTCTAAAATGAAAATGTTTTGTGACCTGTGCAAGGAGACAGAAAAGATCCTATCTCCACAAGCAACTGATTCCTTAGACACAGAAATCTGCTACATGTGACCCTTTCCCTTGAGCTTTTGCACAGCGACAGACAGGAACATTTGGTTAGCTCTACTCAGCTCCACCCCCCAAGTTTCTGAAAATGCAAGCAAAGTCGTTCTGCACATACAAAGCACCAGGCACGTCACTAAAGCCGCAGCCACTGCCTGAGCAGTTCTCCTCTGGAGGCTCTGTTGGTCAGGATTTTGAGTTTAAACAATGACTCCAGACTTGTGTGTGTGTGTGTGTGTGTGTGTGTGTGTGCGTTTATATGTGTGTGCGTTTATATATGTGTGTGTATGTGTGTGTTTGTACGTGTATGTATATATGTACATATATATTAACAAAACTTTCAAAAACTATGGCAGGCCTAAGGCATCCAACTTCTAACACTTTGAAAAGGTTAGATTATCAATGACTTTCAATGGGATTTGTTTCAAAATATATAAAATGCTTTAGGTGCACATACACCTGCATACTATTTTATTTCATGTATATTAATGTATAGTATTGATATACAAATTCAGCCTCACAACATACAACTTAAGTGGTCATGGCGGGTTGGCTTGATTCAGAAAGATTCCTTGAAAGGCCTGGGGTGTGGTATGGTGGTGGATTGTGCACTTAGACCATGAAAGGCCCCCCCAATTCTGACTCTCACCACCACAAAAGGAAGCAAAAGGCTATGGTGGTTTGAAATCATGTGATTTAGAAGTTTCTATACAATAAGAAGGCTTCTTCCTAGACACTAAGTCAAGTTGTGTACACTTTCAGCCTTGCATAGCACTAGCAAGTCCCACAATGCCCAAAGGGAGTCGGGCAAAACAAATACAGACTCAACAGAGAGCTCTGGGAAGTAAAAAGGCATCTTGTTCCTGACACGGTCCTCTCTGCTAGTTTTCAGTTAGCATCCGAAAGTACACAGCGCAATGCAGCAAGAACTCAGGCACTTTCCTAAGAGTTCTGTAAAATATTTGACTAAATATCTCTGGGAAAATAAATGTAGGTGAAAGGGGTTTTTTGTTTGTTTGTTGTTTTTGTTTTTTAAAAAAAGAGTGTGGGGCTGTTCAGCAGTTAAGAGCACTGGATGCTCTTCCAGAAGACCTCTGCTTGGTTCCCAGCACCCATGTGGTGTACCACAAATGTCTGCAAGGCTACCCCCAGGTTATCCAAGGTCATCTTCTGGCCTCCTTGGGAACTGCATGCACACGGTGGACAGATACACATGCAGACAAAACATACATGCATATACAAATAATATTTTTAAAACCGTATATAAATGTTCACAGATTTCTCCATCTCCTCCCAAGTACTGCTATATGACCTTACCATTTACCTCTGCTTATTGTATTAATGCTAACAAATTATTAGTTAAATCAAACTTAGAAATGTTTACTAGTATGAAAAAAACTGGGGACAACTATGGTTCTTTTGAATAAAGATGATGTCTTGTTTTAGGTTTTTTACAATGGTTGAGTTACAAGTTGTTATCTGTTAAGTACTAAGTTATCCGTGGGCTTAGTCAATGTGAAAAATAATTACAAAGAGTGTGAACATCTATATTACAACAAAGCATGTGAGCTATAACATAATCACACTACAGAAATCTGAATTTTCTAAAGCCTTTCTGACAATGGAGCAGGTTCGTTCTACTAGAAATGACCAGCTGACACAGAGCAGTATGTTTGCTACAGGTGAAGGCCTCCACCTAGATCTCTGGGACCACAAAGAATAATAAAACTCTGCCTCTGCGCTAAGCCAGCTGGACCGCTAATGTCAGGGAAGCATTTAATACTAAACAGTGGGCTAAGTCCTCTTGAGTGCACCGTCTCCACAGATCTTGAGACACTCCTATGAGGTAGATAAACTCAAAGCAATAGTGAAGGCAAAGCTATGCAATATGCCCAGGGCTGTTGGCCAAGCTATTCTAGTCTTCGAAGGGTGGTTGGAGGCCATGTCTGGAGGCTGGGGGTTGCAATACTTGCCTATCGATATAAAAACACTCCAAACGGTTCCCCTACAAGGGAAGCCTTCTCAGTATGTACCAACCGAGTATCAGCCTTATTTGTATCCAGATGACTTCAATATAAAGAAGAAATTGAGGGGACAATGGAAACTGACACAAATGGCCATGCAATTACCCAACAGGAAATGAAATGTTTCCAATTAGGAGAGAGAGCACCTGGCAGCTTATGGAGGGGGAAGCGCTTGAGCTAGGGTCTGGAAAATGGGCTGACTTTGAGCAGGTGACAGTGGCCTCAGACGAGAGAACTGTGAGTGAGCCAAGAAAGAGCATCCGGAGCACGTGTGGCTGTGCATGGCCCAGCAGGTGCTCCAAGAACGAAGCCTGGATGGGGACCCAAGGGAGAGTGACATGGCAGGGAGAAACAAGATGCAAGCTGATGCATGGACTGACTATCTTGAAGGTTGGTGTGACTTGGCAAGGGTGGGCAGGAAGGAGAAAAGGGAGGAAAGAAAAATTGGGCACTTCTTACTCTTCCCACCCTGAGAATCACTTCCTCATGAACCCTTCCTGGGCATGCCTTTCTCACATTTTTAGACCGAGTTTAGTGGCCTTTATATAGACTCCACCGGGTCCCTAATTGCCTCTGTCTTACATATTTCCAGTGTTAGAACTAACTGCTCATCATCTGGAATATTTCCAGTGTTAGAACTAACTGCTCATCATCTGGGGTTGTTTCCTACCCTGGGACCCTGAACCCCAACCCTACAGAGCAGCACAACTGAAGACTGTGTACACCTGAGCTAAAAATTCCCAGAATGAAGGGTACATGGCTTCTTTAATCCGAGATATCCACTGTGGTAGATGATAAAGGTATATTGGCGTTCACACTGGCATCTGATTTGTGAGGCTCTGTGGCAATGTGAGTTCAAATAATAGCTCCCTTTCTCTTTCCAGTTGCCCTAAAGAACGGGACTGGGCAAATGCTACAGTCAATGAGCCCTGTATGGAAGTCTGAGATTCAGGAGTGGCAGTGACTTCAAGGTAAGAAAAGAGTGAAAACAGCAATGGGCACTGAGAACAGAAGGAACAGGCACGTGAGAAGACAGGAAGAGGCTAAGGGCAACATGGAGTAGGCAGACCTACAGGGGTCAGAGAGAGGCCAGAAGCCCTTCCAGAAGAAGCCAAGGGAGATGTCTGGAGAGAAGAAGCTAAATTCTGTCTCGCATCACACTGTCTTCAGTCTGTGGCATCCAAAGGGATCCTGAAAGGATGAGCATCATCTACACAAGGAAAACTGAAACAGAGGAACTGGTTGTTGTTGCTGTTTAAATGTGAATGGGTATTTTGCCCGTGATTATGCCAATGCACCCATGCACACAGTGCCCACAGAAGCCAGAAGAGAACATTGGATTCCCTGGAACAAGTGGTTGCAAGCCACCATATAGATGCTGGTGATCAAACCCTGGTCCTCAGAAAGAGCAACCAGTGCTCTTAACCACTGAGCCATCTCTCCAGCCCAGTGTGTTATTTTTAAAAACAAAATATTTCTTATTGATGTGAAAGAAATTCACAGTCATTATTTACATAATTTTGTAGCTAATTATAAAAACTTATATGGCTGCAATTCTAGTTCCAGGGAATCTGATCCCCTCTTTTGGCCTCAGAGGGCATGGCATGCACACAGTACACATACATACATACAGGCTCATGCACATAAAACAGAATATATATTACTATCTTTACTTTTGCTACTAATAGCACCTAAACCAGACATTTCATGCTAAGCATGGCAATATCCTATCAACATTGCCAAAAACCAGTGTGTGTGGGTTCACTCCCTTTCCCCAAAAATCAAACACTCAGGACCCTCCCCATGATGGAATAACGTTGGTGTTAACATGCATATCCAAACAGGTGTGAGAAGAGTGCTCAGATGTCAGAGCAAGTGTTTAAGTCCTCTGACGATCCACAGCTCTGTGACCTTGAGCAGGGCATAGAGCATCTCTACACTTGTGTCCTTGTCTGTAAAAACCACAGTGACTGCCTCGTAATGTGGTTTTGAACATTGTGTGAAATGGCCCATATGCTTTATCACAGTGTTTAGACCTTGGAAAAGTTAAGAAGTACTGTCCAGAGGCTATGTGATAAAGAGAAGCGGGGAAATCCTCCTTGTGAGTGAAAATATTCGCTAGTAAGAGAAACCACAAAATAGAATGGCATTTGCTCAGTGTTTTCATGTATGTCATAAATTTAAATTTACAAGTAGAGAGTACTGCCCTTGAGAAAAGACAGCTTTTACTAATGGCTTTACTGAATGTCAGATATACTAAATCAACACCACCTGTGAGTCAGAACCGTAGAGATTCTCAAAATGGGATAAAAATAGTGTGACTTGCTTTTATACCACGTTAAAAGAATTTGAAGTCGGGATGGGATGGAAGAATATGCTGTAGTATTCGTGGCATGGGTCGGAAGAGGCATTCTGTACACATAGGATGTAGTTAATATTGTTCCACTTTCTTGAGGACACATCCGTTACCTAGAAAAGTCCAAGCTTGCTCTGTGTGACCTTGGCTACGTCTCCTGCCTACACAAAACCCCTTAGTCTACCACTCTCTTCTCATTCAACCAGTGTTACTGAACTTCTGTTATTAAATCCCAGGCGACTGCTAAGTATTACAGAATGAGACACCTGTGCGGACCTGAGAGTAGGCAGCAGCAGCAGCACTCGATCCTATAGGGAGACAGAAGACAAAACAACAGCAAGAGGGGTCTCTGGCCAACCTGCGGGGGACTCCTCACCTCCCGCGCGCACAGTGGCTCTCTCACTCCGGGCAAAGCCCGCTCCTCCATCGGTCCAGGTTAGGGCCGAGCAGCGCCGCAGCATCCTCACCTCGCCCTCCCACCCTCCCGCTCACTGCCTTTGCCAGGCAGGCTAGCGTCTCCATGGTAACCGTACACAAACCACCTTGTGCTGCAGGCGGGGCGGTCAGCGCGCGGAGAGGTGTGGAACGCGCTGGAGTTGGTGCTGAGAAGGGGACTCCGAGATCCACTCAAAGCATCTGAGCCCAGCGCTGGAAACAGACCGCAGCCGAGGGAGATCAGCTGGTCCTCCTGCATCCGCAGGGCAGCAGCGACAGAGGCAGGGAAGGGCGGGGCGGCCCTGCCCCACTCTCCACCACTGAGCCTGCGCCAATCCCGCTGCGCATGCGTGGCAGTGCCGAGGCGAGCAGAAGGCGGGTGCGGGTGGGTCGATACCCACGGGGAAAAGGCGAGGGGAGTCTTCTTTGGCATTAACAATATATTCAATCATGTTTGCTTCTACCCGCGTGTTCTCCAAACCTTCATTAAGCAACAACAGGCAGAGGAACATTTTAATGTTTGGGGGAAAGAGCCGGTTTCTGATTATGGATGTCAACATTCACCTGGTACCCGTTCCTTAACACCCCCCCCCTTATACATAAGTGTGTGTAGGGGGGTGCTATCCTGTGTCTGGCTGAAGCTTTGGCCGTGACAAATTAATATAAAGCGCCGTAGCAATGAATGCTAACCTGTTGAATATGTTTAACTCCATGCATTGGTGCAGCTCTCAACAGTTTACAGAGCAAGCGCACAACAGAGCAACTAGGGACCCGAGGTCAGATCAGGTGAGTGCCAGAATGGTTGAAATCTAAGGAAGCTGGGGCCAATCACTATGGCCCAGGCCCAAAGGCGGAGGGGAGTGTAAAAGAGTTCCAAGTTTATGTTTTTCGTTCAAATTATGTTTTCTCCTATCCTGGATCATTAGGTGATCTTGTGACATACAAGCAAGGCATAATCTCTAGGTTTACACAGTGGTTTTTAAATTATAGGGGTTATCAGAGCAAGTGTTGTCAACCCTGGGAAACTGCCGTATTCCGTGGGGCCAAGTGGCTTGTTTGTAAAGAATGACTGGATTGCATCTATTTTGCAAACATAGTACACATGATGAGAAGTGACACCTGGATCTAAAAAAAAAATGTTTCCGAGTGCTGGATAGGATTTCCCACGCCACGGACAATGAAAACTCAGTAGGTGATAAAATTTAGGTCCCCAAACGAAATATTCATGTTCTTTGGATTGAAGTCCCCAACAGCGATTCAACAGGGCCCGTCCTATGAAGTCCCATTGACTAGTCACCAGGCTCAGATGTGCGAAAGGACATTGCCTATTGCATAGGAAGCCATAACTAGTGTTTTGACTTCACAGCTTGTGAGAAGAGGTAAAATATAACTCCATTTGGGTCTCTTGGTGGCCTTTTAAAATACAGTGCTGCTTAGCTGACCCTAGGTGGAGAGAAGTAGGGGTTCTAACTTTTCTGCTAATAAATGACAGGTAATCTGATAGTAATTTGACCTCAGCATCTTTCTAAATGATGTCGGGTGTAAAACATCAAATGCATCAAACTATAATAGCCAATAGAAACTCACTTTACATCTCCCTAACCCTCACCTCAGATTTGGGGTCTACCATGGCCTTCCCAAAAGTTGCAGTAAGCTGACTAACTATAAAGTTACCATTTCCAAGCCAGGCAGTGGTGGCGCACGCCTTTGATCTCAGCACTCAGGAGGTAAAGGCAGGCAGATCTCTGAGTTTGAGGCTAGCCTGGTCTACAGAGCAAGTTCCAGGACAGCCAGAGCTCCACAGAGAAATTTTGTCTTGAAAAACAAAAACAAAATTATCATCTCCATTGAAACATCATCTTACAAACCTGTAAACTAGACACGGCCCGGCCCTTGGAAAGCTTAGGCAGGAGGATTACAACAAGTTCAAGACCAACCCGGACTACAGAGTGAGACCTTTCCTCAAAAGACAAAACAAATAGACAAACCAACAAAAGCAAGCTAGTTATATCAACTTAGCTATTGTCTTGTGTCTAGGATAGTGGTCCAAACGAGACCGTGTAGGCACACCATTGAAATAAGAAGCTAGTCAACCCAGAAGGCCAGGCATCAGTCAAACCAGTTAGAATAACTGAAAAGAATGACAAAGACAGAATTATAGGGAGCAATTACTTGAAGAAATAATGCCATATAGCTTACCTTACTGTAAAACAGTGTATGGGAAAATATTTCGGCTGCCAGTATTTAGCTCTAGGTAAGTAGAGGCCTGTGTGGCTGACATAGCTGCTCCTCCAGGTATCTGGTGGCTGTTTAACAGGAGTCTACACAGCTACCAATATGTTTTATAGGCCTTAAAGAGAAATGATTGATTATAAGTATATGGTATTTATAGAGTACTTTATAGTTTCCAAATTGATTTCCTTTGGAACATTTCATTCTGTCATCTTGTTCGGAGTTTACGATAATCCTGAAAGGTTAATCCAAGGATTATCATTTGCATCTGGAATCAGAGCTTCAGAAGGTTAGGTAATCTGCTCACAAGTGTGCAGCCAGTAAGAGGGCATGTGATCTGGTGTTCTTGGTGTTAAAGTCCAGTCAGCTGCCCTGTCATGGTACAGACATGAATGTAGGCTTTGAGGCCAGTGCCTCTCCTCCACAGAAATGGGACATACTCCCTAGGTAGGTGCGGTGGGCTCTGGGCATCAAAAGGAACTTCAGAATCTTCACCTGAAAATATCCCCCGGCCTTCTGGATTTTGAGTTACCAAGAGGATTATGTAAGTGGTAAATTAACAATGTAATATTGTGAAGTCTCTGATATGAAAATTAGAGGTGGGCTGGAGAGATGCTCAGCAGTTAAGAGTGCTTGATGCTCTTGCAAAACATCAGAGTTTGGTCCCCAGTACCCACATAGAACAGCTCACGACCACCTGCAATTCCAGTTCCAGGGAACAGGCATGCGTGCTCTCACACACTCACACACACACACACACACACACACACACACACACACACACACTGCAAAAAAATATAAACTTGTAGGTGGCTTTTATGTGCAGACACTTGTTGTGGGGGTATTTGTACACTGTGTGGACCTGTATTGTGACTGGTGCAATAAAAAGCTGAATGGCCAATAACTAGAAAGAGGTATAGACACTCATAGAAAAATAGTTTAAAAATAATAAAGAGAGAGTAAAGTAATATAAAGAAAAAAGCCCTCCTAAAGATGGGAAAGACACCGAGTGTCTGGATCCTGTATGATGATTTGTTGACTTTGAATTTTTTAAATGCTAATGAACAAAAAACAATATCTGCGGAGAGACATTGGATAGTAGGGAAAAACTGCTGAATTAAACCACTTCAAAATGGAAGTTCAAAAACCACATTGCGTTGGGGACAAGTTATGCCTTTGTTTCCACAAGAAGCAAGGAGATACGGTTCTCTTCGAAGTTAATACCAATCAGATTTGATTGGGAGAGACCTGACAATCTGTCTACAGATGCTAATGAGATTTTACAGCTTAGAGTTTACACCACACATACCTGGTACTTAGTATCTAGTTCTTATTTTGACTTATCTAGTAGGCACATCCTTGAAAAGACATAAATTAAATAAATAGTTCATTAACATTCAAATTCCTTCCTTGCCATAATTTTATGACTTCAACAGAGATGTGACTCTCAGGAAAGAAATGCTTCTGGCAAGGAATAAAGACTGCCAACTTAGAATTCTAGTACTCGCTTCAAGATGTTCAGTCATTTAATTATATTTATCACACAGTCCCCGTAAAGAATTCATCAAACTGATAGCCCGCACAATCCTTGCATACAAACTCAAAAGCACAAACACATTTAAATGAAATTGGATAGAACTGGACAGTGCAATGAAACATGAGTTCATGGAACTTGATGGACAGAAAGCTATAGCTGACTGAAGGCATCCGCTCCAACAGTTACAGGACAAACCTCTATTTAATGGGGCTCAGAATTTGCTGGTACATCTAAGAATCACTTGAGTTTTCCACCATAGCACATTGCCTCGACCAGCCCTGACCACAATCGCTCAGAGCGCCAACAGTTGGCAACAATACTAATGAGGAAGGGTCCATTCCACGGCCATGCGAGTCCAAAGGATGTAACTACTCGGTGTTTCACTGGAGGGAGGGGGTCCTAATGTTTGGGGAGTTGGTAGGACTCCATGAAAAGCTTCATCCTATGCGCTGGCTGCAGTGCCTCAGCCAGGTTAAAAGAAGTCTTTGAAGACAAGCAGAAGACAGCTGTCTGTCCAACTCCCCTGCGAGACATTACTGCCGATGCCTGGATCTTTTCAAAGTGTCCACCTTCAAATAACACACAGTTGTATCCAAAGGAGCTTAGCCACCAAGCCCATGGTGTACTAATCTGTTAGCAGGAATGTGGAAGCGGACTGGTTCAGTGTGGGTCCTGTAGCTCAGAGATCAACACGTCACTCACAGCTCTCTACACGGTCATGGTTACAGATGGCTGTGGCATCACTGAGCTGGACATCCTCAGTCTTTAGCATCTAGAATCAGGGAAGAGAACTAGATGGACCCTCTTCATCTATATCAGTACAATAGGAAGGAAAACATCTCATGGAGCTGAAGGAGCACTTCCCTACTGGGCATAAGACCCTGAATTCACTCAGTCTTCAGCAACACATGCACACACAAACACACACAGACACATACACACATGCACACACAAACACACAGACACACATGCACACACACACCAAACACACACAAACACACAGACACATACACACATGCACACACAGACACAAACACACAGACACATACACACATGCACACACAAACACACAGACACATACACACATGCACACACACACCAAACACACACACAAACACACAGACACATACACACATGCACACACAGACACAAACACACAGACACATACACACATGAACACACACACACATCCACACCCCTTCCCGGAAGCTCCCCTCAGCAGTATTCTTGTAGTTCATCAGCCAGTCACATGCCCACATGCCAACCTGTGGCACACATTATTGAGGTTTCTGTTTATATGACTGACTTCCATCATTCACTGTCTTTCTGACAATGTGATGAATAACTGAGACAACTTGGAGGGAAAGGTTTATTTTAAAGACTTACAGGTTCCATGATCGCTTGGCCCTGTTGCTTTGGGCTTGTACAGTAAGTACAACATAGTGGGAGTACATGGCAGAGGAGGTCTGTTCACGCCGTGATGGCCAGGTAGCAAAGGGGACCAGGATGAAGAGAAGGTCCTGATAGCCCTTTCAAGAGTATAGACCCTACTAACATAACTTCCCTCCTCTAGGTCCCACTTCCACCCAACATCAGCAAAACCCTTGGGGGACATTTAAGATTTAAACTATGGCAGTCGAGGTCCTTAGTTTTTGTGTATTTGGTTTTTTGAGACAGTCTCATATATCCCAGGCTGACTCTGAACTATTTAGCCAAGGATGACCTTGAACATGATCCTTCTGCCTCCAACTCCCTAGTGCTGGGCTACCAGGCACACGCCACATGTTGTTCTTAGGTGTTGGGGACAGGACCCAGGGCTTCTTGTATGCTAGGCAAGCATTCTGCCAACTGAGCCACTGCTCCAGCCCCCAGCCCTGGGCTTTGAGAGAAGAGGCCACAATTCCATTGCATCGTGCTGCTGTATCCTGTGGCAAGCTGGAGATCTCTTCAATGGGACAACGGGGTGCCAGGTGTTAGATGGATGGCAATGACTGTGACAGTGGTCTGGGTGAACTGAAGAGTGCCTCCAGTTCTCTTAGAGATTCCCATGGGGGCTCGTTCTAATGGGAACAGACCTTTAAAATGCATTGTGGCAAGCCATGGTTCTCCAGTCTAACTCTTGACTCCAGAGGTGACACCATGGCCACTGGTCTCCTGGTATTCAGCACTGGCTGCTGTAGAAACATCTGCAAAACTCCAAAATCCACCTGGGTGCAGTACCAAGCCTAACATTTAGTTGCTGGGAGGGACAAAGGTGCAGGATGGGAGGGGCCCATGGTTTTTCTCTAGAGCTGCTGAGGAAAGAGCCTGAAAGGAGAATCCTGGGGTTCTGAGCCTTTTAAAGCAGAGCTGTTGAGAGAACTTTAGCTTCCAGAGCAGAAGGAATAGAGGAGGACTCAGTTTTGCAGGATTCGAGAATGAAGACCCCATTTTAGGGTTGTGGTGCAATCCTTGGTGAACAGCCTACCCCAGCCATCTCTTTTCTCTGCCCTCCCGCTCCAAGACCAGCCTGTGCCCAGTTCTCCACACCTTTCCCAAGAGTGCTCAGTGTTGGCTTTTGACCACGCAACCGAATCTCTGACTCCTTGTTCCCAAAGTGGGCATGACAGCCTGCATTTCCATCTTATTATAATAATAAATGTTTCTTGGGGACTTCTATGCAATAGACTACATAGTAAGACTTTTGTTTACTTTCAATCAGTAATTTTTCCAACCCTAAACTACCACTATTGCCATTCCATATGCCTAGAAACAGATTTAGTTTCTTCATTTGTTGGCCACACACATGGGAAAAGTAGCAGACCCGGGCTTCATGCCTGGCTTAGTGACGCTATGATCCCAGGAGCACAAAGTTCGCCCAAAGGAGGCCACTGCCATCCTCGACCCCTCCCCAACTGCGAGCCGTGGTTTTAAGTGATCCCATACTCAGGAAACTCAAGACGTTGGCTTACCATTGGTCATTTGGTAGGGTGTCAGGAAGGAACTTACCCCAGCTAGCGTGCAGGAAGGGGAAAGTGCAGTGTCAGCCACGTTCTGTCCTGCCTCCTATTTCCCACTGCACCTGGTTGATCCACCCCACGTCTGCTTTTTGTGGTTTCCTGTATCTAGAGAACAGAAGTCATAGAGGGTGAGGGGGTCTGGCAACGGCCAAAGATAATCTGAAAGTATAAGCCACTGGGATAGGTTGGAAGGAGAAGTAAAGTGAGAAGCAGGGTGGCCTGGAGGAGGCTAGAGGGGGCTGGAGTGGGCTGGAGGAGGCTGGAGGAGGCTGGAGGGGGCTGGAGGGGGCTGGAGGAGGCTGGAGGGGCCTGGAATAGGTTGGAGGAGGCTGAAGGAGGCTGGAGGAGGCTGAAGGAGGCTGGAGGGGCCTGGAGGGGGCTGTACAAGGGTACAGAGCTAAGTTGATAAGGGAAGAACCTGGTGTGGTCAGTGGAAAGCGTCATGGGCTGGGAGGCAGGAGACCTTGAGTCCATTGCAGCCCATGGGTTTATGATTGAGAGCTCATAGCAGCTGCAGCTACGATGAGATCTGGAGGTTGAACTAAGTGGCCAGCACAGTGTGGCTGAGCGCTGGGATCTGACTGGAGGGGGTTGTAAGTTGGAGCAGGGCTTGAAGGCTACCAGATTTGGAGGTGGCTCAGATGTAAAAACCAGATCATAAGTTCAGAAGTGTAGCCTGGCCAGATCCTGTCCTGGAAAACGTAGTGGCTTAATGAGGCCAGAAGAGGGACCAAACAAGAGGGAACAGGAGGAGGGAAAGCTTGACCATCAGGCTACACTGGAAGACCCCTGTGCTGTGTAAAGGGCTCCAGTGTGCAGAATGACCTGTGGGAACTACCTTCTAGTACCTGGCAGTACAGAAGAAGCTGCAGCCCCTGAGACGTGTCCATCGGTACTCTTGGGTGAAGACAGTCATACTGCCCCTAGAAGGACTCCCCAAGAAGACTGTGCCCATGGTTTAGAGGTTACCAAGGACACTTTGCCTCTGCTTGGCATGTTCACATTCAGCCCAGTGTCCTAGTATATTCCGGCTGTCAAATGGCACAGGCGAGAGTGGAGAGGGAAGCTCAGCTGAGAACGGTCTTGATCAGATTAGCTGGTGGGTCTGTCTGTGGGACATGTTCTTGTTAGCTGACTGATGTGGGAGAGCACAGCCTACCCTGAGCAGGAGGAAGCAAGGCAGGGAACAGGGCTCCTTCCTGGTCTCTGCTTCAGTTGCTGCTGAAGTTCCTAAGCCGACTCCCCTCGGTGATGGAGTGTCACCTAGACGCACCAGGTAAACCATCGCCCCGCCCAATTGTGTGCCTCAGAGTGTTTATCACAGAGCAGAAAAGCAAACCAGACCACCTAAGGATGTCTCAACAACGTGGCAAGAAGGTGCATTAGCTCAAGAAAAGGAAGATTTTATTTAACTGTTATCACCAGACACTGTAGTCCAGCTGGAGGTGTAGGCGATCTTAGTGGATCCCAGGTCAGGTTGGCTGGGTCTTGACTTCTGATTGCAAGATCTCTGAGATGTAAAGCTATTAAACACATCTTCAAAGACATAAGAGCCAGGCAATATTTTGCATTATTTGAATAAAAGCTATTAGCTAATTAGGGCATTGTATCACCTACAAGAAGACACCAAATAGCAACCCCTCTCCATCAGCACTGAAGTGACTGGTAGAGGACTTCTGCAGAGCGCAGAGCGGCTCATGCTGCACAGAACTAAACACACACTTAATGCGCACAGAACAGAGAAACTCCAGATCTGGCGAGGCTGTGAGTGCATCAGAGCCCTGTACGCTTTTACCATCGGGGAACCAGACAAATGGTAGATGGGGCCTCTTGGGACCTCTGTCTATTATTTCTTACAACTGCACGGGAGTCTACCGTGATCTCAAAACACAAAGTTTAAAATAAGCCAGCCTCACTTCCCGTGTCATCTCCGCAAGGCTCCTGCCTGCGAAGTCGTGATGCAGACACAGCGCAAACACCACAGAAAGAAACAGGGCGCCTATTCACGACGGAGTGTGAAGAAAACAGTTTCTCTCCGAGCCTTGAAAGCCAGTAGTCTGGCCCGCACTGCAGAGGGAAAGTGATTTCAACACAGAAAGTCATTCAGGGAGATGATGCTTTCTAGGTACCCCCCCCACACACACACTTGGAGGTTGCTAAAATGAACAGTGGTTCTGACACATTTTATTAGGTCATGGAGGGAAACAGAAAGTTGTCTCTGCTTTTGTTTTGATGTTGAGAGCTCAAATTCAGACTTCGTAAAGGATCTCTTGGTATAATTGCATAGTTAGTGCAGGAATGGAGCCTCCTGACTCCTTTGGGGTCCTGCCCCTCTCTGGTCAGGGGCTGCAGCTCACCTTCCCCCCAACCATGGAGCCTCCTTTCTCTGACCTCTAATTAAGTGGAAAGGCCAGGTTCTTGGTGGACCCTTTGTCCATCCCATGACATGCCCCCTCTCAGTTCAGCCAGCATCCAATTTAAAAGCTTGCCAGACTTCGAGCTAAGTGGCTTACACTCTTAGGACACTGGATTGCATCTTAGAGCAGCTGGTCTCCATCACAGGTCCAAACAGCAGCCGCTGCAGGTCCACCCTGACTGAGGTCATGGTCAGCGATGGGCAAGATGCTGAACGGGACAGTGCCCTGGGGAGAACCTTCCCAGAAGCTCAGGACACGGTCTTGGGACTCTTCCCAAACTGGGTGTGCTGATGCATACCTGTAATCCCAGCGTTTGGGAAGTGCAGGCAGGAAGGTCAGTTTAAGGTCATGCTCTTTATAAAACATGGGGTTATCCCAAGAAAACAAAAAACAAACAAGTCTTTCACTGAGAGGAAGGAGAAATGGCCCCGTGGGCAGCATCACATCCCTTTGCCTGCCCCATCTCTGTTGTTCTTCCTGGCAATGCCAATCACCATGGCCTCCACAGGGCACGTGTGCTCAGATGGTCCCCACCTTCTAACGGTTACTATCTCTACAGCTCCTCCCTGTCCCTCCTGTAGCTGTCTTTCCTTGGACTTCTCTACTGTCTGCCCCTCAGTGGGAGGAGGGTGTTCTCCTGAGCCTGAGGGTACCTTATAGGTTCTGCACAGAGCCTTACACGGCCATTGTCAAACTGAGCGCCCAGCCTCTCACTGTGCAGGTGACAAACACGGAAGCCAGAGGAGGATGTCCAGTATGCTCATCTATCATTCTCTGTTTGCTTCTCCTGATGCAGGGTCTCTCGCTGAACCCTGGAGCTGGGCTGCTGGCCAGGAAACTGCAGCTGGGAAGCCCACAGTCTGCAAGATGACATCCATTTTACCCACTAAGCCAGCTCGCACTCCATTTTTTTTTCTTTCCTAAAACAGAATCTGGCTTTGAAACATGGTTGACCGTGGAAGGTGATTGAACCAAAGGGGTGTGGCCTAATGCATTAGGGCAGGGTTGAAACCCTAAGGCCTGCATGCGCAGATTCTTCTCAGACCTTCTGGGCGGCATGTCTTCATCGAGAACATAAGCTGACCTCTTCTGGAATGGAGTCTCACGACTAATAAACAGAGAAGATATCTGGAGAATTTCCTGCTTTGTTGTTCTTTTGCTTTGAGAGAGGTTCTCTCTGTGTAGCCCAGGTTGGCCTTTAACTTGTAGTTTCCCTGCCTCCACCTTCTAAGTGCTGGTTACATGTGCGTCTCACTACTCCTGACCATTCTCAACTCGACATTTTCCATTCCATTTATTTGTGCATTTCTGTGTATATGCGGAGGGGACACCCATGTGCCACAGTGGGCACTGTGGAGATCAGAGGACAAATGGCAGGAGTCACTTCTCCACTTCCACCACGTGGGTTCCAGGAAGTTGAATTCATGATTCCTGGATTAGTAGCAAGTGCCTTCATCAACCAAACCATCTTGCCAGCACTGTACTTAGCATTTTTAGGAGCCGTCAAGCCCTTCTCCAAAGTAGCTCACATTTTTACATTCTTTGTTTGCTTTTCAAGACAAGGTTTCTCCGTGTAGCTCTGGCTGTCTTGGAACTCACTCTGTAGACCAAGCTGACTTCGAACTCAGAGACTCACCTGCCTCTGCCCCCCAAGTGTTGGAATTAAAGGTTTGCACCACCACAATCCCGCACATTTTACATTCTTATCAGCAAGGAATGAATGTTGCAACTTTTCTGTGTTTTGGACAGTACTTTCTATTTCCTGGTGTTGATTATAACCGTCCCAGTGAGTGTGAAGGTGCTTTTCGTTTGCATTTCCATTGTAAGCAGAGATAGTCAGCGTCCCTTCTTATACATGTCAGTGTACGCATCTTCTTCGGAGAAATGTGAATCCAAGTGCTTTTAAAATTTTATTTTAAAATTTAGTTGTTGCCTTTGTTATTGAGAAATTAAAATTCTTTATATATTGTGGACCTTAGACCTCTTCTACATATTGTATATCTCTCTCCTTCAAATTGAAACATTCCCTCCTGGAGAGAGGAAGGAAGAGAGAGTCTCAAAGGCTTAGAAAGCTTGTGGAAGTTACGGAAAGCTTAGAAAACAATGGGACTCACGCACATTCCTCCACAGTGATGTGAACACTGAGCAAGAGCTCCAGAGAGGAGGCTCTTTGGTGCTACTGCCTATACGTTGGGCTGCAGACTCCAGGATGCAGCTTACCTATCCTGCTGGCTGCTATAGGGGACTTTGGGGGATGTAACTGTCCTGGGGGGAATGACGTCCTTAGTGCCCCATCTGGAATGGACAGACATTTGGCCACCCCTCCCCACGGAAAGTCACACAGCATCATATGTACAATTTGCAATTTCCCATTCTGTAGTTTATGTCCTTTGATGTTACAGGTTCTTAACTTCTCTGGGGTCTAATTTATCCCCGCCCCCGTGTATTGCTTATGCTTTTGACCCCAGATCCAAGGCTCCATTGCCTCAATGTCACAAGGCTTTTCTGCTTTCTTCTACAGGTTTTGCTGTTTCTGCTCTTACCTGTAAGCCAGTGATGTAGTTCGCATTTCCTCTTACACGTGACGTAGCAGCTCAGCTTCCTTCTTTGGTTCGGGTCTATCTAGTCTCCACCACTGAAAACAATAGAAATATTTTTTGAGGCAGTGACACGCTGTGTTCACCTAAGTGGTGCAGGGCCCAGAGAATCAGAACAGTTCTCAAGGAAAGAGACCATCAGGTTCCCCGTGTGTCAGCTACTGAGAGTGGCTGCGTGGCCGTTGCTGTGTGCTTAGGAAACAAACCCACTCCCCTCCGCTGGACCACTGTCGTGTGCAGACACCTGGACCACAACGTGAACGAAAGATGACTCTAGATACATCCCATCAAGGTCCAATTTTGCTGGGGCAGCAGCCGTGGTGGCTAAGGCCACCAGAGGGCACCGTGGAGATGGGTATCCAGAGGGAGCACATTAAATGGCCTCTTGGGTTCACCTGGCAGCCAGAGAAGCTGCTTGCTAGGCTTGGGATGGGGGAGGCCATGGTGTCAACACCTTCATGATGCCTGCCCGGAACCCCAGAATATTTCTGTGACTTTTTGTCCTCTCCCACAAGGCACAGCCTGAGAGAGCAAGAGCTACAATTAATTCCCTTTCCAAAATGCAGCTCAAAAAAAGCACATTCTGTCTCCGGGTCCCCAGCCTTCTGTGAGAAACTAACCGGCCCTGAAAACTAAGCCACATTTGCCAGACATAAATAGTCTTTGAGTGACTACTCTTTTAAGTTACTGACTATACTTTCAGCAGAGAAAATACAGGGGAAAGGAGGAATTATCTACTGTAAGGCTCATCTATCATCTCTTAGTCTGCAAATGTCAAGGTGACAGTTCACATTTACTTGCACAGATTTGGTGGCCATTTTCATTACGCAGCAATCGTAAGATTTGAAATAAAGTGTTCGGTAGTTTTTGGATGAAGGAAGAAATCCCCACCCTCACGTCTTCCGGTCATATAATTAGGACAACCGAATATAACAACCCTTTAGGGGTTAACTTTGTCTAAAAAGACGGTCCCCGAGAAGGCACACAGTGGGTGCTTTCTGGAACATCCCTGATAATGTGCGCATCTCTATGTGTTATACTCTCACCCCCACACCTCAGCCTGGTGCCAGCTCTGAATCACAGAGAAACATGGGGTCAATACTTAACAGTATTGTAAGAGAGAGAGTCCACAGCCAGAACCACAGGAAAGCCTCAATATCTAAGATCTACAAGGCAAAACAGCAGTTAGGTGCACGTTCCTTCTTTTAAAGACAATGTATCAAGCATGCCCCACTGCTGGCAATAGGAGAAATTAGCTGGCAACATCTACACAGTGATCTGAGCCTGAGATACTGTTATAGGCAAGAGTCAACCCATGATCTAAAAGCAGGATGTTTTGTGCCTGTTAAATACAACACAGATCTCCGAATGTTTGTAAGCCAGAGGCCTCCTGCATAGCTAGTAAGGGAGGTGGCTTAAGCGTAGTATATTATACCCACTTTATGAACCGAGACAGTAAATAATATGAGGTTCAAGGGGACCCACCAGTAGCTTTGTTGACACTGAAGAAGCATAGAATCAGAAATGAAGTTTTTCTTCTATTCTTTAAAGTAGCATTAATGTTGCCATATTTTCTGTTTCATAAACTATTGGGTAAACTGCAGGGACAGGACATTCCCTTTTAGTTACCTGTAAGAGGAGACAAATTCGAGTGCAGTCAGCCTTTGCATTTGAGAACTTCTAAATTTAGGCTTAACCACATGGGTCTGGGATTCCCCCAAAACAATATTAAAGTACCAGGTCCACATCCGGTGGTCCATCTGACAACAAAATGATATTAAATTGCACCTATTATGGAGTGTAGGCTGTTTAAATGTGCCCAGGTATTCGGTGGAAATGCTTGGGGAGAGAGGGACAGGGAGGGCAGGCTTCCAGAGAAAGGGGAGGAAGCTGACTTTGGCCCCAGGGAACAGCTTCGGGGAACCGTCATATTCCGTTCTGTCAGAGGTACACTGCAGTGTACCCTGGAGAACACGCACCATCGGCATTTTGTTAAGTCACACATCTGAGCCTCTTCAGTTGAGAACACAACGTTCCTCACTTTGCCTTGCAGAACTCCTAATGATGAACAAAAGAATCCACCAGGGTTAGTGGAAACCGGAAAGAGATTTGTTTGAAACCGGAAGGAGATTTGTTCGGGGACGGGAAGCTTTAAATCCCATAGAAGGCTGGAAAATGGGCTCAATGCCTGCATAAACTGAAACTACCCAAACTACCCTAGAGGAGGTGTGAGCTCTTCACTGCGTGCAGCCTAGCTGCCGTGCGTAGGGCAGCACGACTCTCGGGCTGACTCTTTCTGCAATGCTCCTCCAAGGTCACCAAAGAGAGTGCCTGCCTGTCACCCAACGCCTCATTTTGGCTGGGTTTGTGTCTGACTGGTGAAGTCTAACACTCCACACGGAGCTTGCCTCCATTGACTTGGAAGGCTCTGAGACTTGTTTCCATCCTTGGCGAACGAGACTCATAACATGCCCTCAAATATAGATAACCACAAAAATGACAAATGTCAATTATTTGCTAACAAAACCTCACCCAACTGTCTGGTTTACCATTTGTGGCCATGAGCTTTTAGGGAGGCTGGCTCTATTTCTAGCTGTCTTGATTAAATCAGCGGTGGAAATTCCCTTTTCCTTGATGGTAACTCATGAAAGAAGCATGAAGCCCAATTCTGACCAATGAGTCATGCAGACACATCACTGAGGGATTTCCTGGAAGAGTTCCTTAGTTATGAAAAAGAGACCTCAAGACACAATAACCCCTTTGTTCTCCTCTGGATGGTGCTATGTGGGGACTTGAAGCCTGGGCAGCTATTGGCTGGCTGGGAAACAACGGCAGAGCAGAAAGATGAAACGGATCTGGAATGACTCTTTCTGACACAGAGTCTCTCTACATAGCCCTGGCTATCCTGGAACCTACTATGTAGACCAGGCTGGCTGCAAACTCACAGAGGTTTACCTGCTTCTGCTTCCCAAGCATTGGGATTAAAGAAAGGCGTGCGCCACCACACCTGGCTGCTCTGAATATTGGATGGCATTCCTTGGCCATGTACTCAGCCACCTTGTGTCCCTCCTACCTAGGCATTATTTATGGGGACTAATGCATTTCTGAGTTCAAGTTTCCTGTCACTTGCAGAACAATGTACGCTGCCTTGCCCACTCCGGGTTCGGTCCTGCAAATACAGCTGTGTTAGAAACAGAAAGTGGAGCATCTTCTTGGGCCGAGGAGACTCACCATCATTATAAGTGAGAATAAAATGGAGGGGAAATGGGGCTCCATGCAGAACACCCCCCTGGAACTGTTCTCCCTTGTATTAACTTTTTATTTTCTCCTTTGAGTTCATGGGTGAGGACATGCCCTTTCCCTGACAAGGATGGTACAGGACCGTGTGCTAGCAGATACTTCTCGACAGGTCCAGGCCCGTGAGGTGGCTTACCAGACAAAGGCACTTGCTGCCAAACTGACAACCTGAGTCCTGTTTCCAGGACCTACACACAGTAGAGGTGAGAAGTAACTCTTGCAAGTTGTCCTCTGACCTCCTCATAAAAATCCATGGTGTGTGTGTGTGTGTGTGTGTGTGTGTGTGTGTGTGTCTAAAATACATAAGTAAACATTTTTTTAAAGACATGGGTTTAGTCATTTCCAACTCTGGGGCTCAAGGATAAAAAAACAGGGGTATCAGGCCTGTAGTATAACTCACTGGTAGACACTTGTTTAGCGAGCATGAAGCCTTGGGTTCAAATTGTAGTACTCCCCTCCCCCGTACTCTCACAGAAGAAAACAGTGGTGCCTATTCATCACAGAAGGTTTTGTTGTGGTGGAGTACCCAACTGACCCACTGAGTTACTTCAGATGTCTGGTGCCAGAAATTGCCCTGCGGCATCACAGCTCTTGTTCTAAAACCACCAAGTTCTTAGCAACCAGAAATTTCAAAACACTGCTACAGCAGTCCAGCCTGAGACGGTCCAGGATAGACACTCACAGCCCCGAAGAAAACCTCAGTTAGAACCTTGTGACGATTTGATCCTAAGATTCCACCTCTCTCTCAGGATCATTTCATCCTGTTTCTTCTTGCTGGCCCTTCCATTGAAATTGAGGTGTTTGAATTACAGAGTTAAAAGGTTGATAGAAAACAAGCTGTTTGGTCAGTTGGTGGTGGGGCACGCCTTTAATCCTAGTACTCTGAGGCCAGCCTGGTCTAAAGGGTGAGTTCCAGGACAGCCAGGGCCACACAGAGAAACCCTGTCTCAAACAACAAACCAAAAAACAAAAAACCAACAAACAAAACAATTAACTCTGATATGTTTACAGATGAACAAAACTTGTCTTTATGGATGTGAAGCAAGGTTGGTGCCTGGGTTGTTGCTTACTAGGAACTTGGAGACTCTAGTAATAGGAGGTGCAGGCTGTGTCCCGCCCAGCTCCCAGTGCGGGCGGGCTGTGTTCCCGAAATAATTACACACAAACCGTATTCATTTAAATACTGCCTGGCCCATTATCTCTAGCCTTTTCTTGGCTAACTCTCACATCTTAAACTAACCCATTTCTAATAGTCTGTGTGTCACCACGAGGTGGTGGCTTACCAGACGATTCTAACCTATGTCCATTTCAGGTAGGAGCATCATGGCGTCTGCATACTTCCCTTCTCCCCAGCCTTCCATTCTGTCTACTCTGCCCACCTAAGGGCTGTCCTATCCTACAGGCCAAGGCAGTCTCTTTATTAGCCAATGAAAGCAACACAAATACAGAAGATCCCTCCTACACCAGAGACAATCATCTAAAATATGTTTCTGAGGTGTTTTATTTCCGGGAACTATAATTTTGGGTATAATGTGGCATGCGGGGGAAAGGGAAGTAAATATTGGGATATGGGAGAGCATGCCTATTCCTTTATCTGGGAGTTTATGTCACTTATATATTTTTGAAGTTTTAAAGATTTCTTTTTTTATGTATGTGGGGGGTATGGATAAGTACATGTGATATGGATAAGTACATGGATAAGCGGGGGTATGGGTGGTGGGGTGTGTGTGTGTTGGGGGTATGGGTAGGTGGGGATTATAGGTAGGTGAGGGTATGGGTAGGTGAGATATGAATAGGTGAAGGAGTATAGGTAGGTGGGGTCATGGGTAGGCGGGGATTATAGGTAGGTGGAGGGGGGGGTATGGGTAAGTGCATGTGAATGCAGGTATCTATAGAAACCAGAGCATAAGATTCCCCTGGGACTGGAGTTGAAGGCAGTTGTGAGACACCCAGCATGGGTGCTGAGAACTGAACTCTGGTCCTCTGCGAGGACAATCTTACTAGAGAGCCCCCTCCAGCACATACTTACACTTTATACTGTGGTAAAACATACAAAAATATAAAAATTACTCATTTCTAAACGTGCAGCTAAGTTTGTTTTTAAATCAGGCAATGTAATGTTTTTGTAGATAAAATTATTCTCATGCAATTTGCTAACATTGAGTGCTCATGAATTTTTAAATTAAAAAATCCTTTGATTTAGTTTTCTGAAGAATCACGAGTTATCAGGCTCAAGACCGAGGACGCATTACAGCGCTGACCTCTTCCGTTTCTGAAAACTTTCAAATGAAAGTTATCCAAGAACCAAGGAGAGACTTGGGAGCCAGATTCATGGCATGAGCCACTTAATTCCTCATTTTTAACCTAGAGCCAATAAAAGATATTAGATAATGTTCCGCGAGTCTTGTTGTAGTCAAAAGGAATTATGGATTGGCAATTATAATTTAAAAGCTTTTACTATAGAAAATTCTCAGTGCATACAGAGTGAATAGAAGAGAAAAAGAACCACCCTGGCCTGACCCCCAGCTGTAACAATTGCCAATATCCTCCATTCCTGTCTGATCCATATCCGCACACTCCCACTCACAGTTATTATACATTCTCCCTATTATACATCTACTCACGAAGATGTATGAAACTTAATGCAAATTTCACAAATGAATACTTCCCTGTAACCCATACCCCACTGCAATATAGAACACCTCTACTTCTCCAGAAAGTTCCCTTGTGTTTCTTCCTACTCGTGGCTCATGAAAAGGCAGCTTCTATTTTCAGTTTGTATCATCTATGTATTTTTTGAGTCTGCAGATTTAAAATGCAGCAGGAGGTATCCCTTGTATAGACATCCACCAGAATAGCTAAGGGTCAAAAGATAAAGCTTCATTTTGTAAGGCTGTGGAGTGTCTTGAATTATCGTATGACGGTGTACAATGTTGAAGGTAAATGTTGGATTGTAAATAGTCTGACCATTTGGGGAATGGTTTGGTAGTATATTGGCTACATTTTATCACTGTGACAAGAATCCCTGAAAAAGACTACTTAATGAAGGAAAGTGTCATCTTGTTTCATTCCATCATGGCAAGGAGGGCACTGCAGGACAGAGCTGCCCATGTGGAACTGGATGAGGTGCTCTGCTGGCTTTCTAACCCCAATTCATTCCAGTCGGGCCTCAGCAGATGGGGTGGTCTCCTTCCATCAGTTTGCTCTCTGGAAATGCGCTCACAGACATACCTAGAGGTGCGCCTCCATCTCCTTTTGAAAGTGACAGTAAAGATGAACCATCACAGACAACTAAACAAACTACACCCAACTTAGCAAGTCTATTCCTAGGAATTTGTTCAGAAAAAAACTTATACCCAAAGTAACACACACACACACACACACACACACACACACACACACACACACTACACATAACAACCTTTTCCCACAAAAGTCAAAAGCTGGAGGAGCTCAACATCTAGCAACCGGAGAATGAGTAACTGTAGCATCACCAGCCCTCAATTTCCTTGGGTTCTGCATCTGCGGCCTTAATCCAGCAAGGATCAAAAC
This sequence comes from Dicrostonyx torquatus, assembly GCA_028555095.1. Classification (NCBI taxonomy): domain Eukaryota; kingdom Metazoa; phylum Chordata; class Mammalia; order Rodentia; family Cricetidae; genus Dicrostonyx; species Dicrostonyx torquatus. The sequence goes on from JAQHUG010000179.1 coordinate 1,865,549, forward strand.
TATTTAGGAGAGGCGTAGAGATGGCTCATCAGTTAAGAGCACTTGCTGCTCTTGCAGAGGACCTGGTTTCCCAAAAGCCACTGGTGTGGGATATGCTTTTTGTACACTGTGAAGATGTGTTTCTGCCTCAGGTGCCTTCTGATTGGTTTAATAAAGAGCTGAATGGCCAATAAATAGGCAGGAGAGAATAAGTGGGAAGAATTGGAGGTGTGTTGGGAAGGGAGAAGAGCACTCGCTGCTCTTGCAGAGGACCTGAGTTTGCTTCCCAATATCCACACCTGGCAGCTCACAATCACCTATAAACTCCAGCTCCAGGGGAATCTAACAAACTCTTCTAGCTTTTGAGGGCACCTGCATTCACATGGACATATACACACATACACATAATTGAAAATAAGTTCTTCAGTTAGGAAAAAAATATGTCTATGCTGAATATAACCAGACTTTTTCTTGTTATTATTTTCTAACAATGCAATATAGGAACTGCACAGTACTTACAATGTTTTAGGTATTATATGTACTGTAGAGATGACTTCAGGCATATGGGTGAGAGTGTTCATGGGTTAGACGTAAACACTACGCCATCTAAAAAGGGATTGAAATGTCTTTGGGTTTTAGTATCAATGGGTGTGCGTGTGGAGGTGTTATATGTTGGAACTGAGCCCACAAGGAATTATGAGGGTGATATGCATTCTCTATATCATCATCTTCTTCTTCTCCATCTCCTCCACCATTTTGTTGATAAGGTCTTTCTCTCTGTGTAGCCATGACTAGTCTGGAACTTATGTAGACCAGGCTGCCCTCAGACTCACAGAGGTCTTCCTGCCTCTGCTTCCCAAGAGCTAGGATTAAAGGTGTATGCCACAGACCAGTTCTGATTATGTATTCTTTCAATGGGAGTGATACTACTCTGCAATAATGGGCAAAGAATGATTCAACAGCCTTACAGTCTCTATTGTTGTGAGGAGACACCATGACCACAGCAACTCTTAGAAAGGAAAGGATTTAACTGGGGCTGGCTTACCGTTAAGAGCTTTAGTCCATTATGGTCATGGCGGGAAGCATGGCAGTGTGCCAGCAGACATGGTGCTGGAGAAGGAGCTGAGAGTTCTACATCCAGATTGACAGGCAGCAGGAAGTGAACTGTCTTGACCTTCTGAGACCTCAGTGATACACTTTCTCCAACAAGGCCACACCTACCTATGGACCAAGCATTCAAACAGATGAGTCTATGGGGCCATACCTATTCAAACCACCACAAATAGTGTAAATGAACCTCACAAATCCTGTGCCAAGCAAGAAAAGGCACAGGTTTAGCATCAACACAAGGAAGTTTGTAGACTCTTTGAGCTCAGAATGGGCTTTCTTTTGACTACTGCCAAATGATACAGGACAGAGCATGGCCACATCATCAGGGTGAAGATGCCCACAGCTCCTTGGCACAGCTGCTTATCCACAGGCTGACGGCTTTAATTATGAGAAGGAACCAATAGGCAAGATCTGTGCAGAAGGCAGACAGTGGAGCAACATTCTAGCCACTGCTCTGGGCTTCCCAGAAAGACAGCCTTGCTATAGGCAGGGTGGGCAGAAACATCCTTTCATGAAACGTATGATTTCAAGCATGAAATGAGTAGTTATATCTGACAAGGGGTTGAGAAACTAAGGGTGAGTGGGAAGGAGGGAAGAGAAAATATCCCCGTCTGCCAATTGCTTTCACCTCCTTGTTCCTCATTGTAAACGAATATCAAGGCTCAAAGAGCAAACCCTAAGTGGTTCCAGTGTGTCCTGTACAGAAGAGGGCAAGGGTTGTGCACTTCTAGAAGTTGGAGGTTGGTCACTAAATCTTTGGCCTCTGATGGATGGCAAAGCGGTTACTAAATGGCATTACTAAAAGGGGAGACGGAGGCAGTGCAATGGTTTGAGCATCTTTGACTCTGCTATGCACACAATTAATCAATCAGTTCTCAGGTCAGTTAATTAGAGTTTCTAGTGGGTTGAAAAGTCACTCATAAGAAATAGAGCCTGTCCCTGGGAGGCTTGGCTATCAGCCACGCACATGAGATGGTGACGGTTTAGCTCCTAGTTTTCCATGACAGCCATCTAAGAAACAAATGTGTCATCCTTGGGGGTTGGGAGCCTGGGGAACTTGGAAAAGGAGTCTAGTGAAGCCAAATGGGGTGTTAAGCATTGGGGAGCATCTTGGTTTCTGGCCATCAGATGGGGGGGATGTTTATTGTGCGGAGAGTGGTGGGCTGTTCTGTCTTTTTAGACTTTTCTAGGATCTTTGAAGTGGCAACTCACACTGCAATGTCCACGACTAAATCTTGGCATGGATGCTGCCATGGGGAACATGGCAAGACCTTCTGGGTTGGCTCAACACAAGAGCAAGCCTTGGTCTTGTAAGATGCGGGGCATGGTTCAGCTGAGGAGACCCTCAACACATAGACTAAACCCCCTCTACAAAAGGAACTGCTGAGATCCGGTGTGACTCTGACACACAGGCTTGAGGAACTAGATTTGCAGACCCAGCATGAAATGCATAGCCAATCACATTGCTGCCTTTGCCTTGATCTCAAGAAATTCAGATCCAAACTTAGACATTCATAGATTTCCAGAATACTTCCCCCCTTACCACCCCCTCCCAATGTTTTTACTAGCCACCCCTGCTTTCTCTTTATCTGGCTGCTCTGTCTGTGTTTAGTTTGTTCTTGTGTGTGTTTGAATAAAGCCAACTCAAACCCTTTGGGGAATGAGGTGGGGAAAGTAAGACCTTTTGCTTGTCTTTTGATAGAAGGAGTACACGTGTTTATTTGACAAGAGCAGGGTCTGCTGGGAGTCCTTTGTCAAATTAGCTGAAGAGCGAGTTACAGGCTTTCCTTCTTTATTGACTGCCTAGGGTCTCAGTGTATAGTTCAGGCGAGCCTTGAACTCAGGATCCTACTACTTCAGCTGTCCCTGTGCTCAGATGGAGGGTGAGTGCCAACACACCTGGCCTGAGCTTTGCTTTTAAATAGGAAAACAATTTTTAAGCATATTCAGATGTCCCTTGTTTTGTTTTGTTTAGATGCTTTCTAATCCAGACCGAACTGATTTACTGGCCTGTTTCATTCAACTTTGCTTCAGCTAACTTCTCACTTTACAAAAATTAAAATTAGAGAAAGCGAGTCAAAACTGTGGAAAGATTGTACTTTAATTCACCAAAATGGTTTGTCCTAAACCAAGATTGAACATTCGGGTTATTTTGTAGGATGAAGCCCTGTTTTATATGAAGCAGGCACGGTGGTACATGCTTGTAATCCCAGCATGTAGGAGGTGAAAGCTGGAGGAACAGAGAGAACAGAGATGCTTAGTGTCAGCCTTGGCTAACATAGTGTGTCTGAGGCTAGTTTGGGGATGCATGAGACCCTGTCTGAAAAATAAACAAAAATATTTTTCAGTTAGCAAGTATGTCCAGACTGAGGTTGTTTATGATGAAACCATCAAAAGAGTTTGTTTGTGTGTGTGTGTGTGTGTGTGAGAGAGAGAGAGAGAGAGAGAGAGAGAGAGAGAGAGAGAGAGAGAGAGAGAGAGAGAGAGAGAGAGGTTAAATGACAACTTATACTCCAGCAAACCAAGAAGGTTCAGCCAGCGAACTGAGTTCCGGGACTGTTGCGGTCTTGATTTGCCTCCAAAAGCATGTAAACAGCTGGAGTCATGGAGACAAGCGACCAGAAGCCAAACAGCATGGTGACATTTTAACCTTATGGCTTTCATTTGGATTGCTCAGATCTACCTCCAAGAGCCCTGACATTTCAATAGCATCATTACACAACAAGCTTCCTTTTATTTTCCCCAATTTTCCCGCTGTCTGGTAGCTTTGCTTACTCTATGGAATTCGTGTCAGGAATAGCCGCCGCGTTGTTTCCCTGACTCTCTGGAGTCTAAACGGAAGGAAGCAATGTTTCTGAGTCTCTTGGGAATTCTTGTTTAGAAGTTGTTTCATTTGCTCCCCTTGAGACAGCATTTTATGTCCCCAAAATACATGCTGTGGTTTCCCATAAAATAATACCTCAATATACAAAAGAATGGTTTTTAAATGATAATTTCCTTGACAGATATTTTATTAGCAGTGGTTTAAAAAAAATCCTAAAGACTAAAGAGAAATAAGAGAGTTGAAGTCAGGCCAGGAAGTTTGGTGCCAAGAAATCATTAAGATCTAAAATATTGTCAGTTGTATGACAAAGTATGTATTTAGAACTATGGGATCAAGACAGACAAGGTAGGCCCCACTTAGGAAGAAAGGAAGGTGATGACTCTGCCCCTCTATAAGAGAGGGACCACATCTGGTTCCAGCCCCTTCTATATGAATCAGCTTCCTCCCCAGGATTCTTGTTAACTGAGGTGACAGAAGATTTGCTCTTAGTGTTTGTTCCCTAAGTTGGAGAGTGGTAGCCCACTGAAACACTAACGACATATTCAGAGACTGCAAATGTGGGGTACACACCCAGGGGTCTCTCAGAAGGCGATTCTATAGCCCCTGCTTGGCTGGTACAGTTGGTTTGGTTTTGTTTTCCCACACAGCTTTCCCGCGTCCAAACACGACCCCGCAGGAGATACCTCCTTCACTGCTAGACATACACATCTGGGTGTTCTCCTTGGGCAGATCCGCTCGGGTAGCCACGCCCACTGCTGGGGTTGAAGTTAGGCCTGCAATACCACGGATGCCTCCTAGGAGGCAGCCTTTTCCTGGACAATCTCATGCGTTCACCCGAGGTGGTTAGGGCAATGGTAGAAATCTTTCACAGTATGGGAATTCCTGGTGTTCTTTTGTTTTGTTTTGAGATTGATGTAACCAGGAGGCCACCAGAGATGAGCACTCAGGCTCAGTTTATAGCCAGCTGAAAGTCTTTATTACAGTCCGTGGGGACTGCACTCAGGTATTTGGGAGACCAAGTAGAGCACGCTGTGTCCAGAAAATAGGGGTTTTTGAAGGCAGAAATCATGTTGTCCTGGCTTATTGCTCAGCAACTATGGGTGGGGTGGGGTGCGGTGGGTTGTGGGGTAGAGGTTGGGTGGGGTGGGATGTCCTTAGTGGGTAAGAGGGGGATTTGCTTCACCCAAGCAGGGAGTTTAACAGAAACTAAGATAAAGTGGTTAGCTAAGGAGTCTTCTTTTTTTTTTTTTTTGGTTTTTTTCGAGACAGGGTTTCTCTGTGGCTTTGGAGCCTGTCCTGGAACTAGCTCTTCTAGACCAGGTTGGTCTCAAACTCACAAAGATTTGCCTGCCTCTGCCTCCCGAGTGCTAGGATTAAAGGCTTGCGCCACCACCGCCCGGCTACCTAAGGAGTCTTGACCTTGGATTCCTGGGATAGAGTTGGATAATTTTCCATAGGATTCTGGCCTCAGCAAGAGTACAAGATGGAGGAACCTCTGCACTGCCTTGCCCCGTCACACCAGCTTTCTGGAACCCATGCCAGCCTTAGACTTGCAATCCTCCTGCCTCAGCCTCCTCAGAGTGTACATTGCTATACCCACTTACAGACAGTGTCCCTGAACGAGGCCCTGTTGGCTGGAGGCAGTTCAGGATGGAGAGGGGCCCTGCTCTGCCCCTCTACCCTTTTGATAATACTCAGGAAGGGCTGCCAAGGGCGAAAGCGCCCAGGTCTGCAGCCTGAGGTCCTCCAGTCTGATGATACAGAGAAAACACTCTCCAGGCCCTGTCAGTCAGCTCCACACACTGACAGAACCCCCAGAGACAATCAACTTAGAGGAGATGTTGAATTTGACTTAGGATTTCTGATTTCAGCCTGTGGCTACTCTGGGCCACATTGCTCTGAGCCTGTGGGTGCACAGCGTGTCACAGAGGGAGCCCACAGCGGAGCAGGCCTAAAAAACCCTATCAGTTTAAGAAAGGGAAGAAGGTGACTCCAGGGTCCCAGTCTCCCTTCTAAGAATGCTCCCCTACTGACTCAACTTTCTTCTGTTAGGCCTCATATCCCAAAAGTTTCTCCATTCGCAGACACTATGGGTACCAAGCCCTCAACATGTGGGCCTTTAGGGCCTACTCCGGGGCCAAGTCTCGAACTGTCAGTCCCCCTGCTTGGTGTGTGTGATGAGAATGCAGACAGAGCAGATGCTAAAAGCGATTCTTTTTAAGCCGACTCACCCTGGGACACATGGAGTCTCTGTCATGGTCTCCAGTCCACATTTTTTAGGACATAACGATCAAATTGTGTAAACATGTACAGTGACTGTCACCTGAGAGTGTGCTACACCCCAGACCCACTGAAGCCCAGCCTGGGGGTACTGACCCAGGGGCAGGCATTCAATGAAACCTCCAGGTAATTTTTAAAGTAGTGATCTGTTTATTTATTTTGTGTGTATGTTTGCCAGGGTGTTTGTCAGTGCAGATGCGCTGGGAAGTCAGAAAAGGCCTCAGGTCCCTGGAACCAGAGTTAGAGATGGTTGTGAGCCTCCATGTGGTGTTGGGAATGCAACCGAGGTCCTCTGCGAGAGTCCTAAGTAGTCTTAGCTACTGATTCATCTCTCCAGACCCTCTCTGAGTAATTTTGACACAGATTGACCTTGGGAGATGGTAAGGGACACTTTAGCTGACTTTTCTCCTTAAAGCCCCTCCCGGCAGAATCCCAGCCTGTGCTGACATCTCTCCCAGTGGAATCAGAGCCTATGCTGACATCATTAGAAGCCGTGGACACATTGTGGGTAAGCCTGGTAAAGATAAGTATCCTATTAACTCCTAGACCTTCCGTTCACCTCTTTGTGCATGGTTAGATGTGGGAGACGGTCTGAACTGCACTCTCGGGGATCCTTCTGTCACCATAAGCCAGGGAATTCACCAAGGCCCCAACATGCCAGCAGCAAACTGCCTTTGGTAACCAAAGCTGTGGTGGGGAGCCTGACTTGGGAGCCAGAAGGACACTGAGGCAGGATTCAGATGTACCCAGGATGACAGAGAGGTCAGGGTGTCCAGATCCATGGGCTCCCAGACAGGCTCAGAAAGACCACTCCAGGCTTTCACAGATGGCAGAGGCCACAACAGCAGAACAGCCTGGCTACAGCTTAGAAGTTGCCAGCAGGAAGCAAGGAGCCCCTCTCATCTTCGCCTGACCACCATACAGCCTGGGACACCCATATCCCACCACTAACTGCCTTTTAAGACAGCACCAGAGGAGGGAGGGAGCAACTTCACCACAGTTCAAAGCAGCCATAAAGACAGCATGTCCACCCTCTGACCGTGTCTTCTGTTGACAGGCCACAATCTGACTTCTCTTTGTCACTACCCAGAGAGCAGGAGGGCACAAGGACCATGACAGATATGTTCTCTGCACATGCATCTATAGGAAGTCAGAAGTCCTCTTCTCCCTGTCAGTCCACTGCTCAGCTGGGCTGAAGGCAGCACAGCATCCTAATAATGCCCCCAAAACTATCTCATGTGCCTTTCTGGGGGAAGCTGACATGGGGATCCCCAGGAGTATGATCTGGCTTTCTTTAAAGCTCTGTTTAGGATCGGGGGATATGCCACATTCTTATAGGATCTTCATGCTCCTCCTCCTTGAGTCTTATCACACGATAAAATCAAAGGAGCCCAGTTGGGAGGTTGGTCCTCTGCATCTCTCCCTGGGCTTTGGGGAAGCACGTAAGCAGAGGACTCTTGGCATTTGTCCAGGGGGGCGTATAGGAAGATAATTCTGCCCACTTTCCACTTGCCTTTAAGTTATCTTCATGAGACCCATTCAAGTTTGATCTAGCCTCTTCTAAAAATCAAAGTTAAAAACTGACATTACAATTTTTCATAGCCTTTCCCAGTCTCTGGCATTATTCCGGTTCTTGGGCTCTGCATCCCCCTCATGACAAATCATAATGTCTGCCTATTGATCCCTGAAGTCAAACCTCTCACAGCCTAGAAGATCACACAAGATTGACTGGGATGTTTCTGTAAATTCAGCATTTTCGGCAAATGATCCAACTTGGGAGCTGGGACAGAATTCTCTGCCTGGAGGCTGTGGACATCAGGACTGGCCATATTTAAGGCTCCAGGCTAAATTTAGCCCTCCCAGCTGGTTCTTATTCCAGCAACTGAGTGTGGGCTTGCCCAGCTGGATTTTAAGCTGAGCCCCAAATTTCCCTCTGTTTGATTTTGTTATGTTCTGCAGGATTTTGCTTTAGCTACCAAAAATATCCAGAGTTTTCTGATGGCATCTTAACTAAGTAAATTCAATTGAACAGGAACTAACTGTCTAGCAGTAACACAGCAATCTGCGACTTGAAGGGACCTGTCCAGCCAGGAAGAGCATTGTATGTGATTGCCCTAGGTTGACTGTCTGAGCTTATGGGGAGAAAAAAATGGTCTTGATTGCTAATTGCATGTTCAGGCAGTTTGCTGTTTAAAAGCTCTCCCATCAGTTTTGAAACGCCAGGCTTAAGGACCAAACAGTATACATCATATGTTGCCGTCTGCATAGGGAAATAGAGAGTGTGTATTTGCATATGTAGATGATGTTTCTGGGACTCTTCTTGGGACCTAGCAATGCTGGCCATCTCTGGAGAGAACACTCAGAGCCTGGGAGGAGCCAGAGGGTCAGGTTGGAGTCATTCCCCATGACTGTGTATTCATTTCTGGTTTCGATGGTTTTAAAAACATACCGTGTGAGTCATGCATCTGCACATGGATGTGTAAAACAGAGGCTTCTTTATTCTATTATTGCCCCAGCAATAATAATGCCGGCCTCCTACTGCAGAAACTCTGGGGATGGGCAAGTTCTGCACCACACACGTGAGCATATATACAAGTTCCCCATGTACCCACATGCACACATACAGCCTAACATATTGCTTATATTTTAGCACATAATTGCACATTTGAGGGTTTTAAAATACTGACAAAGTTGGAAGTATATATGTCAAGTGTGTGTGCCAATGCCTGTGTGTGTGTGTCTGTGTGTGTAACACGTATGTTATGTGTGTGTGTGTTGGTGTCCTTGCATGTGTCTGTCTCTCTCTGTGCGTGTGTCTGTGTGTAGCCCAGAGGATGTCGAGAATAGGTGTCTTCTATCCTTCTCTACCTTAAATTTTGCAACATGATCTCATTAAACCTGGAACTCACCGATTTGGTTAGACTGCCTGGCCAGCAAGTCGTTTCGAGCTACCTACCTTTTGGAGTTAGTACTACAGACATGTGCCTCTGGCTTTTATGTGGACATAGGGATCCAAACTCTAGCCCTCAGTCTTGGACAGCAAGTGCTTTACCCACTGAGCCATCTCCTCTCCCTCAATCTGAAAAGGTTAGTAGACCTTAATTCTTCCCAGGAGAATTGTGGTAAATGCTGGTTTCTTCTCTATTTCTCTGTATAAAATATCTCAACCCAAAATTTTCTCTTAAAAATAGTTCCTGATCCTGTGTTTTCAGAAAGTAATATCCACAGCAGCGAGACCCTTCAGGAGTGGGTCACTACAGGAGCGGGTCCCCACAGGAGCAAGACCCTACAGGAACAGGACCCTACAGGAGTGGGTCCCCACAGAAGCAAGTCCCCACAGGAGCTGGACCCCACAGGAGTGGGTTCTCACAGCAGCGAGACCCTACAGGAACAGGACCCTACAAGAGCGGGTCCCCACAGAAGCGGGACCTTACAGGAGCAGGACCCTACAGGAGCGGGTCCCTACAGGAGTGGGTCCCCACAGAAGCGGGTCCCCACAGGAGTGGGTCCCCACAGGAGCAGGTCCCCTCAGGAGCGAGACCCTACAAAGAGCAGGTCCCCACAGGAGCAGGTCCCCACAGTAGTGAGTCTTCCAATGTTAATATTGACCTCTAATTTCTTCTAGTGTTCAGGATTTCTTCTAATTTTCACTCATTTGACATCATTCAGGGGTGACTCATATTCGCTAATGTCTTACCTAAGTTCAGCTCATTTCGGTTTAACAAACGCTTGTTGAAGAAGAGCTATGGGCTCACCGTGGGCTGGGTGCGCAGGGTTATCAAGATGGAAAAGACACGATGTTGCTCTATTCGTGTGGGAATAATGATCCTTTCTCTAAGACTTTTATGAAGCAGGAAACATTTTTACATTGATGTTAAGCTTTAAATAAAATGCTTCTCACTCGTCAACTACATGCATGGCTTCCATCCTCCTGAAGCCTTCCCACGGGATTATTATTTTAAGTACTGTCTTTGCTAGAAGAGATATCCTTCAAAGGCAATTGTAATGGTTCTTTCTTATTGGAGCAGCCTTAAACCAATAAAAGACTGCAGAGAGGGCCTGGAGAGATGACCCAGTGGTTAAGAACACTGGCTGCTCTTGCAGAGGACCCATGTTCGGTTCCTAGCACCCACATTGCAATTCAGCTGCCTTTATTCCAATTTAAGGAGATCCAACACCCTCTTCTGGTCTCTGCTGGCGCTGCGCACATCTAATACACGTTACAGGCAAAATGACCAAACACATAAAATAAAAATAGTAATTCTTGAGGCAATAAAAGACTGAAGAAGCCACATGATCAAGAAAAAGATAACGATTAATACTGAAAAATGAGAATGACATTTCTTAGCAAGGGAATCTTATGAGCTGCTACTTAGCAGTTTAATCTTATTGACTAGTTGTAAACTTAGAGTCAGTAGACTTAATTTGCCAAGAACACACTCTTTAGGCTGTGTCTACAAAGGAGCTAAACAGAAATGCTGAACAGACGCTGTAGCTAAAGTAGAGGGTAAAATGGGGGTGTGGGGCAGGTACCAAAGGCCTCAGTTTTGGGGGACAGGGATGATAAGAGCCTAAGGAAACAGCAGAAGGCACCTGGAAGAGGGGAAGAGACTTGGGGCCTTCAGGACAAGTGGGTCTTGGGCACTGAGAAAGAATATCTGTCTTGCTGTGTGCCTGCATGGGCTGTCTGGGAGTGGTCAGAACCCGACTGCAGCATGGTGGCCTACGGACAGGCTACCCTAACACGCGTGTTTAAAACACTGTTGCCACAGGAACTCTTGGCCTCCAGCAGCCTCCTCTTCTCAAGTTACCAGCAAGCCCTCCATCACTGACTTGTTTTCCAGCTCTCTTGGTAGAGCAAATCTCTTCCCTGCCAATCGGCTCAGAAGGAACACACTCCTTCTAACCCATCAGGCCCTCAGGGCTGGGCATGATGACCCTGCCTCACCTACAGACACTTCTCGACATGGCTGGTTTGTTCTGCTTCTCCTCTGATGCTCTTGCCCTTCAAGCGTGACCCTGCCTCCCCTCTCATTAGGAGGGGTCCATCTATGGTGTTTCACGACCTCAGTTTCCCATCTTTCTGCTTAGGATATGTTATTTCGTTTATTTGACAGATGGACTCTAAAATAGCTCCAAATTGTTCTGCCTCCTGTATTTTATCTGCACCTTTGTGGAAATTCTTCCTCCGTGTGTGTGTGTGTGTGTGTGTGTGTGTGTGTGTGTGTGTATATACGCGCGCGCATGCGTGCAGTGGGGGCTGTGTCCTATATTGTGGCTTTACTAGAAATCAGCCAAGGTGATGTCTGCTCTAGCTTGGGTCTTAAGTGTCCACTCCAGTTTCCTTTCTGTTGCTGTGATAAAAAAAAAAAATCTGGACCACAAGCAACTTGGGGAGGAAATGATTTATTTGGCTTGGACTCCCAGGTCACAGTCCATCACTGAGGGAATTTGGGGGGGGGGGCTTGAAGAAGAAACCACAGAAGAAAACTGCCTGCTGGCTTGCTTGCCTAACAGACTCTCTTACTCATCTAGAACCACCTGATGGAGAATGGTGCCACCCACAGTGAGCTGGACCCTCAAACATCAATTCATAATCAAGACCATCCTCCACATACATGGCCTTAGGCCACTCTGATCTGGGCAGTCCCCCAGATGATCCCCTTCCGACAGGACTCTAGGTGAGTCAAGTGGACAATGAGAGCTCTTTAGCACAAGTGTCTCCGCGTGTTGACGGCTTTGTCCTCAGTCTGTACTATTGGGAGATGATGGGATTTTGTAAGGGGTGACAGGTAAAACCGTGGCATTGGAGTGGTGCCATCGAAAGGGACTGAAGGCCCTGGTCTCCTCCACTCCCTTTGCAGTTTAGCCATGAGCTAAAGGACTTTTTGCTACACACACGCACACTCACCACAAATCCAAAAGCAACAGGACAGCCAACCATGGCCGAAACCTACAAAACCCTGAGCCCAACAATTACAAACCTTTCCTTTTTATAAGTTGGCATTTCTTAGACACTTGTTTCAGTAATAAAAAGCTAATATAATATCACTCCTAGATTTTCTTACGAAAGATTGAGACTTTCCTTGTGTTAGCCAACTCATCAGTTCCATCCTTGGCTGGCTTTGATGAAATAGGCACATGGGGAGGACCAGATAGCAAGGAATTAAGAGAAGAGCAGCCGATCACAGTAGGGGGTAAACCCTTAGTCTAATAATACAAAGATTGGACCCTGTTGAGAACTGTGTGAGTTCAGCAGATGAGCCTTGTTCAGAGACCCCCTAACTGTGACCTTGTGACACACAGGAGGGCTCTGCTCTGCTCTGCCCAGATTCCTGACCCACTGGGACAGTGAGTGATAAATGTGTGTTGTCTTCAGTCGCCATTAGTGAAGAGTTTGTTACACGTCAGTGGATAACCAATGAATCCCTCTGCTTCATTTCTCAAAATAACAAATCTCTCCTCAAGTACCTTTCAGCTCCTGAGGCAATCCACACTTGCTCCTAACCACACTCGTCTCTCCTTCGGGTTACTTCTTTGCATCTGAGTTATATACATCTACCTCCGTGGCCATGCTGGACCTTTATCTCCATGATGGAGAGTGGTGGTGACCATCTCTCTGCTCTCCGTGGCCACTGAGTTGTGATCTTTGTCCTAGTCCTCCTCAAACCATCCCCTTTTCCTCTCTTGGCCCACTAGTTCACACCTTTTCCTTCCTTCTCAAATGTCCATCTCACCTTTCAGCTGATGAATTTGCTTTGTATTTCCCAAGGTGGGGGTGGATACTCAGCAGAAACAGGTGCCCTTATACCCACCCTGTGCCTGCTGCAAACAATCTACACCTGCATCTGGTTCCCATCCCTCCCCATCCCCACCTCCCACCCAGACACTTTCCTCTTTTACTAAGTGTTGGAACCTTACTGAGGCCACTTGCTACTTGTACAACAGACTCTATAACCTTTCACAGATCCAAATCCGTAGCACCAGAACATTTGGTGTCTCCTGCAACTTGAATTTGTCTCTCTCATGGGTTCTTTCCATCCATACAGATCAGGATCCAGAGAGAGAGATGGAGAGAGAGAGAGAAAGAAGAAGAAGAAGAAGAAGAAGAAGAAGAAGAAGAAGAAGAAGAAGAAGAAGAAGAAGAAGAAGAAGAAGAAGAAGAAGAAGAAGAAGGGGATAGGAGAAGATAGGGAATAGGGGAA
>JAQHUG010000179.1:1879146-1920284 GCA_028555095.1 Dicrostonyx torquatus
GGGGAAGGGGAGGAGGAGGGGGACAGGGAGGGGGAGGAGGAGGAGGAGGAGGAGGAGAAGAAGAAGAAGAAGAAGAAGAAGAAGAAGAAGAAGAAGAAGAAGAAGAAGAAGAAGAAGAAGAAGAAGAAGAAGAAGAAGAGAAGATGAACTCTGTTGGAGTCCTTCCTCTCTTGCTTGGTATCACTCCATGTTCCTGGTCTCCTTTGTTGCAGAATTCCTCCACTATCTACAACTTCCATTTTGAAACTCTCTTGACTCCAGTCAGCCAGGCTTCTCCACCACCCACCATACCGCTCATGTCAGGACCAGTGACCTCCACGTAGCTACGTCCAGCAGGTAGCTCTCAGTCTACCTGCCTTCACTCAGCAGTGCGGTTCCTCCCTGGAAGACTTTCTTCCCTTATCTTTGGGACACCACTGACCTCTGGTTCTCCCCCATGACTTCTCACCTATTCTCCTTTGCTAGTTGCTCTCTCTCAGCCTGCTCTCCTGTCAGGAACCCTGGGACTCGTCCCTCAGGCTCGCTTTCTCCCTGTACTGACTCTAGATGGTCCAGCCCCTTCTCGCAGCCTCAACAGCACCCATGTGCTGAGAGTCTCAGTGCTAAGTGTCCAGCCTGGAGGACTCCCAGGCTGTGTGTTCACACTCCAGCCGCTACTCAACAGGTGGATGTCTAAGCACGTCTCAAAATTATCATGGCTAAAGCAGAACTCACTTCCACCCCATGCTGCTTCTCTTGAGCTCCTGCTGCTCACAACTCCATCTTTCCAGTTATTGATGTCAATATCGTGAACTTAACCTGGGTCCCTTTCTTCATGTGCCACAGTAAGTTCATGGACTCATTATATTGGGTTTACAACTGCAAAATAAATTGAGGGCCTATCCTTGTCTTAGTTTGGGATTCTATTGCTGTGAAGAGACACCATGACCACTGCAACTCTTACAAAGGAAAACATTTAATTGACGTGGCAGCTACCGTTACAGAGGTTCAGCTCACTATCATCGCGGTGGGACATGGCAGCATTCAGGCAGACACGGGGCTGGGGAAGTAGCTGAGAGTCCTGCATCTTGCAGGAAACAGGAAGTGGTCTGTGACACTGGGCAGTATCTTGAGCATTATATGAGACCTCAAAGTCTGCCATGGTGACACACTTCCTCCATCAAGGCCATACCTGCTCCAACAAGGCCACACCACCTAATGGTGCCACTGCCTTTTGGGGTCATTTTCTTTCAAACCACCACAATCCTCTCCTCGTCTCTCCACTGGCACTATGCCAGCCCAGGCCACCTGCCACTTCAGTAGCTTTCCTTCTATTCTGCTAGCTCCTGGCCTAGACCTTTATCAGTCTGCTTCCAACTCAGACACCAGACAGGTCAGTTTAAAGGATAAATCACGTTACTCCCCTAATCAAACTTTAGAAGCTTCTTGCGATAAAAGCCAGTCTCTGCAGTAGCCTGGGATAAGCTTTGCATGATCCGTCCACGGCACCATCATTACTCTCTGAACTCTTCCACCACTGACCCCCTGGCTCGTTCTGTTCCAGTCACAGCTGCCTCCTTGTTCTTCTCCTAAACACAGGGATGCTTCTGCTTCAGTTCTGTTTGCATCCTTTTCCCAGCATCCCCAGACAGCCTGTCCCTTCCCAAGGCCTTATGACCAAGTTTAAGTTCTCAGCAAGACTGACCCTAACTTTCCCTGTTGAGAATGGCTACCCAGTCCCCTGAAACAAATACAGGTGTTAGCCCCTGTCACAGGCAAGGGGACTGAAGTTTATATGGTCCAGTCAGATCCCAGAGCTGTGGAGTTCGGTTAGCTTAGGTGGAGCTGCGAATCTGGTAATGGTTCTGAGCTCTTGACCCACCTTCCAGGGACTCGACCGAAGAGGGTAGGGATGAAGGGGTGAAGAAAACAGACACAGACACAGGACAGAAATGCTAGGAATTGGGTGGACTAGGCTCTTAGGTGGAGAAACCGCAGCTGCAACCCCACCCCCACCCCGGAAACTCCTTGTGTTTATTGTATAGAGTTGAGCAAGGAGGTGAGATTATTACAAACAAACAGAGCAGCAGGGTTTATGGGACACAGCTGGATCAAGGAGGCAGGTTTAGCCAACCTCAGTAGGAGCAGTCTCCGTAGAGGGTCACTCTTCAGGGCATAAATATCCGGGCGAGAACTCTGTGATGGTCCTTTTCTGTAGACACCACCAACATTTGCACTCAGACCCTCACGGAAGTCTTTGCCATCCTCTGCCCCCTCAGCCTCACACCCCAGGGGCTTTGCCATTTCCACTTAGGTCAGAGGGTCTGGTGTCCTCTACATGGCCACGCCCATGTCGACAGTACCGAGGGCTTCCGCTGTTCCCTACACAAAAAGCTTAGAAACTGGCAGCTATTCCAAAGGTTTAGTTCTTGCTTACGCCAATGGTGTTTCTACCAAGAACCAGCCCTGGCTCTGCGCCAAGCTGTCCTTTTGCCAGGGCCCACACTTAGGCTGTAAGAGCCCTTGAATCTGACAGTTTGCTGGTTATCAGAGAAAAGAGAACATGGGAGGAGTAACGGTATCTCTCAAAAGCTTCTGCTTGGCAGAGACCAGTGTCACTTCTCTCATTTGGTTAGCCAAAGTAGGTCATGTGACCAGCCCGGTATTAATGAACAGCTAAGAATCATGTTCCCTTAGGGAGACAGTAAATATTTAACAGTGCACACTCCACTGACAGCTCTGACCTGGGATTTTTAACCCCATCTGTCTTTGGATCTTAAAAACTTAACTATGTGTATATATTTTTAACCCCATCCACAGAAATTCACACACAGCTGAGTAGTCTCTTTTTCTCATTCTATCTATATTAGCTCTCTTGCTTCACGGCTCTGTTAGTCCATTTAGTGTTGCTTTGAGGCCACAGAGGTTCATAAAGAAGAGTGGCTCTCTACATCCCTAATGCTGCGACCCTCTAATACAGCTCCTCATCTTGTGCTGACCCCCAACCACACAATTATTTTCATTGCTATTTCATAACTGTAATTTTGCTACTGTTGTGATCATAATGTAAATATTTTTACAGACAGATTTGCCAAAGGGTTGCAACCGCAGGTCGAGAACCACTAATATAGAACTCTCCAATTTGACCTGGTGAGAGCCAACCCTCACCCTCACCACGCTCCTCGGCACTCTGGTATTGAGTTTACGTGTGACAATTATCACGTACATGCTGTGTCTTGGAGTTACTTGCAGACACATCTGTTTCGTTCACTTTCTGTTGAGCATCTTCAAGTACAGATCCCATCTATGTACAAATGAGGGTTTGTCTCTGCCCTGGTCCCTGGTGCACTTGTGTAGATAAGACATTGTTAGCCTTGCAGCTTGTAGTTAACTCCTTTGTCATTTCACTGCCGACACTGGGCCTTTCGTGACACTCACCTTTGTGATCTCTTTAAAGTTCATATTAGACTTGTCAGTTAAAGGAGTGTTCAAATCTGCTGTCCTAAGCAGGGCATTAGGTGCACACCTTTATTCCCAGCACTTGGGAGGCAGATGCAGGAGGATCTCTGGGTTCAGAAACCAGCCTGGTTTACAGAGCAAGTTCTAGGACAGCCAGGGCTATACAGAGAAGTCCCATCTTGGGGCCAAAAAACCCAAAAACAAAAGAATATATCTGCTTTTCTATTCTCACTAAAATTACAGTGGCAACAACAACATGAAAAAAGCAAAATAATACTAATTGCTTGCTGCCTTCTTATTCCTTAAAGGAAGATTACTGTAGAATAAACAAATGGAACAACCCTTCTGAGCCCTTGTCATCTGCTTTTTTCCCTCCCCACTGTGGCAAAAGTTCCTGACTAATCCATCTCTCTCTCTCTCTCTGAACAGGGCTATTGATAATGGGACCGGCCCGAGCCTGGGATAATGCCAGTGCTAGTCATTGGAGGGAGGGCTTCCAAGAACTCTCTCAGGTTGAAAACCTCCTTTCCGTGTGCTCAGAATTTACTCTCTTAGAAATTTTATTTATACTTATTTTATGTGTGTGAGCCGGCATGTGGATGTGTGTTACCTGCAGAGGACTGAAGAGGGCATCAGACCCCTGGAACTGGAATTACAGGTGGTTGAGAGCCAGCTTCCTCCCCCATCCTCCACCCCCACCATGTGAGTGCTGGGAACTGAACTGAGGTCCGTGGCCAGAATAGCCAGTGCTGTTAAACGCGGAGTCCTCCTTTCTCCAGCCCGAGAACTTTTTGTTTCTGAGCGTAGCACCGCTGTGGGCAACTCAAGATTGTGGGAAAGCCCCTCTCTGCTGTAAAGGCGATCGCCATCTGGAAGAAAAGCCACCTCCTAAGCAGATGGCTGCGGGTTCTGTGGCACTCTGGTCTTATTAGCACCCTGTCACTAACAGCAGTCACCACTGAACTTGGATGAGCTCCTGTGTATGTGGCATTCGCAGCTTTTCCCGGGGAGACAGTAAAGACAAATGTTGCATCCTCTTTTGTCCCGAAGCCAGCTCTATTCCCAGTAGGTACTTTGGGAAAGTAGGTATGAGCGAAGCAGAAAACCAAGCAAGCGGAACAGCTTTCGCAAGTGCGCTGTGTGTACCGGTAGCTCACTGGGCTCACTACCCCGCCCCTTGGACCCTCAGGAGTACAGCCAGATTTCCGCCCTACCCCACTATGTTGTGTGATGAGGCTCCGGCCTCAGAGCAGAATCTGCTCCTGCTGTGGGGACCCAGGCTGGGGTGTGAAACCGGCGCTTGGTCTGGCCACAGGGACCGTTATCGCTGCTCACCATGCCACTTCCCGTCACATATCCTGTGCCAATGCTGTGTCAAGACCATCTTGCAATTTTCAAGCAAGCGTCTCGGCGTCATTTCCTGAGCCACAGAATTTGCTCATGCTGCGAAATGGCCTGCAAAATTTCACTTCGGTTTATTGGGACCACACTTCCAGAGAGAGAAGCGGAAGCAGTTCTTTTCTCGGGGATCCTGCGACAGCCCCTTTCCTCTGATGCCCTAGTTGGTGCACATCGGTGCAAGTCAGTCAGGACTTGCTCGTTTATCTAAGTAGAAATCCACTAAGCAGAGAGGCAGCAACAAGAGAAAATCTAATCAAACAAAAAAATATAGGCCATGTTCTCTTGGCCACAACCCCCCAAATTAACCACTTTGCCAGCCAGCTTGTATGTTCTGAATGGTAGGTGACAGGGCTTTGGAGCCAAAGGCTGCCAGTTGCTGTGTTAAAGTACTCACCAGTGGTCCTAATGATTTGAGTTGACTCCCCAGAGCCCACATGAAAAGCTAGATGCAGGGGCACATTGGCAACCTCGATGCTCCTGCCTTGAGCAGGGAGGTAGATAGAAAACCAGGCAGGAGCTGGCTGGACAGCCTAATCTGGAGTCCAACGAGCAACATCAGAAACAAGACGGGGTTACTTCAAAGGGTGAAAGGTGAGGATCTACTCCTGAAAATTGTCCTTTGTCCTCCATGTGTGCACCATGGCACGCACATGTCCACACTGTACACACACACACACACAAAATAAATAAATAAATAAAATAAAATAAAATAAATAAATAAAAAACATTAATATCTGCCTGCATATTGTATAAGTAAATAAATAAATATCATTACTCCCATCCTCACTTAGCTTTGCTTCAGATGCTCTTCTATGGCCATCCCTTCTTCTCTGTGCTGGTGAGGCAGGGAGGTGCAGGGAGCTGGGCTCTGTATAGGCGGCAGGGCCATCCTCTCTGCCTAGCCTCAGCCCAGCTCCCTGCAAATAGTGCAGCTGACAAGATTTCTCCTTCCTTTTTCAGCCCTGCTTGCTTATATCATCCAACTTGGATTTAAATAGCCAATGGGGCCACATTCTTCTGGGCACAGACCCCCAGATTAGCCACCTTGCCAGTCAGCCTGTATGTTCTGAAAGGTAGGTGACAATGGCTGCCAGCTGTTGCTGGAGTCCAGTGGGTTTACTGTGACTCAGAGACATATAAGAAATGTGGCAATGCGTAGACAGGAACTACATGCCTGGGCAATGCATTGCATGGTATTAGCCATGCTATGGCTTAGGCATTCAGAGAAAAAATATTGCATGTTCTTTGCTACCTCCCAGTCAGCAAAAAAAAGTGGCTAACTGATAGAATAATTCCATCTCAGAGGTAAAAACAAATAAAAAATGAAAAGCAAACCTCTGGGAACTTCAGCAACTCCTGTTCATTTTGAGGGAACGTTAGCTACATCTTTGGGGCTATGAAATGTAGCATGCCAAACTGAGTTTAATTACATGGTGCTGGGCATCAAACATTTATGTTATATTTTTTTTTAAAGTACTCGCTAAACTGTCTACTAAGATGCCACTGTTTGCACTAAGAACTCTAGGCAGGAAGGGGCTGTAAAAGAAAAGTGATCGAGGAAGGTAAGCGGGCTGGTGTAACCCGCTGGAATCACCTCATGCTAGGATTTTAATTACGTGAATGTAAAAGTGCTGGAGAGCTACCTACGCACCTACACATGTAACGGGCCAAAGGCTGGGTTAACTACTGCAATCAAGGCTCAAAGGAAAGTAGGAGAACCTTAGCCAGGTGTGCAACTTGAAAGTGCCAGAGAGGGGACATAGGGAGAACCCCTGGCTTCAGAAAGACCTTGTTGAGATCACTCAGAGGTCTGAGCTCTAAGAAAAAGCCTGATGGGAATTCTATACACACACACACACACACACACACACACACACACACACACACACACACACACACCACACTCCTTCTGTAGTAGTTTGAATGAAAATAGATCTCATTGGCTCATATGTTTGAATGTTTGGTTCTTGGTTAGCGGACTGTTTGGGAAGGATTAAGAGGTGTGGCCTTGTTGTTGGAGGTGTAACTTTGTTGTTGGAAGTGTGTTCTTGTTATTGGAAATGTGCCTTGTGGCTTTGAGGTTTCAAAAGCTCACCATGTGGACTAGTCCCTCTCTCTGCCTGCTGCCTGAGGATCATAATAGAAGGCCCTCAGCTACTGCAGTACCTGCCTGCATGCTGCCATGTTCCCCACCATGATGACAATGGACTAAGCCTCTGAAGCTGTTAAGTCCCTAGTTTAATGCTTTCTTTTATAAGAGTTGCCTTGGTCTTAGGATGTCTTCATAGCAATAGAACAGTAACTAAGATACCCTCTGAATGAATGAAAGCTCAGGCCATTTTTAGCAAAAGTAAAACTATTCCCTGTAACATGGGGGTCTATTCCCTAATACTTGGGGGTCTAGTCTGTCTGGCCCAAGCTGTCACCCTGTAGTTAATGCAGACTCTTTTCCAGACTCTCAGATAGACCCTGCCTGAACAAGGAGAAGTCAATGAGAACTGACTCCCAAAGCTGTCCTTGGACATTCACACACATGCATCACACACACGCCTACCTACCTACCTACCTACACACACACACACACACACACACACACACACACACACAATGATTTGTTTTTAATTAAGGATAGATGATGTGAGATTCCCCTCTGTATGCTGTGAATATGTTTTATTACCATTGGTTAATAAAGAAGCTGTTTCGGCCAGTGGCTTAGCAGAGTAAAGTCAGGCAGGAAATCCAAGCAGAGATAGAGGAAGAAAGAAGTGGAGTCAGGGAGACACCATGTAACTGCCAAAGGAGAAAGACGCCAGAACCTTACTGGTAGGCCACAACCTCATGGTGATACATGGGATAATAGAAATAGGTTAATTTAAGATGTAAGAGCTAGCTAGAAACACACCTAAGCCATTGGCCAAACAGTATTAATTAATAGAGTTTTTGTGTGATTATTTGGGTCTGGGCAGCCGGGAAACAAATGCACAATCTTCATCTACAGATAGATGATGGGCTGAGGACACGGGCCAAAAAAGCATGAGGACCTGAATGCAGATCTCCATTACCCATGAAGAAGCTCCGTGGGATGGTGCACACCTGTAACCCTAAAGCTGGGAAACAAGCCAGACTTGCCCAGTTGGTAAGTTCCAGGGCCAGCGAGAGATGGTTTTTCAAAACTCAAGATAGAACTCAGTAAAGGAAGACACCTTCATACACATGAACATGCACACACATGGACACATACACACATAGATACCAGCCATTTATACATCCATTCAAAGTTAGAAAATGAAATAAGCAAACAGTGTCCCACATGCTGCCATGTGTCCTTCAGGACAGACACATGTGTGCAGGTGATATTTCTAGAAGGATTCACCCCGCCCCACTCTCCACCCTCACAAAAGCTGTAGCTGAACCGATCCTGAGGGATAACTGGGGTCACAAGAAGACAGGAATGTGAGATGAACTTGTTCGTAATATCATAACCAGTTTTCTGTTTCCATTTAAGCAGAAAGATCATTTGATGAGCTTTGACAAATGGATGTTATGCTCTTTTATCCTCTAATTATGTGCATATATTGCAAAATATTATTGAGTTAGAATCTTTGAAAATTCTGTAGAATAAATTTGCATAAAATGCTTCCTTGTGTGATTTTCCCCCTGTGGGTATGTCTATGCACTATGTGCATGCTTAGTTTTCGTGGGGACCAGAAGAGGGCATTAGGTTCCCTGGAACTGGAGTCACAGACATTTGTGAGATGCTGTGTGGATGCTGGGACTCGAACTCGGGTCCTCTCTGAAGAGCAAAACAATCACTTGTAGCTGCTGAGCCATCTCTCCAGTCCCTTCCTTTGGTTTTTGAATAGCAACGAGAGAAGGATGTCACTTTGGGAAGATCAGTTGTTCTTTCCTTTCCTTTCTGAGTTAGGGTCTCACTATGCGGCCTTGACCCACCTGGAACTTGCTATCTACATCAAGCTGGTTACCTTAAAGACAACCGCCCTATATGGTAGTGAGCCACCTGGAAAATGTCATGGGTTGTGGGTGAAGGGAGAAGAGCCAAGACCCAGCGGCTGTTCTAGCTTTGTGAACTGAAATGTTTCTGACACAGACTATTAGATTAGAATTTCTTTTATAGTCACTATATGAAAAGTAAGGAGAACTTTATTGGTCTTAGTGGAGATAGTACCCAGCTATCTTAAAGTAGCCCAAGTTGACCCTAAACTTTCATTGGTCCTCCTGCCTCAGCTTCCTGAGTGCTGGGGATACACACCTAGCCTTGGGGAGAAGAGGGGTCTTTCTAGAATGTTTATTTAAAGTTGAGGCTTTCCAGCTGATCCCTCAAGATATATATGACTTACCTTGTGTCTAAATAGATCTGGTTTAATGCTCTGTCTGTACCTTTATCATCTTAGGAAGTGGAATCCCATTATGTAAGTGGTTAGAACAAACTATGCTGGCCTACAGAGATGGCTCAGTGGTTAAGAGCACTTGCTACTCTTCTAGAGGCCCAAGTTTGACACCCAGCACCTACACTGGGTGGCTTATTGCTGCCTGTAACTCCCGTACTGGCAGATGGAACACCCTCTTCGGGACTTCAGGGGCACTCATCCCCAAGTGACAAACACTCACAGGCATAAACACAAAAATTTAAATATTTTTAAAAATGCATTATGATCAATACCCTATGGGGAAATGTGGCCAAGTGAAACAAGGGCTATCAAGAGAACACAGAGAAGGTACAAGGCAAGTTGTCTCCAGCATAGAGAGGTGAGGCTAGAGGGCAGGTGTATGAGCGAGAGGCTGGAGGCATGAAAATGGTCGTCATGGGTCCCCTGAAATGTGGTTCGCTGTGACCGCTGTCGTGTTGGTCTCCATTGTTTGGCATCAACGGAACCTGCTTCCTGACCTTAAATGCAGGACTTCATACAAAGAAATCCTTTCTTCTTGCAGTTGTTTGTCCCACAAAGAGTCAAGCGTCAAAGGCATGGCAACTGATGTGTGGTGATGGCACCTAGTAGGTAGTTTAAGTCACTAGGGGATGCCCTTAAAGGGGACTACAGGTTGTTTCTTCATCTCTCCCTTAGCTTTCCTGTTGTGGAAGAGTGACTTTTTGCTCTTACCACGTGTCCCTTGCCATGATATACTGTCTCCCCAGTGGCTCAGAGGACAGGAACCAATCAGTCCTGAGCTGAGGCTGCCAAATGGTGAGCCAAGATGAACCTTATCTCTCTCTAAGTTGACCTTCTCCAGCAGTCTCTTATAGTACCGACAAGCTAACTCACTCCTCTTGCCCCTCTTATTTCCAAAGTACTCAGAAAATGACTAGAAAGAGAAAGAGGGAAGGACTGGGAGACAAAATTGTTGTTGATAGAGTTATTAATGCAACAAAGCTGCCTGGCGTCTCAAACTGTCTGTCCCCCGGCTGCAGACCTCTAAGAAAGGTGCCCAACAGCTTCGCTTTGTTGTCCTTGTTCAGAAGGCCAATAGCACTTACTGTAAAGACTAAATTTAACATGTACAGAAATGTATAGCATGCATTAACACAGGTTTAGCATGCCATCCAGATACAGGGGCTATGAGACAAACGTGTACTGTGATTGTTACTCATGTCCATAAACAGTGGAGTCACCATTCTGTACGTGACTCAGACATTCTCTGTGCTCTGGTTAGCGATGACCTGTGTTGCAGGGAACATGCTAAGTAGCATTGCAGGGGACATGCTAAGTAGTGTTCCTTAATAAAGATGGGATTTATTCACAGCCCTCCAAGGAAAAGATCCAAATGCACTACACATATATGGGCATTAGTCACTAATATGTGCTTATAGAAAACTCCCAATTCCCATCGTGAATGCAAGGGAAAGAATCCACAAAGACAGCCTAGTGAGGGCAGAATTTGACACTGTGCCCACAGCAGGATCTAGACCTTGTGGAGACCCTGACTGCAGGATAATTCCTGCTTCAGTGAATCACAGCCTTCCAAGGTGCTCATCCATCTAATAGAGATTCAATTTAGAGGATTCTGCCAGACAGAGTTAAATATATTGGCTTGAAAAATTACAGGGAACCTATGTTTATAACAGTTCCATTTTGATTGAATCAATTTTCTAAGCATTTCTCTTTTAGGAGTCCTCAAGGCCCATCTACAGCAGTGGTTGTCTATAGCAGTGCTTCACAACCTAGGGGTCCCAAGCTTTTGAGGGGTCAAACAACCCTTATACAGGAGTTTCCTAAGACCATCTGCTTATCAGATATTTATATTACAGTTCTCTCTGTGTAGCCCTGGCTGACCCGGAACTCACTTTGTGGATCAGGCTGACCTCAAACTCACAAAAATCTGCCTGCCTCTAGGGTACTAGGATTAAGAGTGTGCGCCGCCACCACCACCAGCTTTATATTACAATATTTTTTTGTTTTGTTTTGTTTTACGAGACAGGGTTTCTCTGTAGCTTTGGAGCCTGTCCTGAAACTAGCTCTTGTAGACCAGGCTGGCTACAATTCTTCATAGTAGCAAAATTACAGTTAGGAAGCAACAAAGAAAATAATTTTATGCCTGGGGATCACCACAACATGAGGAATTGTATTGTGGGGTCGATGGATTAGGAAGGTTTAGTGAGATCCACTGGTCTGCAGTCTGTGCCTTCCAGATCAACTTTATGTTACAAGGAAGTACGAAAAGGAACCCCAGAACTGTTTATATAGGGCCTTCAATAACTGTCCAAGGGAATGAGGTAGAATAAAAGCCATGAAATATCACTTACCACAGACATTTCCACAAGCAATGATTCCCTCCCATAAAATGAATTAATTATTAATAGGTGGGTTCTAGGGAGGTCAAACCACAGTGTAAGGGCCCTGGGGAGACCTCACTAGTGAGAGGATAGCAGACACTTCATGGGGAGGCCCACGTGATGGCACCCAAGCAAGAAGAAGTTTTGATTGCTGATCTTACACGGTCTTCTATGATCACCCAGCGTGCTTTTCCAGGCTTTGCAAGAAGCAATTTATGCACGTCACGTCTTTGTTTTGTCACAGAAATGCTAGCGGGTTTGTTCTCTACACAATGGAAAAAATCAACCCAGGAAAGATTCCATTTGTTTCCTTATGTCTCAGAGGTTCAGCCCATGATGGTGTGGCCCTCTGCTTGAGAGCATATGGGGCAGAAGGGATTGTTTATCTCATGGTGGACAGGAAAGAGAAGGAGTATAGGAAGAGGCCAAGGCAACCTATAGCCCCCAAGAACATGTCCCATTGTGACCTACTTCCTCTGGGTAGACCCCACCTCCTAAACTTTCTACACCTTCAAAAATAATGCCACCTGCTCAATACTGGAAGTTCTGCACACGAGACAGTGAGAGGCAATGGCCTGTCAAGTTTAAAATAAAAGGGAGACAGAAAATGATAGCAAGAAACATGGTCTTTCCCAACCACTATTTTTAGAGATCAGCCCTTTGGATAAATCCAATCGTAAAATGAAGATTAACATAAAAAAATCCCAGCCACCAAGGACTATCCTCTACTTGAAAAGGTCTAATTGGAGATGTATAGTGTCAGAACAGATGCAAGAATGAATGTACAGTAAAGGAAAATTTCTAAAAAATTTTCAGACAGGGACAAGGGGACTTTTCTATTCTCACTTTAAGAAGTCTTTGTGCAAGTGCATGTGTATTTATGGGTGAGTGTGTCCGTGTGTAAGTGCAGGTGTGCTTGTGCTGTCTTGCACATGGGGAAGCCAGAGGCAGCCTGACATGCTGTTGCAGGAGCCCTGAGAGTACAACCCTGTGCTACTGTGTCCGGATGAACATGGCTCTGGGAGCCTGAACACAGATCTTCATGTTCATACATGTAGCATGTGCTTTCTCACTCAGCCACGCCTCCAGTCCCACAGATTAAATTTGGAAAGAACTACTCACTCTGAAGGCTGGGTAGAGCTCAGCAGTAAGGTGCTCTCCTTTTTTTAAACTAATAAATATTTATAAATAATACCAAGAATGCTTTCTTGAATGTGTCAAGGCCCCGTGTCCTCCCTCTCCATTACCTCCAAATCAGCCCCCACCCCCACCAACCAACAAGCAGCAACAGCAAAAGAAACTTCTCACAACGCAATATGAACGAGACAAGGGGTCCGGTTTATAAACAAGCAAAGCGGCACCCTCTAACCCCAACACTCGGGAGGCAGAGGCAGGTGGGTCTTTGTTGAGTTTGAGGCCAGCCTGGCCTACAGAGTAAGTTCCAGGCCAGTCAGGGCTTCATAGTGAGAGCCTGTCTTTAAGGAAGGAAGAGGGAAGGAAAGGAGGAAGGGAAGAGAAGAGGAGGAGAGAGGAGCAGAGGGAAGGAGAGGAGGGAAGAGGGAGTTCTTTATCTCTAAATAAAACACACAAACGGCCACTGGAGCCCTGCAATATGCCCTATATTTTCAGTCGTTAGGGAAATGGAAACCAAAACCACAGTGTGTTATCATTTCCCATGCACTTAGAAAGACTGCAATCAAAAAGAATGTGTTCAATCTGGCAGTTCCTCAAAAGGCTAAGCTCAGAGTTGCCATTTGAATGAATAACTCCTCCCCG
Source organism: Dicrostonyx torquatus (assembly GCA_028555095.1). Taxonomy (NCBI): domain Eukaryota; kingdom Metazoa; phylum Chordata; class Mammalia; order Rodentia; family Cricetidae; genus Dicrostonyx; species Dicrostonyx torquatus. The sequence continues at coordinate 1,892,552 of JAQHUG010000179.1, forward strand.
TGTATATTCCCCAAGCAGTGAAATACACACGTCCGCAAAACCCGCCAGTTAACGTTCATGATCGTATTACTCGTCACAGCTAAAAAGTAGAAATACCTCAAATACTATGAGCTGATAAATGGATAGAAAGCATAGTAAGTGTATATAGTAAATACCACCCAGTAGTAGAAGGAATGACGTAGAATACATGCTACATTGTGCTTTGAACTCGAAATGTCCCCATACACCCACCTGTTCACATGCTCGGTCCTCGGCCGGTGATGCTGCTTGGGAAGGTTAAGAAACCTTTGGGAGGTGAAGCCTTCCTTGTCTGTGGTCCCCTCTATACGATGGTCTGTGGACCTCTGGAACTGCAAATAAAAATTAACTCTTTCCTCGTCATGTTGATTTACTTGGGGCATTTTATCACTGCAGTGGGAAAATAATTAAGACTTGCTGCAGCATAGACAACTTCTGAAAACGTGTGCTAGATGAGAAAAGTCAATTACACAGACGCACAAGCATACCCAAAATCAATCCCTCTCTTGTATGATTCTGTTTCTTTTCTTTTTGTGTTTTGCTTTTGTTTTGTTGGTTTGTTTTCTGATGAGGGTTTTTTTTTGTTATTGGTTTTTTGTTGTTTTATTTGGTTTAGGGAAGGGGTTGATTTTTTTTTTTTGTTTGACACAGAGTCTCGCAATGTAACTCTGGCTGACCTGAAACTCACTACGCAGACAAGAGTGGCCACAAACTCAGTGATCGTCTGCTCCTCAAACGCTGGGACTAAAGGTGTGTGCCACCACACCCTGTTGGTATGATTCTCTTCTCTGAAATAACCAGGTAAATCTTTCAGAACTGAGAGCAAAATCAATGGCTGTCTTTGGTGGGGGGACTTGAGAAGATGCTAGTGTCTTCTAAGTACGGGTTCCTTTAGGGCTCATGAATATATTCTCAAGTGATTTTATAGATTGAGACACACACTGACCATACTAAACACCACTGAATTGCATCTGTAGATGGATAAACTGTATGCAAATTATAACTCAATAAAGATGCTGCAATCATTTTTTTAAAGATTTATTTATTATGTATACAGTATTCTCAGTATTCTGTCCAGAAGAGGGCACCAGATCTCATTACAGATGGTTGTGAGCCACCATGTGGTTGCTGGGAATTGAACTCAGGACCTTTGGAAGAGCAGGTGGTGCTCTTAACCTCTGAGCCATCTCTCCAGCCCCTGCTGCAATCATTTTTAAAAGATTTATTTTTTTTTATTTACTTCATGTTTGCATGTGTGTATGCTGTGCTCACACACAAGTGCCCATGGGGGCCAGAAGAGGGCATCAGATCCTCTGAAGCTGGAGTTAGAGTTGATTGCGATGGGCCAGGAGCAAGTACTGGAACTCAAACTTCCATCCCCTGTGAAGTCAGCAAATATGCCTGACTGAGTTAGGATTTCTGTTGCTGTAAAGAGACACCATGACCGTGGCAGCTCTTATAAAGGAAAACATTTAGTTGGGGTGGCTTTCAATTTCAGAGGTTTAAGCCCATTATCATCATGGCAGGACACGGCACCATTCAGTCAGATATGGTGCTGGAGAAGGAGCTGAGAGTTCTACATCTGATCCTCAGGCAACAGGAAGTGAACTGTGACACCTGGCATAGCTTGAGTATAGGAGACCTCAAAGCCTTCCCCCACAATGATGCACTTCCTCCAACAAGGCCATCCTTTCTAATAGGACCTGTAGAGGCCATTTTCTTTCAAACCTCCACATCCTAACTGCTAAGCATCACTCCAGCTCCAATAAAAAATTTTTTAAAGCAATGGAGAATGAAAATACTGAACATACAGGCAAATCTAAATAAGTGTTGGTACATGAAACAGAAACCATGATATTAACAGAGGTCATGCCACAGGGAACAGAAACCCTAGAAACAGCTATACGTGCAGGAAAGGGTGGTTAGAGACGAACCATTCTAAGTACCTTGTTCTGTTTGCAAGAAAAATACGGATATTATTTAACTACAAGATTGTTGAACAGTAAGCTTAGTAATTAAAAAAAACAAGTACAAAAAACAAGTACAATTAGTGAATACATTCACAGAAGTCAGAAAAGAAAAAAGATTTAATAGAAAGCACAAAATCAGATGAAAGAATAAATCCATCACAGGACCCAAATCACAGTAGACAGCCTAAATAAAAGCCCGAGACTCAGACTTAAATTAAAAGACCGATTTAGCTTAAGTAACCCAAGCTTTATGCTGTTCTTATTGCCTTTTCTGTCTGCTATTGCAAATTAGAATAAAATTACATTCAAATCTTTTCCCTTGACATACGTGCAACTTAAAATGAGACGCTCTTAGCATCTCACCATGAAAGATGTTTTAGGGTCAGGTCAAGAAAACAACCCTCTGCTTCTGCTTCTTCAAGGTGAATAGAGCCCTACAGGAGAGCGGCTGCTAGTCTTGAACTCCGCACGGAGAAGAACCGCTTGAGAGTGAGGGCGAGGTTTAAAAGCTGTGATATTTACAACACTCTTTAAAAAAAACTATAAAGACCATCATAATAAAAATCTAATAGAGATGGGAAAAAACCTTTTATGGAGAAAGCTCCTAGACGCCTCTGAAAGATGTATAAAGAAAACCTACATAAATGGAGAGATGCATTCTGTTCACGCAGAGAAAGGGAATTGAGTAAGAAGGTCCATTTTCCTAAGTGTCCACTACAAATTTAATACATTTTGCTCAAAATCTCTGAGGACTCTTTCCACCAACTTTAATAAGAAGATCGGAAAATTCATTCAGAAGAACAATAGGCCCCGGAGCAGCCAAACCAATTCTGCAAGGATACACAGAAAAGAATTCACCCTGACAGAGATCAGAAGTTACAGCCCTAGACCTGCTCTGATGGCAGATGTGGGTGAATAGAATCGTGGGGCATTTTCTGAAAAGAATGTGGAAATGCTCACTTAGAAATTAGAGCTTGGAATGTGGCAGGCAGCATTTCCAATCATCAGAGAACAGAGGGCTTTTCAACCAATGGCACTGGGGATTTGACAAATAGTATTTTTCTTCACTTATTTTTTTCTGGGTCTGGAGATGGAAGTTAAGACCTCCAGCTTGCCAGGCAAGTGTTAAACAATTAAGCCACACCCCTAGTCCCCTGGACTAAGCATATTTCTAAAGATAGAAAATCAGATTCATGTGTCACTGTGTTAGTTAGGTTTTGTCGAATTGACACAAACTAGAGCCACCTGGGAAGAGGAGGTCCCCGCTGAGAAAATGCCTCCATCAGATTGGCCTGGGGGCAAGTCTATGGGGCACTTTCTTGATTAATGATTGAAATGGGAGGGCCAGCCCATGTTGGTCCTCGCATCTCTGCTCAGGTGGTCCTGGGTCCTGTAAGAAAGTAGGCCAAGGAGCTGGAGAGATGGCTCAACAGTTAAGAGTGCTTTTTTGTTCTTGCAGAAGACCTGGGTTTGAGTCCCAACACCCACTCACTCACAACCCAACACTCACAACTCCGTAGCTCCAGTTCCAGGGAACTGATGCCTCTTCCGCCCTTTGCAATAGGAAGAAAAAAGTGAGACAGTACCAACAGCTGATGGCAATGGAGAGGAACAGGGACACAGGTGGAAGTTCACGGCTGACCAACAATTCCACTTCCATGTGTCCAAAGCCATGCACACTGAAAAGAATGTTCTTTCTAGAACTCTGTAAGAGCTCAAGGCCAAAGCAAGTCGCTTGACCCACAGGCGTGAAAGGGAGAGATACAGTGTGGGTTATTCACACAGTTCAACCCTGTGTAATCATTAAAAACAAGTGATCCATATCACCCGTATGGGTATTATTGAATGTGCATAGCAAGCTAACATGAGAACAAAGTAAAACACAATTTATATAAAGTTTAAAGTTCATGAGACAATAGTACATGTTACTCTCAGTACACAGTAAAGAGATCAAGTCTCCTGGTTACGATGCACACCCATGAAAAGGAATGAGGCCCTTTAATCCAGCTGTCCTAACATTACATTGCCTAGAGAGTGCCTTGAATTTACATGTCATAAATGCTTACTTGTGTCCTTATTTATTGTAGGTGTGAGTTGAACTAAGAGCCCTGGGTAAGCGCATTTCTCTGAGTTGCACCCCAGCCACACTTGGGAATAACTGAGGCCCACATGAGAACTGGGCACAATTTTTGTACAAAAACTCTGAAGGACTTCCAGAGGTTCCTGGTGTTGCCAGTTAGCCTCTTTCCTAAGCAATGGGTGATGGCTCTGGGGAGGGCTCTGGGGAGGATTCTAGGGAGGACTCTGGGGAGGGCTCTGGGGAGGACTCTGGGGAGGGCTCTGGGCATGGCTCTGGGCATGGCTCTGGGGAGGGCTCTGGGCACGGCTCTGGGCACAGGTCTGGGCATGGCTCTGGGCACAGGTCTGGGCATGGCTCTGGGAAGGGCTCTGGGGAGGGCTCTGGGCACAGCTCTGGGAAGGGCTCTGGGAAAGGCTCTGTGCACGGCCAACTCTTGTCATCTTCCGCAGGATGCCTAGTCTGACTTGTACCAGATAAGCCCCTCTCTTTTTCCAGAGGAAACATGGGTTTCTCTCGGTGCTCACCAGAGCCATAAGCCTGGAACACTAAGTTTTATGCTGTGTTCTATAGAAGGCTCTAGAGCTGAACTCTGCCTGGTAGTTGGTGCTCTGATCAGTGTTTGGTCCTCTGTATGAGTCTGTTTGTGATGCTGTTTCCCTGCATCACATGAGCCTTTCTTTATGTGCTGTGATGCTGGCCATGGCCTCTAAATCCTTTGGCTTGGAGGAACAGATCCAGCATCCTTCCCGAATTTTCCCATCATACATAATATGCACATTTACACGTGAACTCATGTACCCGTTTGCACAGACTCTTACACATGAAGAAACACTAGAACCACTCCCTAATCCAAATACTAGGATCTCCCCCTTCTCTGCAACAAGAGTCAGGCTGCTTAACCATTCAAAATGCCATGCCGTGTAGATATTGTGGAGGCAGATCTGATTTCTTAATGGAAGACAGTGGGAATGGTGGCGTGTGCTGTGCATGAACACACTGATCTCAAATAACAAAGGGCAGTGCTATGGCCTCATTGGACCCTCCGTCTACCCCACACCCAAGCTCAAACCCTCTGACTTTTCATTTTCACTTGGGGAGCAGAACCGGCGCCATTGCACAGCAGACTTCCCAGCTCATTGGCTCTGCTGTGTGTGACGTTCCTCTCCACTTCCATCTGTCAGTCCAACCGCCCACCCCACCCTCTTCCCATTTTCCACCGCCCTCACACCCTAACACTCTAGAGTCATGGGTTTGTTATCTGCCTGGTCGTTAGTTCTCCTGCTGATTTCTGTTGGGATGGCGCCGTGAGAGGATGCTTGTCTCTCATTCATTTCCACAAGCAGCCATAAAATGCTAGGTGCTGGCCCGGACCAGGGTCCACGGTGGCGCCTCACAGCCGACGGCCGAGAACATCTGCTCGATCACACTTGTTTGTTTCTTCTGTCCTGGGGATTAAACTCAAGGTTTTGAGCAGCCAGGCAAGTGCCCAACCCACTGAGCTGGACCCCAGGCCACATCTGTTGGTTGAATTCAGAGGGTGTGTCCAGAGATGTGTACAGTTCTTAGCTTAAAAGATGGCATGCTTGCGGGAAAGCTACTTTCGCAAATCAGGAAGAAAATGCTTGCTTGTCATGAATCATGAGACTTTTGTTTTGTTTGCTTGCTTGCTTTTATCTATGGGCAGAAAGACTAACCAACCATTCCTGAAAGGCCTTCCTCGGCTCCTAGAACTCACCTGCGGACTTCCCTGGAACCTGGCCCATAGGTGGCAGTCACCCTTCACCATTCCTGATTCCTGGATCACAGCCCTCTGAGGGACTGTAGGTGACATTTACTTCTTTAGTGTTTCCTAATATTAAATGTTTCCTCCCCTTAGTGTCCTGCTCACAAGCGGGGGCGGGGGGAAGGCACACAGAGACTGAGTTAGAACAAGTGACAGAAGAAACATCACCTGGGACTGGGGTCGCGCCTGCTCCCTACATGCTGTCCTGGGGTCTCTCTTGCAGAAGAGAGTGTTTCTCATTATAAATAAAAAGAGAATACCAGCAAATACTCGTGTTTGTAAAAAGTCATTCATGCTGGGGCAAGCATTTGTCCCGTTTGGTCATGTCTCCCTTCCTTGCCAACACATTCCCCCAGAATTTGCAAAGGGGCATTCTCTCCTAAATAAGGCCCTGCCCTCCCCTGGCCCTCACAGCGACTACTTAACAAGATTCAGACAGATGCAGAGGTGAGAGTGTGCACACACATTCATCGGTACACATGAATGGATCCTCCTCCCTCTACTGCAGAGGATTTTAGCCCGCGTAACCAAAGGAAAACTGAGCTGAAGAAAAGGTGGCCACCTCTGCTTTTCCTGGCCCTGGGAAAGGAGGATAGGTGGGCGCTAATGTCCCGGCCCTTTGGGGCAAACTTGCCCAGTGGGTTCTTAAGTTGACATCATTGCATGTCTGGCCCCAGTTGTTAGTGGAGCCAAAGAGAGATTAAATCATTAGTGTGCATGGAAATGCCTCACGAGTGTGCTTGACTGAAAAGCTCATGGAATGCTTCCTCGGGGTTTACAAAAACCAACTCAGCAATAAAGGAACCAGTGCTGGGCAGATCTCAAATCTTTCCCCTGTAAAGGATGCTGGCAAAGGGCAGGGCGGCCTGGTCTGTTTCAATGTATGTCTTTTGGCCAACAAGTAGGGCTCCAATTAGATCACTGCCCTCCCAACCCCCACGCCACCTGGCTCAGCGTGTCATCCAGGCTTTGGGACAAAGAAGATGCACACTGGGCTAAGTGTTCCAACATGGATTCTGGGATCACAAGTAGCTGGTGACCAGCCTGCTCCAAATTTTTATTCCTCCAGAAACTGAAAACCGAGGGAGTGGGGAAAAGAGATCCAGAGAGTGAGAGAAAGCTCACTGCAGAACAGCCACGCCACACCCGAGCTTAGGGCGTTCTGGTGGGACTGTGATGAAAATCCAAGTGGTCCTCTGGTACTTCGTCATGGGGAGTCTTCTTGGGAACCCTCTTATTACTTCCTGTCCCATCTGTTTGGTCACTTCTGTCACACTTGGACTCACTGGCTGTGCTTCTGATATATCAAAACTGGCCTGTCCCCAGGGTGACAGTCTCTCCTGACCCAGACAGTCTGCCCCACCTGGTAGTTCAAGGCCAGTGAGGTGAGTCAGTTGTCCTACAACCTGACCTCAGGACAACCACCGCCAAGGGAGCAGAGATCGCCTCACTTTCAGCCCTGCCTAGGAACAAGGTAGAGCTGGTCATTTCTGAGATCAGGAAGGTCCATGTTTCAGTGACCATAATAACATGTGTCAGAGGAAATCATCCCACAGCACCGACACCTCAGAGAGCTGTAGATGGGAGGTAGCTAAAAACGGGTGAATAGCGGATTCAACTGAACGACTGTCTCGCTCAAGCCCTCCACAACCACAGTTCCGTATTTTATCCCAGATGTGAGAGAACACGCCGAAAAAAAACCTACTTAAAACCAACACCAATTCCCTGGAATCTATAGAACGAAGCCTTACGGTGGTATCTGAACTGCTGGGACACAAATCGAGCAGATCTGCTTCATCTCCCGCCGGAGTTGTTCCGTGAATCTCTAGGAACCAGCCGTGTCTGTGTCTCCATGGCTTCCACCACCTGCCCATTTCCTGCCGTCCCAGTCAGTCCTCAAGTCTTCCACTTCACCTCCTTCATAAGCCAAGCCCTCTGGGGCAGGCTCCTCGGGCCCCTCAGTGCTCCGCAGCTCTAGGAAGCCCGGGTTTCAGTGCCTGCATACAAGCTTGTCTTTCGTGCGTGCCAAGCACTTGCTCAACCTCCTAGCATCGCCCCAGCCTTCTCTAGCTCTTTAAACTCCCCACAAGCACCCTCCATAGCTCCTCTAAAGCACAGCAGATGGCTTCCAGTCAGTAAGGGCCAGCAGTTGTTGGAAGGAATGGAATTCAAACCATGTTAGCATAATCAAATAAACAGGAGTGCCAGGCCCAACCCCACACACATGCGGCACCCACTGGCTCACTTCTGAGAAAGGAAAGCCAGTCATTTAGGACTAGAAACAGCTTTACTAATAAAAAAAGGGACAAAGAATGTTCTGCTTTTCTGGAGTTCAAAGACTTGTGTGCACCCACAAGGAAATGCCAAGGCTGGCAAATGAAATTAGCAAATTAGAGGAAAGTCATCAGTCATTTTTGCCGGCTGCAGTGACCCCAGGATCGAAGCAAACTGGCACAAAGCTTCGGAACGTCATTTCATGACTTACATGAGGGACTTAAAATGTGACATGGCTATGGTGGCTCACTGTGTCTGGATAGGGGAATCAAATTTTTGAAAGATAAGGGAAATTGCAGGGTGAACTTAGCCCCAGCCCCCAGGGTGACAAAGACTTTGTCACCTTTCTGGGGTGAATGCTTATTTTGTCCATATTTATTTTGAGCATCTCACTGCTTTTAGGGCGTCCCCAACCTCACAACTGGTCAATGTATGGTGGATGTCCACACTTTACCTCTAGAGCATTCTGCGGTCAAAATGGGCTGCCCGCTAGTCATTTGATTACGTCTGTCTGCTCAGGAGACAGGCCATCCTCCTGGGGCACATCTGTGTGGCTCCCTTTGTGTCTGCAGTGTGTAGCTCAGCCTACAGCATTTAGTAAGGACTGATGGCTGCAGGAATGAACAGATGGAGAAGCTGCTGTAACAGAAAAGTTACACTCACTGTAATTGCAAAATCCAGGTAAGCGTCACCCAGGCATGGCATTCACCAGTGTCAGGGAAGGGGACTGAGAGCAGCCCCTGCTGTGGCAGCCCTGGCCTACACAGTGCAGCAGGGAGGGGGGGTCGTGGTAGTGGTAGGGATCCAGCCTGAGGCCCCTGCTCACTCTCCATCTGTAGGAATTCATCTTCTGCTCTGCACTCAGAATCCACACGGATTTGTCTTCCACACTGAGGTTGCCCCTGGGGTAGCCTGCCTCCAGCCAGGCATTGACAGTGCTAGGCATACAAAACACCACCCATTCCCGGAAGAAGTGGTGGCACATGCTCTACTCCCAACATTCAGGAAGCAGAGAAAGGAGGAGCTCTGTGAGTTCAAGGCCAACCCTGTCCCTCTAACAAGTTGGCCTTGAACTCACAGAGCTCCAGGTCTGTCAGGGCTACATAGTAAGAATATATATATTCATAAACATGTACACACATAAGCACATATATGTAAGTATATATACATACATATACATATGTGAATATATATGAGAACATCCACATATATATGGATGGGTGTATATGTATATAAGTATGCATATATGTAAATATACATGCATACACATATATGTGAATATATTAGAATATATGATATATAGGCTCACATACACACGTTCTCATATATTCACATATGCATGTACGCATATGTATACATATATACATGTTTGTGCATACATATATTTACACAGATACACATATATTCCTTCCTGACTGAATGTGGTTGCACACCCATGTAATCCTAACACTGGGAAAGGAAATTTGTCCTCCCCCTTTGACTGTGCCCCTATTCCATGTCATGCCTCCTCTTATGTTGCTCTGTGGCTAAGACACCAGTATGAAGACACTGTGCTGGTTGGAATAAAAATGGCCCCCATAGGGAGTGGCACTATTAGGAGGTGTGGTCTTGTTGGAGGAAGTGGTCACTGTGAGTGGGCTTTGAGGTCTCAGATGCTTAAGCCACACCCAATGTGGCAGTCTCTTCCTGACACCTACACCTCGGATGTAGAACTCTCAACTACCTCTCCAGCACCACGTCTGCCTGCATGCCACCATGCTTCCCGCCATGATGATGACGGACTAAACCTGTAAGCCAGCCGCAATTAAATGTCTTCCTTTATAAGAGTTGCCGTGGTCATGGTGTCTCTTTACAGCAATAGAACCCTAACTAAGACAGTGACTATGTGGATCACCCCTCCTTCTTTTTTTGGCTCCACAGTTTCGCTTAACTATTTCCACACCAGGCAACATGAAGTTCTTCTCAGCTTTTCCCATGACTGTCGCCCTGCTAAATCTTGCTCTTTTCATTATATACATGGACAATTAGCTCAGGAGAAGCCATCTTTGCACTGTAGATTGTTGCTGTCTAAGGACATGACATATCCATCCACTGTTGAAATTATTCATTTGCCTTTTAAATTTTCTCTCCATAGCCTGACATGACTTTCCTTCTGCTATGGATAATTTATTCTTTCTTCCTGTGTGGTTTTTCTTCTGTCATAGTCTAATTGGTAATTGTTTCTGCATAATTAGACTATTAATTTCCTAATGTTGGCTCTGTTGCCTGCTTCCTAGGTAAACTTTCTTATCATAATAGATACTTGCCTGATTTCCTTGTTGTTGTTTTTTAGGTAAACAATACCTCCCACAAAAATGACAGCTCTGCCTCCCACTTTTAGGTTTTCATTCCTCTAATTTAATTGCGCTACCTCACATTTCTAACACATCTGGAGATAATAACGGTAATAGTACATATTTTTGTTTATTTCTGACTTTACTGGGGCTTTTTATTCTGGATTTTCGATATTCACAGATGCAATTGGGCTGTGTTTTTATATGTTTTTGTTTCCATTTCTGATGGTTATCTTCTTGTCAACTTGACACAAGCTAGTATCATCTGAAAAGAGGGATTCTGAGAAAATGCCTCTGTAAAACATGTAGGCAAATCTGTAGGACGTTTTCTTGAGTGATGATTGATGTGGAAGGGCCCACCCCATCGTGGATGGTGCCATCTCCAGGCTGGTGGTCCAGGGTTCTATAAGGAAGCAGACTGAGCAAGCCATGAGGAGCAAGTCAGTAACAGCGCTCCTCTGTGGCCTCTGCATCAGCTCCTGCCTTGAGTTCTTCCTCCTCCCGAACTGGGGTCAAGCATGGGGCCTCACACAAGCCAGGCAGTTACCCTGATTCTGAACCCTAACCCTCTCATTGGGTCTTAATATCATTGTAACAATGGGTTTTGTTCTTTGTTTGGAAATAGCTTAAATTGCATTGAAATAACAAGCCCCTAAAACAGCTCATAGAATTGGCCTAAGGAACTGGGGGCTCTTGTGGGCCAGTTTATTAATAACATTTCCAATTCCTCCATGTTCATTGATCTGTTTAGATTTCCTTTTTGTTCTGACCACTTTGGGCAATTTATGTTTTCTAGGAAATCCATTGTCATTTATATAGAAAGCATTAAGCAGGCAGCCAGCCATGATCTCTTCAACTTCATATCTTAAAATATTGTATAGTTAAACTTCCTAACGTTTTTCTTGATTAAATCAATTATATTTTTGTATTTCGTTAGTTCTACGCTTTTTCCAAATTATAATGTAAGAAATTAAACATGTATCTTAATCAGATTTTCTTTTCCATCTCTCTGTCTGAATTTTATTCACTTTTCACAAGTAGACATTCTATTTACTTTTATTGTTTCTGTCTGTCTGTCTGTCTGTCTGTCTGTCTCTCTCTCTCTCTCTCTCTCGATATGAAGGTCGTTGGATTTCTTTCTGAGTACTGACTTGATTATTCCCATAGACTCTGGGCTTTTTTGATACAGGTTTCTCTACATCACATAGGCCTTCAGCTCCTCCCGCACTGCCATCCAAAGGGCCGGGACGTCAGGCGCAGAGACTGCAGTGTGTGTGGGGAGAGCCCGCATGTGCTCAGTGCCGCCACCGTGCAGGTCTCCCACGCTTTCTAGTTGCTTTGCTGAAAAAGAATCTCTTAGTTTTATGAAATACTGTTAGAAACTTTTAAAATTTATCTACTTGTGTGTGTGTGTGTGTGTGGTGTGTGTGTGTGTGTGTGTGTGTGTGTGTGTGTGTGTGTGTGTGTGTGAAGGCCAGGGAACAACTTTTGATAGTTTTTGAGGCATGGTCTTTCTTGTTGTGTTTGTCTGTATTGCTTAGGGTTTCTAGTGCTGTGATAAACACCATGGCCAAAAGCAGCGTGGGGAGGAGGGGTTTGTTGCAGTTTACAGCTCTTAGTCCACACTCCATCACTGAGTAAGGAAAGAACCCGAAGACTGGGGCCATGGAAGAGAGCGGCTTACCGACTTGTTCCACATGACTTGCTCAAACTGCCTTCTCATACCCCTCAGAACCGTCTGCCAGGGGTGGCACTGCCCACAGTGCCTAGGCCCTTCTGTATCAATCACTAACCAAGAAAATGCCCACAGGCCAATCTTATGGAGACATTTTCTCAATTAAAATTCCCTCTTTCTGGATATGTCTAGGTTTGTATCAAGCTGACAAAACCCGACCAGGACACGAACATGCTGCAAAGGCTGGGTGGCCTTTGCACTTCTGAGCAATTCTCCTGTCTCTTCCTTTCATCTCACAGCAGGAATTCTGGGATTGCAGATACTCAGGTCAACAGGCTTGCTTAGCAAACACTTCCACCCGCTGGGCACCTTGCCAATCCAGCTAATAGAGGATCTTAGTGTACTAGTGGCACAGTTTGAGAGTTAAGGAAGTATTATCTCAACCCATTTCTCTCATTAGTGAATACTTTAAAGAAGACTTTTTCTCTGATGCAGGATTTTAACATCTGTATATCTATATTCAAATGGTTTTCAGGGGTGCAGTGTGTGTGTGTGTGTGTGTGTGTGTGTGTGTGTGTGTGCACCTGCATTTTGAGACAGCATCTCACCATATACTCCAGAATAGCATACAATATTCCTGCTATAATCCCAAGTAACTGGGATTATAGATGTGCAACCCACACCCATTTTTATCTGTTATGCCATTTTGGTGGCCAATATCCTCATTTTTTGTACTTTTTATAGTCTCATACCAAATAATTAAAATCTTCTATCACTAATATTTTTTTCTTATTCTCATTTTATTTCCTGTAATTTTTATAGTATGCATTTTTGTTCTGTTTTATTGGTTTTTTTTTTCATTGTGATTTTGCTATGCAATCATTCTCCTAACCTATTCACAACTCCTAGAGCTTCCTGTGGTTGACACTTTTGCCATTATAAAATACCACACTCTTTTTTTAATTGATTTTTATTGAGCTCTACATTTTTCTCTGCTCTCCTCCCCCCTTCAACCCTCTTCCAAGGTTCCCATGCTCCCAATTTATTCAGGAGATCTTGTCTTTTTCTACTTCCCATGTAGATTAGATCTATTTAAGTCTCCCTTAGGGTTCTCATTGTTGTCTAAGTTCTCTGGGATTGTGATTTGTGGGCTGGTTTTCTTTGCTTTATGGTTAAAAACCACTTATGAGTGACTACATGTGATAATTGTCTTTCTGGGTCTGGGTTACCTCACTCAAAATTATGTTTTCTAGCTCCATCCATTTGCCTGCAAAATTAAAGATGTCATTATTTTTTTTCTGCTGTGTAGTACCACATTTTCCTTATCCATTCTTCGGTCAACGGGCATTTAGGTTGTTTCCAGGTTCTGGCTATGACAGACAATGCTGCTATAAACATAGTTGAGCACATGTCCTTGTAGCACAATTGAGCATCCTTTGGATATATACCCAAAAGTGATATTCCTGGGTTTTCAGGAAGGTTGTTTCCTAATTTTCTGAGAAATCACCACACTGATATCCAAAGGGGTTGTACCAGCTTGCACTCCCACCAGCAATACAGGAGTGTTCCTTTTTCCCTACAACCTCTCCAGCATAAGTTGTCATTAGTGTTTTTGATCTTGGCCATTCTTACAGGTGTAAGATGGAATCTCAGAGTTGTTTGATTTGCATTTCTCTGATGACTAAGGATGATGAACATTTCCTTAAGTGTCTTTCAGCCATTTTAGATTCCTCTGTTGAGAGGTCTTTACTCCATTTTTTTATTGGATTATTTGTTCTTCTGGTGACCAATTTCTTGAGTTCTTTGTATATTTTGGAGATCAGACCTTTGTCTGATATGGGGTTAGTGAAGATCTTTTCCCATTCTGTAAGCTGTCATTGTGTCTTGTTGACTGTGTCCTTTGCTTTACAGAGGCTTCTCAGTTTCAGGAGGTACCATTTATTAATTGTTTTTCTCAGTGTCTATTTAGGAAGTGGTTTCCTGTGCCAATGCGTTCAAGTGTACTTCCCACTTTCTCTTCTATAAGGTTCAGTGTGGCTGGCTTTATGTTGAGGTCTGACCCATTTGGACTTAAGTTTTGCGCATGGTGATAGACATGGGTCTAATTTCATTCTTCTACATGTTGATATCAAGTTATTCCAGCACCATTTGTTAAATATGCTTTCTTTCTTCCATTAAATATATTTTGCTTCTTTGCCAAAATTCGGGTGCCTGAAGGTGTGTGGATTAATATCTGGGTCTTCGATTAGGTTCCATTGGTCCTCCTGTCTGTTCTTATGCCAATACTAGGCTGTTTTCAGTACTGTAGCTCTGTAGTAGAGTTTGAAGTCAGGGATTGTGATGCCTTCAGAAGTTCTTTTATTGTATAGGATTGTTTTGGCTATCCTGGGTTTTTTGCTTTTCCATATGAAGTTGAGTACCATTCTTTTGAGGTCTGTGAAGAATTTTTCTGGGATTTCGATGGACATTGCATTGAATCTGTAGATTGCTTTTGGTAAGATTGCCATTTTTACTATGTTAATTCTATCTACCCAAGAGTATGGGAGATCTTTCCACTTTCTGGTGTTTTCTGCAAAGATTTAAAGTTCTTGTCATACAAGTGTTCCACTTGTTAGATTTACTCTGAAATATTTTATGCTATTTGTGGCTATTGTGAAGGGTGATGTTTCTCTGACTTCTTTCCCAGCCTTTTTATCATCTGTGTACAGGAGGGCTACTGATTTTTTTTTTAGTTAATCTTGTATCCTGATACATTGCTGAAAGTGTTTATGAGTTGTAGAAATTCCTTGGTAGAATTTTTGGGGTTGCTTATGTAAACTATCATATCATCAGCAAACAGTGAGGGTTTGACTTCTTCTTTTCCAATTTGTATCCCCTTGATCTCCTTTTGGTGTCTTATTGCTCTAGCTAAGCCCTCAAGAACTATATTGAATAGATATGGAGTGGACAACCTTGTCTTGACAATGATTTCAGTGGGATCGCTAGAAGTTTCTCTCCATTTAGTTTAATGTTGGCTGTTGGCTTGCTGTGTATTGCCTTTTATTATGTTTAGGTATGTTCCTTGTATCCCTGCTCTCTCCAAGACCTTTATTATGAAGGGATGTTGTATTTTGCCAAAAGCTTTTCTGGCATCTAATGAGATGATCATGTGGTTTTTATTTTTCAGTTTGATTATATGGTGGATTATGTTGACAGATTTTCATATGTTGAACCATCCCTGCATCTGTGGGATGAAGCCGACTTGATCATGATGGATGATGGTTCTAATGGGTTCTTGGATTCGATTTGCCAGTATTTTATTTAGTATTTTTGCATCAGTGTTCATGAATGAGATTGATCTGTAATCTCTTTCTTAGTAATATCTTCCTGTGGTTTGGGTATCAGGGTAATTTTAGCCTCATAAAAAGAGTTTGGCAATGTTCCTTCTGCTTCTGTTGTGTGGAATAATTTGAGGAGTATTGGTATTAGTTCTTCTTTGAAAGTCTTGTAGAATTCTGAGCTGAAACCATCTGGTCCTGTGCTTCTTTTGGTTGGGAGACTTTTGATGACTGTTTCTATTTCTTCAGCAGTTATAGGTCTGTTTAATTTGCTTACCTAGTCTTAATTTAATTTTGGCAAGTGATATTCATCCAGAAAGTTGTCCATTTCCTTTAAGTTTTCCAATTTTGTGGAGTACAGGTTTTCAAAATATGACCTGATGATCCTCTGTATTTCCTCCATGTCTGTTATGTCCCCCTTTTCATTTCTAATTTGGTTAATTTGGATATTCTCCATCTTTTGGTTAGTTTGGATAAAGGTTTGTCTATCTTGTTGATTTTTCTCAAAGAACCAACTCTTTGTCTCTTTGTATTGTTTGCTTTGATTCTATTTTGTTGATTTCAGCTCTCAATTTGATTATTTCCTGCCATCTAGTTCTCTTGGGTGAGTTTGCTTCTTTTTTGTCCTAAAGTTTTCAAATGTTCTGTTAATTAGCTAGTATGGGATTTTCCAGATTCTTTATGTAGGCATTTAGTGCTATGAACTTTTCCTCTTAACACTGCTTTCATTGTGTCCCATAAATTTGGGTATGTTGAATGCTCATTTTCATTGAATTTTAGGAAGTCTTTAATTTCCCTCTTTATTTCTTCCTTGATCCATTGATGATTCAGGTGAGCATTGTTTAATTTTCATGTGTTTGTGGGTTTTCTGTAATTAGTATTGCTGTTGACTTCTAGTTTTAAACCATGGTGATCTGATAAGATACATGGGGTTATTCCATTTTTTTTTTTGTATTGAGGTTTGTTTTGTTTCCGAGTATGTGGTCAATTTTTGAGAATGTTCCATGGGTGCTGAGAAGAAGGTATATTCTTTACTGTTTAGATGAAATATTCTATAAATGTCTGTTAAGTCCATTTGAGTCATAACATCTCTTAGTTTTCTTATTTCTCTGTTCATTTTTTGTCTGACTGACCTGCCCAGTGGTGAGAGTAGAGTGTTGAAGTCTCCCACTATTAGTGTGTGGGATTTAACGTATAATTTAAGTTTTATAAGTGTTTCTTTTACATATGAGGGTGCCCTTGTATTTGGGGCATAGATGTTCAGGATTGAGATATCCTCTTGATGGATTTTTCCTGTGACTAATATGAATGTCCTTCTTTGTCTCTTTTGATTGATTTTAGTTGGAAGTCTATTTTGTTAGATATCAGGATAGCTACACCTGCTTGTTTCTTAGGTCCATTTGATTGGAATATTTCTTCCCAACCCTTTATTTTGAGACAATGTCTTTCTTTGAGGTTGATATGTGTTTCTTGTATGCAGAAGAGGGATGGATTCTGTTTTCGTATCCAGTCTGTTAGCCTGTGCCTTTTTATAGGTGAGTTGAGTCCATTTACATTAAGGAATATTAATGAACAGTGGTTGCTATTTAGTTTTCATCGTTGATGATGTTAATTTGTGTGCTTTCCCCTTCTTTGGGATTTGCTGCTATTAGACCATCAAATGTCTGTGTTTTTGTTGATGTAGTCAATTTCCTTGGGTTGGACTTTTCCTATATTTTGTATAGGGCTGGGTTTGTGGCTAGGTATGGTTAAATCTGTTTTTTTCATGGAATATTTTTTTTTTTGGTTTTTTGAGACAGGGTTTCTCTGTGGGTTTGGAGCCTGCACTGGAACTAGCTCTTGTAGACCAGGCTGGTCTCAAACTCACAAAGATCTGCCTGCCTCTGCCTCACGAGTGCTGGGATTAAAGGCGTGCTCCACCACCGCCCAGCCTTTTGTGGAATATCTTGTTTTGTCCTTCTTTGGCGATTGAAAGTTTTGCTGGGTATAGTAGTCTGGGCTAGTATCTGTGGTCCTTTAATGTCTGCATAATGCTTGACCATAAGCTTCTGGCTTTCATTGTCTCCAGTGAGAAGTCAGGAGTAATTCTGATAGATCTGCCTTTATATGTTACTTGGCCTTTTTCCTTTGCAGCTCTTAATATTCTTTCTTTACTCTGTATGTTTACTGTTTTGGTTATTATGTGGTGAGAGGACTTTTTTTTTTTTGATCCAGTCAATTTGGTGTTCTGTAAGCTTCTTGTATCTTCATAGGCATATCTTTCTTTAGGTTCAGAAAGTTTTCTTCTATGATTTTGTTAAATATATTTTCTGTGTTTTTGAGTTTAACTTCTTCTCCTTCTTCTATACCTATTGTTCTTAGGTTTGGCCTTTTCATGGTGTCCCATATTTCCTGAATATTTTGGGTTAAGCTTTTGTTAGATTTAATGTTTTCTTTGACTGACGAGTCTATTTCCTCTGTTGTATCTTCAGTGCTTGAGATTCTCTCTTACCTCTCTTGTATTCTGCTGTTCATGCTTGTGTTTGTGGTTCCTGATTGTTTTCTCGTGATTTCTATTCCTATAACTCCCTTGGCTTGTGTTTTCTTTATTGTCTCTAAAATACCACACTCTTGTCTTATGTTAAACTCAAATTCATTTTATTTTAAGGATGCTAATTTTTGTTTGTTTGGTTAGTTGACTGGTTTGTCTTTGTGCTATATAAATGAGCCAATCCAAAACTTCAAGACACATTTGTTTTGTTTTTTAATAACATAATTTTTATTGATTCTTTGGGAATTTCATATTGTACACCCCAATCCTGCTCATCCTCCTGTCCCTCCATATCTACCCCTCACCCCTGTACCATCCGCCCAAAAGTACTTCCTCCACAATTAGTTAAAAACAAAACAAACAAAATAACGACCTCTCTCCTCCGTCTTTCTTCATTTGTCCTGGTGGTATTGGGGCCTGGGGTGCATCACACAGTGTACTCTTTTGTCCAATCAGCCCTACCTGCAAGTGTTCATGACAATGAGTTGTTGGTCTGGTTCGAAGCCTCTGGCCCACCATCATCACTGGACTCCCACCAGAACTCCTTCTGGATATCCTGCTGTTGCCCCAAGTCATGGAAATCCTGCGGCTTTCGTCCTGCAGGACTAGTCCTTTTGTGTGCTCCATCGTCACTTGTATCTGGTGCTTGCTGGCAACTATTGGTGGCAATGTTGGTTGAGCCTATTAGCAAGAACGCCCGCACCTGGACTCATGGTGAGGCTGGACTTCCTCCAACCTTAACCATCTTTGATTTCTAATATGGTAACTCAGAGCTCCCAAGATCAAGACCCCAAGAGAACAGGTGGCAGCTGCACTGTCATTGATAGGATATCAGAAAGCATGCCATAACCTTTCCTTATTCTATTGATCAACCAGCCATTAAGACAGGCCAGCAAACCACTAAGGCCCCGATTCAAGAGGGAATATACCCTACCTCTGTTGAAGAAGCATAAAGTAATTAATAAACATATTTTAAATCCACCATCATGTCTCTCTGCTCACCACAGGGGTCTAAGTGAACTTTCTCCCTATCTTCTGTCTGTCTGTCTGTCTGTCTGTCTATCTATCTCTCACACAGACATCATCATCACATATGCAATCATATCCATATACAGACATACATGAAGTTGTATGATTATACTAGCTCTTAGAGTATGTCCTTAAACTGTACTGGTACTTGTAGCATTTTGTAAGAAGTAACCAACATTTAAAAGGAGGTCTATATTGATTATTGACTAATAACAAATGTGATTCCAATTCTCGGTTTTGGCTTTGTTTTGACACAGGGCCTCCTGTAGCCCAGTTTAGCTGTGTAGGTCAACTAAACTAGAGCTTGCTATGTAGCCAAAGATGATTTTGAATTTCTGATCCTTTTGCCTCTGTTTCCAGAATGCTGTATTACAGGTGTGCACCACCATGCCTGGTTTATATGGTGCCAGGGAGCAAAGCCAGAATGGCATGCATGCTAGGCCAGCTCTGCCAACTGAACTAAATGCTATTATTATTATTAGATTATTCCAATTCCTAAAATATCTGGGACGTGCAAGGATGGAAAGCCTGAGGGAGGTTTCTCGGAAGAGTATTTCGCTGGTTCACTGTCCTTAGACCTAGCTGGCTTCTGAAGCTCCCAGCCTCATCAGCCTTAGCCTTTTGGCCAGGCTGCCATAGCTACCCCTTCCGTGATGTGAGGCTTGTGCATCTTCTGCTAAAGCTGTTGTAAAATGATGCAGTACCTTCTCAAAGTTCCATGATGGTTCCCTCTGATCTCCCCCACTAACTGGCGATTGTACTCTATCCTCCCACTCACTAACCATTTTATCAAATGCTGGCCATGTGCCAGTCTGTGAAAGAAATACCGAGATGCTTATCACCTGGACCAGCTTTCGAGGACTTTACAAGGAAGATGGAGTCATGAGTGGCAAAATCCTGGGGATCAAATCAGTTTGCAGCAGTCCCACAGCTGCTCACCCACAACCACGCTTCCTGATGTGTAATTAGCAGATCTCCACTCTGGGTTCTCTGTGTGTTGTGAAGGTCCCTCCCTTCCTGATCCGATCCGGGGGCAGAATTGATCATTGCTCAAGCTATGCTTGGAATTTCCTTTCCCGTCCCAGTGTAGGGATTCAAAGTGGAAGTGATGCTGGCTGATGGATGGATGGTAAGAGGCTTCAACAAAGTAGCCTTCTCCCTTCAAAACGTGCCAAGCTCATCATGACTTGGTGTAATCCCAGCAGCTGGGGAGATCAAGGCAGGAGAGTTGGGAATTGAAAGTTATGTTAAGCTACACCATGAATTCAAAGCCAGCCTAAGATACACAAGACTCCATTGCAAAACAGAGAAAGGTGGGAGGGAATTCAGTCTCAAAGGAGGAGCAGCCGCTAATGTTCCATAGTAGGGTAACTATGGTTAACAGCCGTAGTTACTGAGGGCCAGCAGAGGGCCAAAGAGCTGGCTCAACAGTTAAGCATGCTTACTCTTCCTGCAAAAGACCTGAGTCAATTCCCAGATCTCACACTGGGAGGATCATGAACACACATAACACCAATTTCAGGGGATCTGATACCTTCTTCTGGTCTTTGGGAGCACCCCCAAAGATGTGTACAATCACAAAGAGAGAGAGACATGTAACTTAAAGTAAATCTTTAATAAAATATTGCTAGATGCCTGGTTTAGTGGTATATACATTTGGAAGGCAGAAGCAGAAGGATCTCTGAGAATTTGAGGCCAACCTGGTCTACATAGTGAGTCCCAGTCAAGCAAGGATTACAGAGTGAGACCTATCTCAAAATAAATAAATAAACAAAAATAAAAACAAAAGCAAGCCAAGAGGAGTTTGAATGACTCCAACACATTGAAAAATATTGTTTTCAGGCAATGAGTATGTAAATTGCCCTGAAATGATCACTGCACATTGTAACGTGTATGGAAATGTCAGTGTCTTCAAACTATCATTATTAAACATCAAAGAAAATGTCTAAAGTTTGTGTTTTGTTTAAGTTCCCACTGTCTTTTCCCATCAGCTATTGGGTACAGTGGGAAGCTACTGCCTCTCCAACGATAGAACAATGATTGGCAGAGTGGAAGGCGGGAAGACCGTGGGGCCCCAATGACACAGTAGACTCTCTGAGCTAGCCAACCCTGAAATCGCTGACGCTTTGGACTTGGGATGAGTCACGTTCCTTCTGGCTTAAGCTATTTTTAACTCCTTTCTATTGTCTGCATCCAAGACAATCTGGGGGGTGTCACTGAGTATAAATGGAAAGGGGGGTTCTGCAGGGTCAGCATTGACAGGAATGGCTTCCTCTAGCAGCGGGCATTCAGATGGACTTTGAGGACAGCAAGAGTTTAGACAGGTGGAAAGGAGAGAGAACACGTCAGGAGGCAATCACAGGCTGGGAATAGTAGGAAGGAAAGCACATTTGCCAGGTGTGGTCACACATGTCACCCCAGCACACAGAAAGCTGAGGCAGAGGATCTCAAATTCTAGATGACCATATCGCGAGTTCAAGACCAGCTTGAGCAAAGCAGTAACATGCTGTTTCAAAGGAAGATAAAAGGAAGGAATAAAGGGAGGGAGGAAAGGAAGGAGGTGGAAGGAGGGAGGGAGGGTGAGAGAGGAGCAGAGAGAGAGAGAGAGAGAGAGAGAGAGAGAGAGAGAGAGAGAGAGGAGCACTTAGATATAACACTCCCAAGAGTCACCTAAACCTGCACTGGCTTGGATCCTTGAGATAACTTGTGTACATTAAAATGAAAAGAGCTGGACAAAAGTTTGGTCCGCTAAGTGTCCAGATCACTTTGCTGAGTTCTGCCCTATAGCCAGATGTAATAAAGAAAAGGAGCGAGACCCACCCCAGCCAGTCATTGTGAGACATGAGCTATAGTGATGAAGATGAACGGGGGTCCTCAGTGGCCGATGGTGGGGTCAACATGAGTAGACAGGTCTGCTGCTGACCAGAATGGAGCTGAATTGTCAAAACTACAAGTGGAAAAGGGGAAGGATTGGCCTTTCCTAGGTCAAACCAGATTGCTTGTTAAAGCGACAGACATCAGGCAAGACGGTGTTCTAGAAGGCTAAAGGTATAAAAGCCAGATGAAAACCTAGCTGCAACGGATATCGAGTAAGTTATGAGGCAGCAAATTCAGAAACCAAAAATAAAAACTGATACAAAGAGAGACTTCCAGGAAAATGTTAACACAGGCTGGGCTGTACACCCAGGGGTGTGGAGTTTGTCAGGAAGCACTGACTTGATCCACACCACCAAGCCGGCTTCTCATCTGCTTGCCCATTTATATCCCCCTCAGTGGATGAGTGCTGGGAATACACAGCCCACTTCAGTCCCTGCTGCTATTCTTTATTGCTCTCATCCTTACAAACGAGGATTCATATCTCATTGTGTCATTGACTCGCATCTCCCTGGTTGTCTGTTCGTATCTTTGCCACCTCTTGCGTGGAGTGGAGGTGAAGTCTTTTGACTTGTTTTTCCTCTTAAAGACCTATGGAGAGTCTCTCCAGTCACGTCCATTGTCAAACAGAAAATCTCTTCTCTCCACCCATGTACTGTTTACATTTACCTGGTAGTTTCATGCAATGAATTAATATTTTGCTCTTAAAGAAGTTTGGTTTGACTTCCCGATTTTTCCATAGTTTAAATGTAATTTAAATGTAATTTACCATTTTTTAAGACAGTGTGTTATCTGACTTATTAAAGAAACCTCTTTCTCTCTCTCTCTTTCTTTCTTTCATTCTTTCTTTCTTTCGCCTGTTATAAGTGCTCTTAACCCCTGAGCTGCTTTTCCAACTCCTGAAGATGTTATTCTTTTTTAACATTTATTTAATTTATGACAGTTTTGCCCGTATGCACATATGCACAGCACATGCTGTGCATGCTTGGTGCCTGAGAAGAGGCATTAGATCAGCTGGGACTGGAGCTACAGATGGCTGGGAGCTGCCATGTGGGTGCTGGAACTGAACTTAGGTCCTCTGCATGAGCAGCCAGTGCTCTTAACTCCTGAGCTCTCTTCAGCCCCTAAAGATGTTATTTTTGTATTTTATTTATTTTTAGTTCTAGAAACAGGATTTCTCTGTGTAACCGCTCTGGCTGTACTGGAACTCACTCTGTAGACCAGGCTGGCTTCAGACTCAGAGATCTGCCTGCCTCTGCCTCCTGAGTGAGTGTGCCACCACCACCCGGCTGATACCCTTTAATGTTATGACTTGGAAGCTTTATTGTTTATTTTTCACAGTTACACCATAACTTACCTGAAACTTATTTTTGTGCACTATATGAGGTGGGAACATAGCTTTTTAAAATAAATATATTCCATCAACTCTACAATATTTATTGAATAGGCCATCATTTCCCATTGCCTTGCGCTGGCACCTTTATTGAAAACCAAACATCTTATCTTGTGTGTGGGTTCTTTGTTTTATTCTGCTGGCCTACTTGTTTATGCTTGAGGCAATACAAGGCTAGGCTTTCACATTTTCAGTGTTTAGAAACAGTTTTTACAAGCTGAGCGTGATGGCACATCCTTTAATCCCCAGCACTCAGGAGGCAGAGGTAGAAGATCTGAGTTCGAGGCCAGCCTGGTCTACAAGAGCTAGTTCCAGGACAGCTAAGGCTACACAGAGAAACCCTGTTTCCAAAAACCAAAAGAAAAAAGAAAGATAAAGGTTTTATGTCTTTGGGATGGTCTGTGCTATTCTTAGGCTTTTGCCTGCCACACCCATGGTGTGGCCTGTGTGACAACACGGGATAGTAAGGGGAGGTTTGTGCTTTCAGGCTATGCTTCCGGCATTCCGCGGTAATCAGCTCAAGTCATGAACTTGAATAGAATGTCTTGTTCTCACTGCTATCACAGATGGTCATCTGTCTTTGCTATTCTTTCCTAATAATGTATTTTACTGTACTTGGCCAAACACATAATCTTACCAGAGAACCCCTTGATGTTCCTGGAAATGATAATTATAACTTTGATATTAGTGCAGTACTCGAGATGTCTCCAGTGTTTTGAGCCCTTGTGCAAATTCTGGTTGTAATCATTGAGAAATCTATTAGGGGAGTATTTTAGATAGTTACAGTGGCAGCAGGAATTTTTCCTAAGTATAGACTGATATAATAAAGGAAAACATAGGTTAAAATCCAGATGTTATTAGAAAACCCCCATTCTAGGAATAAAAGAGACTAGGGAAATTTCCCTTATAAGTTTAAGTATTCTAACACGTAAGGCTCATAGAGTAGTTAAGTTAAATAGGGAATATTTGGTGGGAACCACCCAGGTGTACAACTGAGTCAATAATGACCTCATTCACAGAAAAGACATGAGGATGACAATCATAAATTTATATGAGGAACAAGAGCAGAATTACTTAACTCTACCATTTATGGATAGAATTGCTAGGTCCCAATCCCCATGGTGCTTGCTACATAAGAAAGTATAAACAAGTATATTTCAGCAGATGCAGAGAGTCACTAGAAGAGATAAAGGGTTAAGAAAAAAGAAGGGCCAGAATAGCAATTATGGGAAAGAAACTTTCTCTTCCTAGATAAGATGTACCCACTGGCCTGAGGTTTTTTTTTTCCCAAGGACCAGAGTTTCCCTTCCCAAGATATGTTATGTCTAACACCTGCTCATCATTTTTGTAACTAAAAGAAGCTTTCATGCTGTGTCAACTTATGACATGTGACCTTCTGGTCCTGTTCTTTGTTTGAATATTCTATATAATGAAAATATGAATTCAGTAAAATTGCAGCAAATTCAAACCACTCTCTTGTGTGTTGGTCTGTCTGTCATTCGCCTAACTTATGCCTTCCTGGTACCAAGACTCTGATTCTCCCACGGTCTGAGGAGCTCCCCTAAGCCGGTCCGTGCCATTTGCCTTTTCCTAAAAATATATACATTTTTAAATTAGCTTGTTACTTTCAATAAAAATCTGGGCTCTCTGCTGGAACTGGATGCCTTTCTCAGGACCCGCCCCTTCAGTATGGCTACCTGGGTGTTTTTTCCGTGTTACCAAACAGCAGCACTCCTATGCTTTGACAATTGTTCTTTTTGGGTTTTGTTTTCTTCTTACAGTGGTGGAGATCAAGTGGAGGGTCTTGTGTGTGCTGGCAGAAGTGCCTACAACTGAGGTACAGCCCAGCCCCTTTATAGGTGTTCTTAAGAGGGGACCATTTGCACCTGATTGCCCATTCATCAGAGGCAAAAGTCCTTGCAAGCTTTCCTGTCAATATTCTATAAAAGAATGACTTCACTCTGAAGACCATGTAATCAAAGTTTAAGTATACATATGCACATATGTATGTATGTGTGTGTGTGTGTGTGTGTGTGTGTGTATAGGCAGTGTCTTGCTATGTTAGCCCACGCCAGCCTCAGACTTTCTGCAATCCCCTGCCTCTGCTTCTTAAGTGCTGGTATGTGTGATATTAAAATCTCCTATATCATGATTAGTCCAATATGCAGGCACACCCTTGTAACCCCAGCAGTCAAGAACTGAAGGTCAGCTTGGGCTACATATCAGCCCAGCGAGGAATACATAAAAAGGACACTGTTTCAAAAATTATGTATATAATTACTTTTCTGTAGCTGTGAGGAGGTGTTGGGGTGTGTGGTGTGTGTGTGTGTGTGTGTGTGTGTGTGTGTGTATGTGTACTAATAATATAATTGGTTCCAGGAGTGGGGTTATTGTTGTGGAACCTGACCAGCGCATTTTGAGAGGACTGTGGAAGACTTTGGAACTTTGGGCTAGAAAGTGTTGAATGCTACCAGCAGTGCTTACTTCCAGGGCCATGCTAGGAAGATGCTGGACAACAGTAGTGTTGAGAGCAGAGAGGACTGCAGAGGCCTAGCTCAAGGGGTTTCTGAGAAACAAGGACTGGAACAACAACTAGCTGCCTTTTTACCTCCATCTAAGAGTCTGAGACTGAATTAGAAGCAGGGGACAGATTTCTTTGGTGGAGGAAATTTTAAGACACCAAATGCTGGTGGTTGCTCCTTATAACGCTTACCATAAAAAAGAGCAAGTGAAGCAGAAGGCAACACAAGGTACAGATTGGAGAGAAGCTGTAATTGTCAACGAGATTAGTGCCATTAAGGGGGGCGGAGCCTGCTCTACACTGGAAGCTCCCCAGTGAAGCTCCCTTCAGAGCCCCACCCAGGTAAGCCTCCAGCCTGTGAAAGGAAGAGGCTTAAAGGGTTTTCTGTCCTAGAAAGAAACTGTGAACAGAAACTGCTGTTACTGTCATTCAAGAGAGCAAGGGTTCATCCCAAGCTGGCAGAGGGAACTTGGCAATGTTCACACGTGGTGTTGGGTTTAGAGTTGTGAAAGACGTAAGAGTGAAGGGGCCGTGGATTCTTGTTCTGTGGTTTCTAAGAGCCACTGAGGCCAGGTAGCAAGTGGCGGGGGAATCCCTGAGTGACAGTCCCAAAAGGGGAAGAAGCTGTAAGTGGCCCTTGTGTGAAGTGTGAAAATGAAACCTGGGTGACAGTGGGGATCCTAAGACTTTGGAGAAGACAGAGCTGTGATATACCTGCCAAAAAGATCTGCAAACAGGGAATGTAACCAGCCCAAGGGAAAAAAAAATATGTCGGAGGCAGTAAAGCAGGGGCCAGAGAGCCCGTTAAGCTCTTTGACGCCAGACATGGAACTACAGGATTTGACGTTTGCTGGGGTTTAGTTTTATTTTGATCTAGTATTTTTTTTTTTGCTCTCATTCACTCATTTTGGGAAAGTAGTGTATATTCTGTACCATTATATGTTAGAGGTACATAATTTGTTTTTTGATTTCACGGGGGTTACAGTAAAGAGATTGCCTTGTGTCTCCGAAGAAACTTTGGACAATGTTGAGACTGTTAAAGACATAAGGACTTTTGAAGCTAGACTAAATATATTTTGCATTATGTTATGGTCATGAAAAAAGGAGGCAGGGAATGGGAGATGCCCATAGGCTCGGGCATCTGAACACTTGGTCCACAGTTGGTGATGCAATCTGGGGAGGTTTAGGAGGTGGGGCCCTGCTGGTGGAAGTGCATCACTAGACATGAACTCGACGAGTTTATGGCCTCATCCTGTGTCCAGTGCACTCTTTCTGCTTGTGGAAAGATGTAAGCTTTCCCTTCCTGTTCCTGCCACCATGCCTGCTGCTGGCTGCCATGCTTCTCAGTTATAATGGACTCATGTCTCTGTAACCATGAGCAAAAATAACCATTTTCCATAAAAATTATATATATGTATGCACACATACATACATATAATCTTACTTGGTGAAACAAGACCCATTGTCTGCAGCTGGGAAAAGATGTGACCCAAACTGGCTTAAACAAAATTTACTAACTCATACATGTAAAATATTTGTGGGGAAGATCGCTATATATAAGATTTATTTATTCATCTCCCTCTCTCTGTACATGTACAAACGTGGTATGGTTTGTGAGCTATGTCCTTGTTAGTGTACGTGTGTGCACACCTATGCATGAGGATACATATGGTACATATATATGCACATGCCTGTGGAGTCCAGCGTTGGCTGTTCCTTCTCAATAGCTCTCCGCTGTTATCATTTGAGAAAGGATTTCTCACTGAACCTGCAGTCCAATGACCGAGCTATGCTGTTTGGATGAGCTTCAAGAATCCAACTGCTGTTTCTGCTTCTCTCTCTCTCTCTCTCTCTAGCTCTAGCTCTATCTCTCCACACGCACACGCACGCACACATACACACACACACACACACACACACACACACACACACACAC